>CM070825.1:33133413-33510913 GCA_036326025.1 Chrosomus eos | reverse complement strand
AGAGAAATTACCTTAAGAAATATGACCTTAATGTGGATGGCTAGATTTTACCTGGAAGTCACATACGGGACGCCACACGTCGAAATGTCCTATCAATGATTTACAAAAACCGGAAAGCATCCTGGAGGTGAAACGTTTGTTTATCAATGATGAACAAACGTAATAGCAAGGATGTTGGACTCCCCGGACTGCACCAGCGAGGGGAGCATGATGTTGCAAAACTTCGCCAGACGGTAAAGGCAGAGAGGAATGGGGAGGGGCGGAGGAGAAGAGGTGTGGAGAACAGCAGGGAGGGAGAAAGCGAGCCGAAGAGGTAGAGAGTAAGAGAGTCTCTGCATTTCAAGTGCTTAACAGTGACCTTAGAATCTCCTTCTATGTGTTTCGCTCTCAGTCTCTCTCTCTTACTCACTCACTCGGCATTAAAGTACAATGCTGCATTTCTTCAGACCTTTAGCATCCCAGGAACAACTACAAGAGTGTCTGCAGGAGGATGCAGCCCTCCCTACCTCTGTTTCTCTATTGCTCCCTCTTTTTCTACAACTTTATGATGCGTGGAATGTGATGGGGAGGAGAAGTTTGGACTAATGTGCAGGACAGGCTTCACTTAAAAAATTGCACTTTAAAATTTAAGAGCAAAGACTTGTTGTTTGATGGTTCAAAACTGGGTAAGTAAAAGTCATTTTTATCTTGCTGTACTGTGAATAAATGCATCTAAGTCTCCTTAAACTCTCTTCACTAACACTAATGTCTGTGTAAATGTTAATACACTGTTTTTACATTATTATTTATTGCAGTGCTTTAATTAAAAAGTTGTGAAGTTGTTTCCTTAAGCCGGGGACACACTTAACAACTGTAAGGGCGATTATAAATGTAATTTGATAGTTATGACTGATCATGCCCAAATGCTCAGAGTCAGAGACAGTTGCGTTCAGTCTGTGTTCATAGTCAAACTGTAAGTGTATGTTTTTTGCTGTAAGTGTGTTTAGTTCAGGCTTAGAATGTTCCATTTCATGTGTCCCCGGCATTAAGGAACTATTTTGAACTGGTGCGAAATATAAAAATGACTTTTGATGGTATAGTCAGGTTGATTCAGTAACATTATATCAATTAAATCAATTCAACTTAGATGTTACCAAGAACATTTTTAGATGTTTTTATGTGTAACAAACGTATACTGTATACTGAATAGACACTTTTACAAATCTTTACACTTATAAAGAGTAACCTACAATTGGGGGAAATTTAGCATGGTTATAGTATGGTATATATTGTTGTTATTATTATACAAACAAATACTAAAAGTTGAAGGTGAGGTTTTGATGTGACAAAGCTTGTCTTGCAAAATATCAGTGTACAAGAGATTGTTTTGCGTATTAAAACTCTTATCAAATAATAATTTCTATTGATCTTATTATTCAATTCGTTTATTTTTAAATATGATTTGGTATTGCAATTACTGTTATTTGTTCATAACCAAAATATATCAAAGTACAAATACAAAGTATATACAAAGTGCTATGCAAAAAAAATAAAGAAAATTAAATATAATAATAAAAATGCATCAGTTTAAGCTTGATATAAGCAAGCCTCAAATGATGTGATTAGACTTACAGTATGTGATAGTCACATTTCTTTCTGCACATGAAAATAACGTCTCGGGTTGCAACGTAACCTTGGTTCCCTGAGAAGGGGAACGAGACACTGCGTCCTAGGACACTAATGGGGAACACCTCAGCAGGATTGGTGTCTGAAGGATGTGTTTAAATGCGACAACTGTATTGGCTGGTGACAGCCTATTACATCCCTGTGAGGTATAAGAAGGGCACCTAGAGAAAATGTCATCCACTTCTTTCTCTGAAGGGACCAGGCAGGCAGCCCAGAAGCATGGCAACGAGACCCCTTCTCAGGGAACCAAGGTTACATTTGTAACTAGGGGTGCTCCCTTTCTAATAGGAACTCGCACTGTGTCCTAATTATCAAAGTAAAAATGTTGACATTGACAATGGTGACATTACTCCCTATGGCCACTGCCCAAGCTACATGCCTCAATCAGGAAGTTCACTCTTACCATTCACCTCGCAAGGTAAAACGGAAGCATTTGACCCAGGGCAGAGCTCAAAGGCTTGGAATAATTTACCTAATGAAAGATTCCTTTAAGGGAATATGACCAGGGACAAAAATAAATAAATAAATAAACACTTTATAAGTATCCTCAGCCTTCTCGTCTCTGTGCAGTTTCATAACAGAAGACTTAGCCACACATGGATCCAGCAGTTAGAATCATCTGCCTGCGTCAATGTAATAGATCCCTTTAGGATCAAATCCAGGACTTCTTAGACATTGCATTTCTCTGACCTCTAAGCTCACCCAGACTCTGGTCAGGCCAATCACATCGTGTATAGAGTTGGTGGGCGGGCTTAACATAATGATGGCAGAGTTGTGACGGTTCCGTGTGATTTCCATGGGTGATTTCTCTACTAACGTTACTTGAAAACAGAGAAGATCCTGCTGGCGAACAGTGGTCTTTCGAATCGGCTTTGGCCGTGACTCTGATGGACTTGGAATTAAGAGAACGTAACTTAAGTAATTCTAAAAAAAGGAAGATGTGTTCGGAGTTTTGACGACCGGATACAGCAAAAGTTTAATATATCAACTAGCTCCGCTGGTGGAAAAACGCATGGGACTCACACAGCCACAGCGGTTCGTTGCTCTGGTTGGTTGTAGGGCTATCCTATTGCGTGCTGAGGGATATTGAAAGACAACCGTTTATCCCGCCCCCTCGGATTGAGGTATGCCAATTGTGAGTTCCCAGACCTAACATCTTGATGTAGGTCTGGGCTTGCCAGGCTAGGTCTTTGAGGGTCGCTGATTAAAGTTCTGGATTATGCACTGTAGTTGAGTTAGGTTCTCCTTCATTGTTGGGAAAGTATAGCATGATCCTTCCCCTAACTATTTTTTTGGGGGGTGGGTTGATGGAAGGACACACCAAGCCCGGCCCACCACGGTCACCAGAATGTCCTGTTACTGTAAAATGGTTGCTAGTACTGTGCTTTCTGTACCTTGCCATCATGTGGTTCCCACACCAGAGCCTATTCACAACATGGCTGCCACTCCAGAGCCCGCTCCAGCCCATGAGTCTGCTTCAGAGCCCACGAGTCTGCTCTACAGCCCACTCCAGCCCATGAGTCTGCTCCAGAGCCCACTCCAGCCCATGAGTCCGCTTCAGAGCCCACTCCAGTCCACGAGTCCGCTCCAGAGCCTGCTCCAGCCCATGAGTCTGCTTCAGAGCCCACTCCAGCCCATGAGTCTGCTCCACAGCCCACTCCAGCCCATGAGTCTGCTTCAGAGCCCACTCCAGCCCATGAGTCTGCTCCACAGCCCACTCCAGCCCATGAGTCTGCTTCAGAGCCCACTCCAGCCCATGAGTCTGCTCCACAGCCCACTCCAGCCCATGAGTCTGCTCCACAGCCCACTCCAGTCCATGAGTCTACTCCAGCCCCATATTTTTATGTTTGTCCTAATGGTTGACCCATGAAGATCATCCATGAGTTTCCGGTCTAGCATGATGCGACCACAGAGGTCGTCCCCAAGTTTTCAGTCTGCCCTGACCAGACCATAGTGTTCGCTCTTGAACTGCCTGTTTGCACCGACTCGACCGCAGAGGTCATTCCTGAACTGTTTGCCTGCCAGACATGACATAAGAGGTCATTCATGAAGTTCCAACCTGCCCTGAGATGACCACAAAGGTCAATCTGGTACACCCTGCCTGCTTTGACCCGGCCCCTGAGGTCAACGCTAATCTCTCTGTGATTTGTTTCAGTTTCACCTGATCAGCCGTGGTAGTCTCCTGTTCAGCCAGATCCAACAACTACACAATGGTGGGCTCCAGCCCTGCCTGCTCCGCCATGATGGTCTATAGTCTTGCTAAGTGGTCTTCTGCTCCCCGTGGGGGGTCTTCAGTCACGGCTGATCTGCTGTGGTGGTCATCAGCTCCGCCATATTGGTCTCCAGCATCGCTGCGGTGAACTTCAATCCAGCATGCACTGCCCTGGCCACCTGCCCAGCCTGCTCCGGTTTGGTTCCCTGCTCTTCCTTTGTCTTCAGTTCCTGTTCCATTCCATGGATCTGGACCTCCACCCCACCCCCTGATCCACCTCCACACAGCCTCCCTCATGGACTTCTCATGGACAATTTTAGGTGAGTCTGGAAGCCGCTTCTTAGAAGGTGGCTGTGTTACGTTCACCTGCTGGAGTGTCCTTGATTGCCACCAGAGGGAACTCCACCCCAGATTATTGCCACTCTATTAAGGACTTCATTACCCATAACTCTCTGCCTGGTCTAATTATCAGCTGTGTCTCATTTACCACATTACCTCCTTCCTGTATCTAGCCTGGTTTCACAGTCACTCTTCGTTAAGTATCCTCAGTCTTCGTGTCTCTGTGTGGTTTTATAACACACACCACATCGAACCCTACAGAGGGAAGTCCTGGGAAGCAAGACTAAACATAATGAGCCTCCAAGCGAAGGGAGTGACACTGCTTAACCTGAGGGTTCACCAGGACCTACAGAGCAAAAACATAGCTCTGGGGGAGCTAAGTACTCTGACTAGTGACCCTCAATTGAGGGAAGTACTAACCAAGCACTTACTAAAATAAGTCTATCAAGTAGGCGGACAGAGAATGCTCATTTATTTATAAAGGAGGCCATAGGAAAGCCTCGCACGATTCACACGCTGATGTAGATGGACGCACTTTTTCCATGCCTTCTCGATCTCAGTAAGGAGGAGATCAGAAAAACATGGAAGGCTCACGGTAGCTGGGCAGTTATGTCCAGATAAAAAACACTTATCTAATCTCCCACAAGCTGTCTCCTTTTTGCGCTTTCACGGCAGATAAAGTCTGGCCGTAGCGTGTTCCATAACGTCCAGCAGCTAAACATTCTCGGTGGCAGGCAGGCATGGAGGGCTCAGACATTTCAACATGTCTTTCAACAGAACACTGGCTGCTAGATTAGAAGATACGAGAGATAACACATCTTCCTCCAGCAGCAAACTCTTCAGCGAGCTCCACCTGAGAGCCCCAGAATCTCAGTCTCTTCCCCGCCTCAGCGAGAGCAGGACCCGAACCTCAGGGTACAGGTCCCTGTCCTCCCTCTTTCTCGGACAGATGAGAGTGGAGCTTTTTCCAGTGCATGCAAACAGCCCTCTCGAGGACTGAGCGTGCATGCTCCTTGCCCAAACAAATAACGCACAATGTCTTGGACACAGATCCACATAGTACTTCTTGAAACGCTTTCTTACCATTACATGTACTCAAACAAAACAGTCACTGAAGACGAAGAAGAAGATGACATGTTCTCTAGGCACCCTTCTCATACCTCACGGTCGCACTAGTAGCAACTTAATAGGCTGTCACCGGCCAATACAATTGTCATGTTTAAACAGGTTCTTCAGACACTGGTTACACTGAGGCAACCCCCATTAGCTTCCTAGAATGCAGTGCGAGTTCCCATTCAAAAGGGAACTTCATGCATCTGGATTAATTAAAAAGGATTTGAAAGGGACAAAAAGAGAGAGCGGACAAAGCTACTAAAAAATAAAATAGATAAAAAAACATTGGTTCTCAATTATCACCAGCATAGATCCAAGCATTGCTGAAACTTTTCAATATTTACTCTTGTAATATTAGAGGCATGTCGATGAGAAGATCGAAAGAGGAATCCTTATGGAAACAGTTCATACAATAGGAAAATTAAATAAAAACACATAATCGTGAGATTGCCAAAATCTGTACACATATAATATAAATATTAAATAAATATTAATATATAAAAAAATATATAAAAATAAATAAAATATTAATTAATATAAATATTAAAACAAATTCTAAAAAGAACACATACGAGTGTGAATAAGTTACACACCAGGTGAGATTGGTCTTACGAGGAATTTGACTTTGTCATTCTAGAATAAATACATAAAGTTATTTCAGTATTATACACATAATTACCAATAGAAATAAGAAAAAGAATAATCAAGCACATCTGTGTATCTAAAAATGGACTAATTGCAGCGAGATTGAGTTGCTGAAGGGTTTTTACACCAGATTTTTAAATTGCATCTGTCTTGCTGACTCACTATAGTGGCAGCACCCCCACCATTACATGTGATTCATTTAAATAAAATATCTTTAAACTAAAAAAAAAGAAAGAACTTTATTTATCTTATTGGAGTATTAATAGATGCTCATCTCAAATAATTCATGGTGGTCTGTTTAACTTAATTTGTGGGCTGATTTTCATGTTATGATTTCATGTTTTGATATTCAAGTTGTCATGATGTTGTGGTCTAGCTGAATTTGGCACTTTGATGAATATCAACTATGTATATTTGCATGCATGAGTCACCTTCACTTTTGCCTGTGCTGCAATTTTCTCCAGCATCTATATTGTGTTGATCACACCGCAGAGACGCTGCCCCCTCAACACCCTCTGCCAGCTTCTCTCAGTATAACCTACTTAAAAACACCTGCCCTGCCTACCTGCTCCAAATGTCCATGTAATGCATATTGCCAAGCACTAACTTTTTCTGTTTTTGACGAAAGTAGCTCAGTTGGGTGCAATAAACTAAAAAAATAATCAATATTTGAATACAGTAATTACAATATTTGATATTTCTTTTAAAGGAACTGATAATATTCAAGTGTTTTCCCCAGAAGAAAGAAAGCCTAATGGGTTTTGAACATGGGTGAGTAACTGATTTTCATTTCAACAGAATTGAAGCAGAAATATTTATTAGGCTAATATTTTCAGGGAAAATGCAAATATTTTTAGTGAAATGTAAAAAAAAAAAAAAAAAAAAAAAAAGGAACAGGAACAAAATTATTTTTCTTTGTTTTTATTGGAAAAAAACAATCAGTGATGCAGCTCATTGTAATGGTGCAGCGCAAGCATATGTATTTAAAGTAGGCCAGGGTTAGACCTTCAGAGAGATACTAAAACAGAGGCATGCATGATGGAAAAATGCATGAAAAATGCAAAAACTGGTCCCCAAGCCATTCCAACCAGCCTCACTGGACTGCTGTTATTGATTATGTCCATTTACATGTTATGTTTATATGATTTAGATACATTAAAGAAAACATCAAGGCAGTACAATCAACAATATGGTATCATGGTTACATATCTGTGCTATAATTTACCTATAGTATAATTATATAATTATAATTACAAAATTATTAAATGATAATCAGGGATTTAGAGTCACGTTGCCTGGCGATGAAGGCAATTTAACCTATGAATGGCAACCATTAATGCACCAGCCATAAAAGCGCACTGTGCCACAGTCTGTATTTGAAAAGCTGGCTTAAAATTAACTGCTCTGCAGCAAATCAAATTATGAACTTGATGGTTATGTTTTATCCTTTTGGAGTATCTTTGTGTCACTACACATCTACACAATTGCAAAAATGCACAGGGTCGTAAAACATACTAACAAAACAGTATAATTCACAATCTACATGTGCATGTGAACAAAGTAACTAAGCGTCATTTTGTATGAAATTATAATTGAATACATAGCAATAACAGTTAACTGTTCTGTTTACACAATATGTAAATGTCAATAGAACCTTTTGAGTCCATAACACAATAAATCAACACTGATTTAAATATGTTGAATTAAAATAATAATAATAAACAGAATACATAAATAAGAATACATTCATACAAAAAATGATAGAGGTAACAGCAAATTACAGTGGTACAACACCATGGATTTACCATGTATTTTTGGTACATTTTTTGTTAGTAATATAACAAGAAGCAATATAACATGTCATAAAATACAATATCCCTAACCATGGTTTTGTTAAAGTGAACGTGTAGTAACCATGTTTTTTTTTTTTTGGTGGATTGATTTCTATATGTATAACCACAGTTGTATCACTAATACCATGGATAAACTATGGTTAGTGTAGCAATGGTTTTATGGTTTATTTGTGGTAACCATGGGTAACCATGTTTTTCCATTATTATTATTTGTAGTAAAGCCATGGTTAATTTTATAAGAGATGATGTGGAAGTGTAACATAATACATTTGCAGTGAAAAAAAAGCAGCGTAACCCAATCAGAAGGGCACTCAGTGAGTTCAAGAGTGCCCGAACAGAAGCCAAAAGATGTGTTGGCTTTGCCCTGCTATGGGTGAGCCCTCTTAGGCTCAATTTTTTTTTTTTTTTACAGCATGCAAACCGAGTAACTAGTGAAGTAAAATAAGTACTACAGTAGTTTAAACTGTTACGGTTTGAAGGCAAATACTGTACAGTATACATTGTTCAAGTTTTTTTTTAATGTCAGAACAAAGAAGAACTGTTTATTAATGAATGAATGTAATGTTCTAACCTATCTCTATTAATTGCTTCAATTTAAATAGACAGACTTTTCCACATCATTCAAGATTACAACATACATATATATTTATATTTAGATATATTTACTTTTATTGAATTAAACTATTTAAAAAATACTTCTCACGCTTCCTGAACATAACACAAAATCATACTGTTATAACGTCGATGCTATTCTTTGCAGAAATTGTTAGATTTAGCAGATGTATGGGGAACTGCCCCTTCCCTACATAATCTACTACACAGTCCATAGTCTACTATGAGTCCACTGAAAGTGAGTTCACAATCAATGTTTGTTTCACAATCAAAATGGATTCCCAACACATTCGATATGGAAACAGATTATAATATATATTTTTTTAAAACAGAACTAAACTTTGGGTTCAGTGAATCAATAAAAGGTTATAATTATCTTTGTATACCCAAATGTATTTATTTTTATTTTTTATCTTTCCATGAAATGTTTCATTTTCGTTTAAATTTGACACATTCAATCATCTTTCCCCTGCACAAGCTTAAGACTCAATTTTAACCTTTTTTAAGCCTCTTTCAGATTATAAGGTTAGCTGTGAAAATTGATTATCGGGTTAAAAATGAAGTGTTCATAAATTCAGTACAGAGAAAAAAATAAACGGATATGTAAAATAAATTCACACATTCCAAATAACACACCACAACATACTTGTCAAACACAATAATATCAACAATCAAATTTGTTTTTTGGTTTTTATCCACCAGAATGTTTCAAATGCCACATAATCGTTGCATCTGAAATTACGATGTTTGTGTGTGAAATCAGTGTTTTGTAAATGGCATTTCCTATAAATAGGGTACAAAATGCATGAAACTTGAAAAAAAAAAATTTTGGGGTTGCACATTTAGCATAAATTAGGCTGTGCTCCATAGGATATTTCCGATTCATAATTTCTGTCATGCTGTAAAAGGGTCCAGTTTAGCTTCTTTTTTGGGCCTCACAAGGAATGTTACACGTTTTGTTTTTGTAATGGAAAAAATGTTTTTTTTTTTTTTAATTGAATTTAAAATTTACTTATTTTTTTACTATTAGCGAAATGTTAAAACTTCAATGTCCATATTTTAAAATTATGTAACTCTTCTATGATTTTAATTTTTAAATATAGTCAAGAAAGTCCTCTGAGGTGGAACAGACTAAAATCGCCATTTTTTTTTAAAAACTACTCTTCAACGTAAGTTAGTTTTATGTTAGATAACAAGCATACAATTTCTAATAGGTCATAACAAAAACAACAAGGGATGTGTGCCTCTAAAGGCCGTGACACACTAAAGCGATGTTAAAGAACTAGCAGCGACGAAAGCTGACTGTTGTCACCTTAAAAAGCTGGACTTGAACACACCGCAAATGCTACAGGTGACTGTCAGCACATGTGTTGCACATGCGTGTAAGAACACAACTGTCTATATCATCAGGTATCAATAGTCTATATCCGTCATTCAAAAGTGGAAACATTAGCCACATTCCCATTAAATATCAATCATGCTGATAACTTTTTTAATTTCAGGCAACTCAAGTTAAATATTTGTGCATTGGAATGCTCAGGTAAGATGACGTGCTCAGTCGGCCAAAGTACCCCCGCACGAGTCCAACTAGTGCAGACGGTACAAAACACACCACAAAAACTGGGCCAGTTGACGTTCAACGGTGGCCCGATGTTGGCCGATGGCCGACCATCTGCTTTTTGTGTCAGGGCCTTAATGCTTTTAAAAAGTCATGGGAATACCAAAGTGTACTCTATTCATAGAATGTGCCAGATGCTTATGCAAAGTAATGATTTGTTTTGTGAAATTTGTGTGTATCGTGTATAAGAAAATTGTCATGCATTGATTGTACATGTTTTGGAGGTGTATTATGTGCTATAAACAAGCAAATTATAGATTGTAATGGATAGTCATGGCCCTGCCATTTTGGTAGGTTCAAGGTATCACTGCTAAATATTCTGCTGTTTTACATGCTGGATTGTAAAAACAGCACGGCATTTTGCAAACTGGCACAACGAGAAGGCACACACACAAACACACAAACATTATGTTTCTGCATCCACTTAAAGAGGATGTTGAGGGCAGTGATTTCTCAAGAAACTGTCAAAATGTATAAACACCATAAAGGTAACTTTGGCAGTTATAAAGGAGGACTCTGTATAATTTAAAACTCTCCGTTTTAGAAAATTCTTAGCAGAAATATTGGATGGATAATATTTATAGTGCTAATAGTGGCAGTAGTTGAAGAAAAAAGACATACAGACTTTGAAAAAAAGGCTGGACCAAATAAACAGTTCTGCAGGACACTGTTATCACATTAGCCTGCCATATTGAGTGGAAGAGGCAGTATAAAACTTTTTGTGATTTCTCACCAGTGATTGGACGTCATGGCACTGTGGCAGAGATCTTCCTTACATGACATGTTTGGTCGCTACACAAGAAAACTGAGGAATGTTGAATGAGACGTTACAGGACGAAGAGTAAAACACATTTTAGATATCTTCAGGCAGGAGGCATAAATTTCTGAAAGGTAAAAGAAAGACAATGAAATGTGAGAATTTATTATAAACAGTACATTTAATAATGTTGTACATTTGTTATTTTGTAGGAAAAGAAAATCCCATTAGAGTTGGGAAATCTGATTCAAGATTATTATTGTTTTATCTGTTCGTCTCAATGAATTGGGTTTAAAATACTGATTCAATGATTCACTTGCCAGAACCTCTGTCGGAAAAATTCCAAAATTGAATTCCAAAATTCTAATATATATATATGTAAGAGCAGTTATTTGGTTAGCTGAAAAACACTGACAACAACCACCACAAACAGACACAACAGAACCTAACCAGATAAAGAAAGACTACAAAGACGGATAGCAACCAGAGAATTCAGAATTCCACCTAAAAACAAGAAGGACAGACTGATGAAACAATGATGGAAAGAGAACTTGAAAGACCACTGTCAACCACAGTCACATGACCACCAAGACACACTACTGTAGCTAGCAATCAGTTTTACCAGAACGTGAAGGATGGAGCTCCACCTTATGTTAGGCCTCCATGGCTAAGATGGCGGGTTAGGGCTGTCTGTTTCAGGATTTAAAATAAGCAGTTTGTTTACAGAGACGAAATACTCAAATACTGGGGAAGAATAGAAGAAGAAAAAATTCTTACTTTGTAGCTTCTTCTGTTCCTCCTTCTCCATCTACTTTGCCCTCTTCTTCCATCTTCTGCTCGTCTGAGATCAGCTCCTGGTTCTTATGTCTACGAATACACTTCACCACTACCATGGACAGAATGAGCAAAGCAAGAATGCCCCCCACAGATGCCCCGATGGCGACAGCAATGGTCGAATCCCTTGGTGGTGGCACTGGGCAGAGGAAAATCGAGAAAAAGAAGAGATGCTAACAACAAACTTCACCAAGGCAGCATATTTCTTCAGTGAAAAAAATTTTTTTCTTCTGAAAATTTGTATAAAATAATGTAACAAAAAAAAAAAATCTTTCTGGGCCAAGATTGAGTAGTTACAGCATCTACCTCCAGTGGCTAACTGGCCTATGCTAACCAGCCAAAATCTTAGTACTGGTTGCATTCTCAATGTTGCCATTAGAGGTGCTAGAGCAGATAGTAGTTATTAACGTTTTCAATAGTTCCCTTTTGCGGGAACTCAACTGTGTCGAATGACACTTTGGGGGAACTCCCCTCAGCGTAGCTGCTCTGAAGGATGAATGAAACTAAGCCAATCTCTGATTGGTGTTGCGTCATGACGTAATGAGTGACGGCATACAAGCGGAAGCTATAAAGGACGCCGGCACACATGAGATGTCAGCTTTTTGCTCTTCAGCAAGCGCTCTGTGTACAAACTGTCTGTCCTTTTTGGTGTTGTTTGTCCCTTAAGAATTGTCACAAATCAAGGTCTGCTTTGCAATATAGAATTTAATGGCTCGGATCTGGCGTTTGCCGAGGCAGCGTGTAGATTGGTCTAGTCTGCAATAAAGATTCTGTGCCTGGGATCTCGCGTTTGCCGAGGCAGCGCGTAGATTACTAGTCTACTGCAATAAAGATCATGTGTGGGTGCGAGGCATGCACGGTCAGCACCTGAGGGTGCTGGCTGTGTTCACTGAGAAATATCTCGACGCACAGAGTTAACGTGCTTTTCGGGTGTCTCAGCCTCGCGTCCGTTGACTTTCTTCTCGAGAGATGAAAGCCAAACATATTGTGAATGTGAACGACTCGAATCTCGCGTTTGCCGAGGCAGCGCGTAGATTACGAGTCTACTGCAATAAAGATACTGTATCAACACACACAACCTGTGATATAATAATACTGTTTGGGTGCGAGGCATTCACAGTCAGCTCCCTAGGGTGCTGGCTGTGTTCATTGAGAAATATCTCGACACGTACATCCGTGCGTTGTCCAGCCTCGGTCTGTTAAACTTTCTTCTCGAGGGATTAAAGTCAAATATATTGTAAAGACTCGAATCTTGCGATTGCCGAGGCAGCGCGTAGATTACGAGTCTACTGCAATAAAGATACACACACGATATGTGAATTAATACTGTTAACTTGAGGGATAAAAGTCAAATATTGTAATGGCTCGAATCTCGCGTTTGCCGAGGCAGCGCGTAGATTACGTCTACTGCAATAAAGATACACACACGATCTGTGAAAGAATAATACTGTTTGGGTGCGAGGCATTCACAGACAGCTGAGGGTGCTGGCTGTGTTCATTGAGGAATATCTCGACGCGTACATCCGTGTATTGTGGATGTTTCAGCCTCGCACCTTTTAACTTTCTTCTCGATGGATGAAAGTCAAATATGTTGTAACGGCTCGAATCTCGCGTTTGCCGAGGCAGCGTGTTGATTACGAGACCGTATATTAAAACAGTATTGTCTGACAATTATGCTGCATTGAATTTTAAGAAATTAAAATGAAGGAACATTATCTGACTTTAGAAAGTTAGATATTTTAATTCAGCCTATCATTCAGACCGTGTTTCACTGTGTTTTTGGCTGTAGGGTTAGGGTTAGGGTTAGCCTCTTCCGCCATTAAAAACGTTTCGGGACACATCGGTTTCCAGCGAACGCATGCTGCACTATCCGCCCCACAGGCCTGCGGCCAGGCAGCATTCGTGTTCGCCCATCGAGAATCGTTTTCTGTCCAGCCCTGCCGGAAATCCGCTTCAGGGGGTCGAAAACGAGTCCCGATTAATACCCGAGGCCAGGCTCGAGAGCCTGGTTCCCTTGGTAAAATATTTCGAGGCATGGAAAAATCTAGCGAATATTTCTCCCTGGGCCCTGCGCACCATTCAAAATGGGTACAGGCTGCAGTTCGGTTTCCGCCCACCCAAATTCAACGGGGTGGTCTGGACTGTAGTCGACCCAGTGCAGGGTCGGGTATTGGAACAGGAAGTAAACTCCCTGCTGGCAAAGGAGGCTATAGAACATATTCCTCCACCGGAGAGGGAGTCCGGGTTTTACAGCCGCTACTTCATAGTTCCCAAGAAGGATGGGGGGTTGCGTCCAATAATAGATCTCAGGCATCTGAACCGTTCTCTGAGGAGATTCAGGTTCAAGATGCTCACTATTCCCACCATCGTGAGTCAAATTCAATCCGAGGATTGGTTCGTCACGATAGATCTAAAAGACGCATACTTCCATATATCCATCCTTCCATCTCACAGGAAGTTCCTGAGGTTCGCTTTCGGGGGCGAGGCGTACCAATATCGGGTTCTTCCGTTCGGCCTAGCTCTCTCCCCTCGCACATTTAACAAATGTATGGATGCAGCTCTGGCACCGCTGAGGCTCCAAAAGGGCATCAGGGTGCTCAACTATATAGACGACTGGCTGATTTTGGCCCAGTCACAAGAGCCTCCTCGCCCACATCCAAAGCCTGGGGTTGAGACTCAACACGAAAAAGAGCGTGTTGACACCAGCCCAGCGAACTATGTTCTTGGGAGTGGTGTGGGACTCGGTCACGATGCGGGCACAATTGTCTCCCGCACGAGTCGAGTCCATTCTGGCCACAGTGTCAGGGATAAAGCTAGGCCAAGGCCATCACTGTGAAACATTTTTAGAGAGTGTTAGGGCTCATGGCAGCAGCGTCCAACATTATTCCATTCGGCCTGCTGCACACGAGGGCCCTTCAGTGGTGGTTGAAAACCAAGGGGTTCTCCCCGAGGGGGAACCCGTTCCGCATGATCAGGGTTACGCGCAGATGCCTTCGTTCCCTATCTATGTGGAAAAAAGCTTGGTTTCTGTCCCAAGGTCTAGTGTTGGGAGCGTCATGTCGCCGGCAAACCGTTTCGACAGATGCCTCCCTCACGGGCTGGGGCGCGGTCATGGACGGCCGCTTTACGACAGGCCTATGGCAGGACCATCATTCCTCCTGGCACATAAACTGCCTGGAGATGTTGGCGGTGTTCCGGGCTCTGAAGAGCTTCCTGCCAGACCTCAAGGGCCATCACGTCCTGGTGAGGTCAGACAATATGTCGGTAGTGGCCTATATAAACCATCAGGGGGGCCTGAGGTCTCGCCCTCTATGCAGACTGGCGCATCAAATCCTCCTGTGGTCCCAGGGGAAACTGTTGTCTCTAAGAGCAACATACATCCCGGGGAGTCAAAATCAGGGAGCAGACATCCTGTCGAGACAGGGGCTGAGGCCTGGGGAATGGAGACTCCACCCCGAGGTGGTGGAGTCATTATGTCAGAGGTTCGGCCCAGTATAAGTGGATCTGTTTGGGTCTCGAGAGACGACCCACTGTCCACTGTGGTTCTCCCTCACTCATCCAGCCCCGCTGGGGTTGGATGCCATGTTGCAGATGGCTGACGAGGCTGCAGACGAGGCTGCGTCTGTATGCCTTTCCCCCGATCGCTCTGCGAGATCAGTCTACTGCTGGTAGCCCCGTTGTGGCCGGCCCGAGTATGGTTCTCAGACATTATATTGCTCCTTGACGGCCCTTCGTTGGAGATTCCACTCAGGAGGGACCTGCTGACACAGGCAGAGGGCTCAATATTTCACCCTCGGCCCGAGTTATGGAAACTGTGGGTCTGGCCCCTGAGGCCGGCCTATCAGCTGGAGTAGTGGAGACCATACTTAGCTCTAGAGCTCCCTCCACGAGGAAATTGTACGGCTTAAAGTGGAATGTCTTCACCATTTGGTGGACCCAGTTAACTGCCCAGTGGCTTCAGTGCTGGAGTTCCTCCAAGATCGCTTCTCCGCTGGTCTTACCCCGTCAACGCTCAAGGTGTACGTGGCTGCCATTTCGGTAGTGGGCCTCTGGGAAAACACCAGTTGGTCGTACATTTCCTCCGTGGGGCTTGGAGGATGAGACCTGCTTCTCTGAGGAGGGTAGGAGATCATATCTAACGAGTGCCTGGAGTTTGCTCCAGGCAACATTAAGGCTATCCTTCACCCTAGGCCTGACTATTTGCCTAAGGTGCCGTCCAGTGCGGCCTACGGTTCTGCAGGCTTTTCATCCTCCACCTCACGTGACGGCGGATGAGGAGAGACTTCGTCTGCTCTGCCCTGCAGAGCTCTAAAAATGTATATTCAGAGGTCCTCTTCATGGAGGAAGTCAGACCAGCAACTGGATTGTCCAGGCTATTTCTTTGGCCTACCAGGTGCGTAATTTGCCTTCACCTTTGGCCGTGAGGGCTCATTTAACCAGAGGCATGGCGTCCTCTAGAGCCCTCCTCTCGGGGGCCCCGATCCAGGAGGTCTGCGATGTAGCAGAATGGGCCACCCCCCACACCTTTATTAGGTTTTACAGTCTGGACATTCCGTCTACACCCGGCTCTCTTGTGCTCTCGTCCTAAGTGTGCCTGTGAGCAGCCTCACACTAGGGCAGGCAGGGCGCGTTGTGGCGTAGTGGGTACTCGTTCCCCCAAAGTGTCATTCGACGCAGTTGAGTTCCCTCGAAAGGAAACGTCCTCGGGTTACGACTGCAACCCTTGTTCCCTGAGAAGGGAACGAGAACTGCGTCCCTTGGCCACGCCTTCCCCTGCCTGGGAGCGCTTTCTTCATCACAGAGGCTGACATCTCATGTGTGCCGGCGTCCTTTATAGCTTCCGCTTGTATGCCGTCACTCATTACGTCATGACGCAACACCAATCAGAGATTGGCTTAGTTTCATTCATCCTTCAGAGCAGCTACGCTGAGGGGAGTTCCCCCAAAGTGTCATTCGACGCAGTTCTCGTTCCCTTCTCAGGGAACAAGGTTTACGGTCGTAACCCGAGGACGTTTTCTAGTGTTTCTTTATATATTGACATCGCCAACTACTGGCCTGTGCATGCATGCATAAAGCGGTTTAATCTTTTTCTTGGATAGGTGTGAACGGGGATCGTTTTGACAATGTTGTCACCTGTACGTGAAAAAACGTCTCGGTTACTAATGTAACCCTCGTTCCCCGAAGGAGGGAACGGGAGACGTGACGTCGACGTGACGACGTTAGGGGATCACTTCAGGGAGCCCTATCAACTTCGAGTATCTAAAGAACAAGCCAATGAACGTTGGCGTGCGTGAAACGCGTCACGCGCCCCGCCCTGCAGCGCGGGTATAAACAGGAAGCGGACGCCGCACTCATTGTTTTTCGCTGAGGAGCCGAGATTGAGTCGGCCGTACAGCGATGGTCAGCAACTGTGGCAGCGGGACGTCACGTCTCCCGTTCCCTCCTTCGGGGAACGAGGGTTACATTAGTAACCGAGACGTTCCCCTTCAGTCGCTCACGTTCGACGTGACGTCGACGTGACGACGTTAGGGGATCCCATTGAAGAAAGCCATCGGTTGCTGCCACATCCAGCGCCCTACGCAAGACTCTCAGACCCCCAACTGCTGGGGCGGAAGATCTGCGTAGAGGGAGTTCAACTGCTGTTCCATATACCCACACCGTGAACTCTTGGATAACACTGGGAAAGCGTGCCTTTCCAGGGGAGAGGGACGCTGCGGAAGCCACATCCTGCCCGAAGGGAGGTAACATGTGGAGGATACTCATATGGACTGGCCAGAAGGGCAGTGCAACATATGGAATGTCACTGGGGTGGCTCCAGCCTGAGAAGGGGGAGGCTACACCAGACAGTGACGGCAGAGCGGACTCTGCCAAGGGAAAGACACGGGCTCACCGCAGGGAGCTGGTCGTGGAAGAATACTCATATAGGATCGCCGCAGGAATCACCACATATGGAACCCAGCCTAGCACAAGTTACACAAGCATACGAGCACTGTGGAGGGGAGTGGCGCAGCAAGCCGACACAAGAGGGGAAACTTCGGTGTTACCGGCTGGTTGAAGCGAGCACACAGGAAGAAACCGGCTCAACACGTAGGCTATAAAATCTAGCGAACGTGTTAGGTGTCGCCCAGCCCGCAGCTCTACAGATATCTGTCAGCGAGGCGCCGTGTGCCAGCGCCCAAGAAGAAGCGACACCCCTAGTGGAGTGGGCTCTCAACCCGGGCGGGCAAGGCACGCCTTGGGCTTCGTAAGCCAAGGCGATGGCATCCACTATCCAGTGGGCCATCCTCTGCTTGGAGACAGCCTTTCCCTTCTGCTGGCCTCCGTAACAGACGAAGAGCTGATCTGAGGTCCTGAGGCTTTGCGTTCTGTCCACGTACAGACGCAGAGCGCGGACGGGACAGAGAAAAGCCAGGGCTGGGTCTGCCTCCTCCGAAGGCAGCGCTTGCAGGTTCACCACCTGGTCCCGGAAGGGAGTGGTAGGAACCTTGGGCACGTATCCGGGCCGGGGTCTCAGGATCACGTGAGAGTTAGCCGGGCCGAATTCCAGGCACGATTCGTCGACCGAAAATGCATGCAGGTCCCCTACCCTCTTGATGGAGGCCAATGCAACCAGGAGTACTGTTTTACAAGACAGAACTTTTAACTCAGCTGACTGCAAAGGCTCAAAGGGTGGTCTCTGAAGTGCCGAAAGGACCAGAGACAAGTCCCAAGAGGGTATAGAGAGTGGGCGAGGAGGATTTTTAGAGTGGGCGAGGAGGATTTAGGGCGAGGAGGATTTAGTCTAAAAGGATTTAGAGGATTTAGGATTTAGTAAACATACACTTTAAGGGTGGAGGGAGACAGCCTTCGCTCCAACCCGTCCTGCAGGAAGGAAAGCACGGCTCTGACCGAGCAAGTTCGGGGGTTCTCCTCGTGAGAAGAACACCATTCAACGAATAGGTTCCACTTCAAAGCATAGAGGCGCCTCGTAGAGGGGGCTCTAGCTGACGTGATGGTGTCAACTACCGCTGGGGGTAGGTCACCTAGAACCTCCGCGTCCCGTCCAGGGACCAGACATGGAGTTTCCAGAGGTCCAGACGCGGGTGCCAGAGGGTGCCCCGTCTCTGAGAGAGCAGGTCCTCTCTCAGAGGAATGGGCCAGGGAGGGGCTGTCGCGAGGAGCACTAGTTCGGGGAACCAGGTCCGGTTGGGCCAATACGGCGCAACTAACACGACCTGCTCCTCGTCCTCCCTGACTTTGCACAAGGTCTGTGCAAGAAGGCTCACTGGGGGAAACGCATACTTGCGTAGGCCCGGGGGCCAGCTGTGTGCCAGAGCATCCGTGCCGAGGGTCCCCTCGGTCAGGGAATAGAACAACTGGCAGTGAGACGTGTCCGGGGCGGCAAACAGATCTACCTGTGCGGTCCCGAAGCGCCTGAAAATCAGCTGGACCACCTGGGGATGGAGTCGCCATTCTCCCGGTAGCACCTGCTGCCGTGAGAGCTCGTCGGCTGCACGGTTGAGCAGGCCAGGAATATAAATGGCACGAAGCGACCTCAGATGCTTCTGACTCCAAAGGAGGAGATGGCGGGCGAGTTGTGACATGCGGCGGGAGCGTAGACCACCCTGACGGTTGATGTACGCAACGGTCGCAGTGCTGTCCGTACGGACCAGTACATGCTTGCCACGAAGCGGCGTTTCGAAGCGGCCCAATGCAAGATGTACTGCTAACAACTCGAGGCAATTGATGTGCCAATGCAGTTGAGGCCCCGGTCCACAGACCTGAAGCTGCATGCCCGTTGTACGTGGCCCCCCAGCCGGTGGCAGAGGCATCCGTGGTGACCACAGAGTGCCTGGACACTTGTTCTAGGGGAACACCTGCCCGCAGGAACGAAGGGTCTGACCACAAGCTGAGAGTTTGGCGACAGTGCGGGGTCACTTGGACCCGGCACGAGCCGCTCTGCCACGCCCATCTCGGGACTCGATCGTGGAGCCAGTGTTGGAGCGGTCTCATATGAAGCAATCCGAGCGGCGTTACCGCGGCTGCAGATGCCATATGCCCCAGGAGCCTCTGAAATAGTTTCAGTGGAGCCGCTGTTCTGCGCCTAAGCGTGCTCACGCAGTTCAACACTGACTGGACGCGGGCCTCGGTGAGGTGCTGTCATGTTGATCGAGTCCAACTCCATACCGAGAAAAGAGATCCTCTGCCCGGGGGTGAGTTTGCTCTTTTCCCAGTTGACCCGAAGCCCTAGGTGGCTGAGGTGACAGAGCACCATGTCCCTGTGTTCGCACAACTGCTCTCTCGAGTGGGCGAGAATAAGCCAGTCGTCGAGGTAGTTGAGAATGCGAACACCACGCTCGCACATGGGAGCAATGGCTGCCTCCGCGACTTTCGTGAAGACACGGGGCGACAGGGCCAGCCCGAAGGGTAAGACTTTGTACTGATATGCCCGTCCCTCGAACGCAAAGCGAAGAAACGGTCTGTGTCGAGGGAGAATCGAGACATGAAAGTACGCGTCCTTCAGGTCGATCGCTGCAAACCAATCTTGGGGACGGATGCACTTGAAAATGCGTTTCTGCGTAAGCATCTTGAACGGCAGTTTGTGAAGGGACCGGTTCAAGACACGCAGGTCCAAGATTGGCCGTAACCCACCGCCTTTCTTGGGTACAATGAAGTACGGGCTGTAGAAGCCGGTCTTCATATCGGCTGGAGGGACCGGCTCGATCGCGTCCTTCGCCAGTAGGACTGCGATCTCTGCCCTGAGCACAGGGGCACTGTCCGGCAGAACGCGGGTAAACAGAATGCCCCTGAATACAGGGGGGCGCCGGGCGAACTGAATCGCATAGCCGAGTCTGACAGTACGGATGAGCCAGCGAGACGGGCTGGGAAGCGCTAGCCAGGCTCCCAGACACCGCGCAAGTGGAATCAATGGCACCACAGACGTACCCGGGGTGGGGCAGCGCGGCGGAATGCAGGGACCCGACTCGGACGGCACAGCGGCCCGGAGTGGGGTCTGAATGTGTGGTGCAACACGTACCTGCTTCCGTCGAAGGGCAGAGTGAGTGAGTGGAGGCGGCAGAGCGTCCGGAACACAGCCACTGCTGCTCGCTGGCGACGAGAGAGGGGCTCGAGGGTGACAAGGCACAGCATCGTCGACCGTCAAGCGCGCTCTCTTGGGACCCAGAGGTTTCAGAAATTGCTCTTTTATTGAATATGTGGGTACCACTGAAGGCAGTGGCGGAAAAGGAACAAAAGGAAACAAAAGATTCTCCACCCGGCCCTCCACCGGGGGAAGGAGCGGTGCCTTCACCGTCTCCTGGAGAGCAACTTGATCCACCTCTGGGTCGCCCGTCTCAGGGTCGTTTGCACCTGCGCTTACCACCTGGTTTGGTAGCGGCCTGGACGGGCGTGGCCGACTTCCTGCGGCTTGCTCCACGCTGAGGCCTGGATGGTGGCTGCTGCTGCTGAGGCTTAGCGGGAGTGGAGGACGCCGCAGGAGGACGGCCTCGGCGACGAGCGGACGGAGGGTCTGCGGCCGGCGGACAGGAGGGAGCAGCAGGGGTCCGCCGGGGCAGGATATGTCGGATAGCCTCCGTCTGCTTCTGGGCGGCCGAGAACTGTTGGGCGAAGCTCTCGACCGCATCGCCGAATAACCCAACCTGGGAGAGAGGGGCATCCAGGAACCGATATTTATCGGTGTCCCTCATATCCGCCAGGTTGAGCCAAAGGTGGCGTCCTGGACCACCAAGGTGGACATCGCCTGACCAACGGAACGTGCGGTTTCCTTCGTCGCCCGGAGGGCGAGGTCAGTAGCCACACGGAGCTCCCGGAGGAGCTCTGGGTCAGAACCACCCTCGTTCATGTCCATGAGCGCCTGGGCCTGGTGGACCTGCAAGAGCGCCATGGCATGGAGGGCGGAAGCAGCCTGTCCACAGGCCTTATAAGCCTTCGCCGTAAGACCGGACGAAAACTTACAGGCCTTGGACGGGAGGCGCGGATTACCCCGCCAGGAGGAGGCGGACGCCGGACACAGTTGCATCGCGACAGCCCGCTCCACCGGGGGGATATCCACATACCCCTTAGCTGCCCCGCCGTCGAGGGTGGCGAGGGGGGAGGAGCTACTAGAACGGCTTCGGGCACTATACGGTGCCTTCCACGTCCTAGAAAGCTCCTCATGCACCTCCGGAAAGAAAGGTACCGGGGCGGCGCACCGAGAACCAGCACGGCCCGCCCCGAGAAACCAATCGTCCAACCGAGAAGGTTCGGGACGTGGCGGAGGATTCCACACAAGCCCGACCTTCTCGGCGGCCCGGGAAAGCATAGCCGCCCACTCTGGATCCGGCTCGGACAACGCTACACACCCAGACGGGGGCAACGCAGCCGAGTCGTCATCTCCAGAGGAGTGAAGCCTCCCCCTCCGATGCTGCGATCGACATCTGATCGTCAGCTGGCGCCCCAAAGGAAACGACCGGCCGTTCAGGAGAAGGACCGAGTCGATCGCAAAGGGGCGCGGATGGCAACAGCGCATGAGAGGCGTGAGGGGCCCGCGGAGATTGCCTCGACGGGGAAGCCCTCACGGTAATCCTCAGATCACCCTGGTCATGCGCCGAAGTAGGCCTATTCTGCGGGGCAGAATAAGCACTAGATCGGGGCATAGGCGAGGGGACTGCACCTCCCGTGAGGTAAGCGAGTCTCGATCTAAGCGCTGCCATAGTCATATTCCCGCAATGGGAACATGAACTATTCACAAAAGCTGCTTCAGCGTGCTGAATGCCCAAACACGAGAGGCAACTCTTGTGGCCATCTGCTGGCGCCAGGGAACGACCGCACCCAGAAACGCACAAGCGGAATGACATCCTGAAAAGGACGCAGGGTCACGCTTGTGTTGCTCTTTTAGTAAAAATAACAAACAGAGGAAAGAAATAGACTCTTTAGTGCTGAAGCACCCAGGGGTAGCCGCGGTGTAATCGGGTACACTCTCAGATGAGGAACGCCCACGAGACCGACACACACACACACATAAACAGTGCCGTGAAAACGGCAGTTGTGGTTAGAGATGCTCGCGGCCACCACTGATCGCGCCGTCACACCAGCACTGCAGCAGAGTTTTCTTCTCCCTCTAATTGTCGACAGATACAACGTACAGCAGTCTGTAGAACTCAGAGTCAAACAAAGCTCGGCTCCGAAGCGAAAGACAATGAGTGCGGCGTCCGCTTCCTGTTTATACCCGCGCTGCGGGGCGGGGCGCGTGACGCGTTTCACGCACGCCAACGTTCATTGGCTTGTTCTTTAGATACTCGAAGTTGATAGGGCTCCCTGAAGTGATCCCCTAACGTCGTCACGTCGACGTCACGTCGAACGTGAGCGACTGAAGGGGAACAAAGTTTTTAGTAAGTTGTGTAAATGTACCCTTAGTGGAGCAAGAGTTTAAATCTTTCTGAGCAAGTGAAGGTTGTTTCATTGTGATGAACTATGAATGCAAACCTTATTAATGTGTTTTTTCTTCAAATAAATAAAGTGCTGAAGGAATGACATATATGTTTGTCAAGGGAACCAGCGTGATGAAAATTTACGGGTTGACCTACAAAAATATATTATCTCTGCAGCACTCTATTTTAATCCTGGACTTAACAACACCTGCAATAATGAAACCCCATTCATCATGGCCTGTCTTGAAGCAACCCTGGTTGAAAACCCCAAACCTTTGCCGTACAGCATGTTAGCCCATGCTGAAGTCTTACATTCAGTCAAGACGTTGAACTGGATGGTGCCGTGACCCTGAATGCGATCTGGAGGGTTGCGCACATAGCAATTGTAGATTCCATCGTCTGTCAATTGCACATCTAAGATAGTGATGCTGAGGTCGTTCTTCTCTAGGTTTCCAGAAAAAATAGCCCGCTCTCCAAATCGGCTTGGCTTCAGGGGTGTTATCCTGTTCTTATAGGTCATGAACTTGGAAAAGAAGAAATAGAAGTAAGATTGAGAAAAGTAACAAAACAAAAGAATCGTCTAACTTTTATATTTCTGTAAATATTGATATTTCAATAGCCCCTTTCACACAGTAATCCCGGTAAATTACGGTAACAAATCCAGAATTACTGGTAAATACACAAATATGCCATTTACACAAGCAACAGCGTTCTGCTTTAGTTTCACCATCTGTTCAATTTGATCTTAAAAACACGAGAAGCGCATAATAGTGCAACTGCAGAGCAGCAGCACTGATGAATGGAAAAGAAGGCAGGATCTCGTGTGCGACACGTTGAAAAACCTGTGAGATGTAGCGCAACGGTCAAAGATGATCCTCTGTAATATTACAACTTCCCTTACCAGTAAATTGCCGGAAACAGTTTACCGGTATTTTTGAAAAGGTCCTGTTCACACATGATCTCTTACCGGTAGTTTACCAGTAAAGACTCTGTGTGAAAGGGGGTAATATTTTGATGATATTTAACATTTTAAGTCTCTTATTTTCTCTCACCATCTCCTCTGTGCTGTTGGATGTCTCCTGATAGGTCCAGTTCATGGCAAATTGCTTGGGGTCCAGCTTGTAGCATGAGGTGAATACACACGGGATTCTGACATCAGTTCCATTGAGAGCGTTGATCTGTTGTTGCACCAGCACATCCATGGAAGTTACTGGACAGGCTACAAGATATGTAAAAATAGACATGTTTAATTCCTGGCATTTGATTTCCCTGTCATCTGATTGGTCCACGTTTTTTACATCTAAAGTCACTGAAATTCATTTTGAAGTCATTCATTTAAGTATGAGTTTTAATGTTTTTGTCAACCGATAAAAAAAATATTTGCATAGTGGTCTAATATAACTTTTGAAAAAAGTGTACCTTATCATAAATTGGCTATTTTTGACTCTAAATTCTGACTGGAAGAGGTAAATGGGTGGTTCAATTTTGTAATACTAAAAAGAATTAAAGCTGCAAGCAGAATTTGAGCGGGGTTCAAGCGTGTAAGGCCTTTAAGCACATAAGCATTCAGCCCGTTCTCATCCCCAATGTGTCATATACTGACGCTTTTGACATTTTGTCTACATCCGACGCAAATGGCACCCTTTAGCGTCAATATGAGACGCAGACAGATATGGCCCAGAAGGCGCCTCCTAGCGGTGTAACCCTAACCCTACCCCAGACCTAAACCTACCCATATCTATATTGACGCTAAAGGGTGCCAGCCATGTGCGTCGGATGTAGACGATATGTCAAAATATGACACCCTAGGATTAAATTGCGTTGAAGCATTAGAGACATTAAGTTTTATTTAGCAAGCATTTAACCACTGACATCATAGATGGAAAAGACCACTTACAGCCAATTTTCCATAGGAAATATATGGTTTTCAAAGCGCCACCTATGATCCGATCTCCATAAAACTTTGCATGCTTGTTCAGAATGTTATGTCACACACATGTTTTCGTTTAGGATTTATAGGCTTTTGAGTGTATTTTGCCACACCCATTTTCTAAAATGGCGGAAAAATTTGCATAGCTTCGTGCTTGAAGCTCTAATCAAAATCAGGGCAATTACAATAGGTTTTCAGCACTAACGTGCTTGAACACCTAACAATCGTTACAATTACAACAGGGTTTCAGCACTAACTTGCTTGAATCCCTAATAAAGACAGTAAGTTTTATTTAGCAAGCATTTAACCACTGACATCATAGATGGAAAATGCCATTTTGGGCAATTATAGGCAATTTACCATAGGAAATATATGTTTTTATATAAAAATATAATAGAATTATTGATTCTCAGACTCCAGAGAATTGCCCTAGACTGGTTTGGTTCCGATCAGGCGAAAAACCAGGGACTAGTTCGCAAAAGAAGGTTTTGGACAAAATTCGACATAGCAGAAGAATGTTCCTGCCAAAATCGAAATATACATTTTGTCCATCCTGAGCCATGGTTTTCACAGTGGTGTAAAAATCTTGAGTCTAAGTCAAACAGTCTGAGTTATGAGCAATTTAGTACTTTTGGTTGCTGTAGCGCAACCTATGGGCCAATCGGGGTCCTACTCTGATAGGTTCTCCCCAAATTGAGGCCTACCATCTGGCCGCGTTTCAAATCTCTAGCACTTACGGTTTGGGCTGCATGATCCGTTTTACAAATCCTTACAATTAGGGATTCAGCACTTTGTGCTTGAACCCCTAAATACTATGGAAGCAATTGGGTGCATCAACTGTTTGGTTACCCATATTCTTCAAAATATCTTCTTTTGTGTTCAGCAGAAGAAAGAAACTCATACAGGTTTGAAACAACTTGAGGGTGAGTAAAAGATGACTCACTTTTAATAATGAAATGAAAAGAACCAAGGAAATGACTGACACATTTGTATTACATTCCAAAAATCTCCCTTCAGTACCAGAGAGGAAAATTAAACCACGGCCTGATCGGCACATAATGGAAAGGTTAGGCAATAAAAATGGTTTGGCCTGATGGTAGAAAAGTGGCAAATGTGTAGAAAACTTGGTAACTTATTTATCTCTATCTGCATTAAGCTTACACTGGGTGACATTATTTGTATTGAATCGACAGCCAAAATGTCATAATTTTGTCTATCGGGAAGGTTTACTTTCTCCACCTCTGCACCATTTGGACAAATGGACACCATTCTGCACCAAGTTCTGGACAAGTTCCCACTGCTGCAGCAGTTATGCTTTATCGGCCCGGCTCTCTGCAGTAGTAGCAGCAACTTCGTCACACCCTCCCATCCCATCCCATCCCCTCCCATCCTCACCCCCCTCATAGTGCTGCAGTTTAGTCCGTCCCCCTCCCTCTCGAAAAATCAGGTGTCCTCACGGATAGAGAGCAAGAACTACAGCAGCTGTGTTTGGGAGAACACATACACACACAAACCTCATGTGTACGTGAATACCTCCAGCAATCACAATGATTTATAGTGAGTTAAATTCAGAGTGCCTACAAAGCAACATTTGAACTATACAGTTATACAAGGATTCATTATATACATAGTGCTTTTGTGCTACAAATGATGCAGCACTGCATCATGTCACAGTCCTACTTGTGCTTTGAGTGTGTGCTGTAATAAACACACACAGAGTTTCACACACACGCATGTTCAGCATAAATATACACACACACACGCAGAGTCAGCACTCGGCCGGGCGTGTTACTCAATACCGGCACTACGTCAATGTCGTCCCCACCCGCCTTTTTACTTTCATGTATATTTAGTCGGTTACTCTCTGCGCTGCAGAGACGCTTTAGAACTCCTTCGCATTGCCCATACACATTTAATCACTGTCTGAATTCATGCATTTTAATAAATAATAGTCTAACTGTTGTAGTTAAAAAGCTACAATGTATCGAACTCTCTTACATGACTGTTTGGATGTATGAGCATGAAAATACGGGGTCTGACTACTGCTGATGTCTCCAGCCCACTCTTGGCGAACCTATTTATGTATCAATATTCACCGGTTAAGAGTAAAATACTGCAGTGTAGCTCTCTCTCTCTCTTTCTCTCTCGCCCTCTCTCACACAACAGTCCCTGACAAACCCCATCCCTACACCCTCCCTGCACTGTCTCTGTCCTCTTTTTCCTGCTCTCAAGGTTATGGTTAAAGGAGAAATGTGGACAAGGTACATTGTGGAGCTGTAAATGCCTGCACAAACAAACAAATAATAATAATTTTACTTATATAATAATTACAACATGATTTGCATTTTCAAGGGTTTAAATGAAAGATTTTTGTTATAGGAGACAATACAAACAACTTTGTGCATAAAAAGCAAATCATTTTTTTTTTTTTTACCAAGAAAGGAGTGTTTTTTTTTATTTGAATAACTTGATTTTACAAAGTCAATGGATTTGTGACAGCTGAATGTAACGTTTATGACAAGCCAAACATGTTGGTCTCTGAGTCACCACACTTCACAAAATAAACTTCATTCCATAAAATAATTATAATGAACTACGCAAAAAGCATTTTGAACGTCTAAAGCACGTTTTATAATTACCCAAAAATCAAACGTAGTTCATCCCTTATGCACTTTATCATATCCGTCAAAAACTGGCTGTCGATTGGAATATTAGAACTAAAAACATCAACATAACACACTCATAAATCAATTCACTGAATACTTTCCGGCTAAGACACAAATAAACATTACCTTACAAATCCACATCATTTGCATGTTACAAAATCGATGTATGTCAAAATACTGTATAGCGTGCACAATACAGTAGTATTTATAAGAAGGAGAGTTCCAGCGAATACATGTTTTGACTATACACTATTGCTTTCCAAGAGCAGGGAGAAAATGGCGGGCTGAGTAGCATCAATACTGTATGTCAGAGACAATAACGCGTATAATACATAACGCACGTAAGTATAAATTTGTTCTTCACACTGCATGTTAAAGAGAATAAACACCAATCCAATAGACAAACTTTGGCAAGTTAGTTAAAAAAACAACTTGTTGGTTTTGATGGACATGGACATTTTTCTACTTCACTAATTATGCATTCTGATTGATTTGAATATTTCCAATAATTGTCTATTCTCTATTCTCGACTGATCTTTTTTTCATAAATTTGGCAATAGATTAACTGTTAAATGATTGATCTTGAGATGAGTCCCTGCAGTTCCATTAGGCCCTCATATGCTGATGTTATATATTTAAAATATATATAAATATATATAAAAGATATATATATATATATATATATATATATATATATATATATATATATATATATATATATATATATATATATATATATTATATATATATATATAAATGAACTTTACAGGTGACTTTTAAAAATGTAGTTTGAGCCCTATCTTCTCAGTTGTTCAAAAGATTAAGGCAGTTATCAAAGTTTGATGAAATGTTTCATTTTCCAATAAAATATTATAAAATATTACATGATTCGTTACATTTAATTTGGAGATTTTGACTCATACAGTGTATTGTGCATAGTATTGTGTATATATCTGTAATATTAATATGTCAGTTTTAGGTGTGCTGATATATTGTCTAAAAGCACTGGGACACAACATTGGTTGTTAAAGCAATGTTATGGCAACACATCTGTTTAGACGGTTAAATGCACCACATTTAGTTTCTGCTTATTGACTGAAATGTTGTGGGCAAAACTTTGAACATGGTACAGTATGTTTGCACAGTAAAGAAGAGCGAGACATCTGTATTTCTGTGAGAAGCAGATCTCACAAGCTTGTTAACAGCAATTGTTTTCTCTTAATCTAGTAATCTACCATATGTCATATTCCACTTACAGACAACTGTTACTGCAGTTGGATTGTATCCATTGATCCACTATTTTCAGGAACAGTTCACCCAAAAATTAATATTCTGTCATCATTTACTAACCCTCATGTCTTTAGAAAACTGTATAATTGACTTTTTTTCATAGAAGACAAATATATGTATTCATAGCACAATGTCCAATCTTTCCATACAATGAAAGTGAATGCTGACCATAACTCTCAAAATCGTCAGTGAATAACGTCTTAAATTTTAGTCTGTACTTTACAAAAAGAGCAAGTTTATGTTGACAACTTGTCAAAAAAAGTATTGTCAAACAAAACGGAGGCTAGCTAGACCCTCCCTCCTCCTCATCCGCGCACTAACCCCTCAAACCCCACCCCCAAACCCTTCTTGTCGGTTATTGGCTGGAACAGTTTGTTATGTTTCGTGGTGCGGGTTAGCCCAGTTTGTTTTTGTTGGCGTTTGTGGATCCTGGGGTGTCTGCAGAGACCGCGTCTTTTTACAGTGTGTTCAGGGGACAGGCAGCTAGCGGATAGTGAGGAGATGTTTGCTGTATGTGACAAAAAAAAATTTGGCCTAAAAACACGGGACATCGCTTAGAGCACATTTCAAATAAATATATTATGCTCACCAAAGATTTGTATTGGATCAAAATACAGTTACAAGTAATATTATGAAGTTTTACAATTTAAATCTCTTTTTTTTTTTTTTCAGCATCATCATTCCAGTCTTCAGTGTCACATGATCCTTCAGAAATCATTTTTTTCTATGCTGATTTGATGCTCAAAAAACATTTCTTATTATTAACAATGTTGAAAAGAGTTGTGCTGCTGATTTTTGTGGGAACCTATTTTTTTGTATAACAATGTCTTTACTGTAATTGTTTCATGCAATTTATAGCCTAGTCCTTGCTGAATAAAATTATTCATATATTTAAAAAACAACTTTTAAACAGTAGTCTACCTTTATACTGAAGACGAAGATGTTTCTATAGTGAAATTGAGTTCAATATCTTTTGGGGCTAGTGGAATAATTCAGTATTTTTCAGAAAGCAGACTGAAATGTATTATTAACTTCAATCTCCTGTAGAATAGGATGCCGAATTAATATCCCTGCAATTCAAAGTCAATTAATCTGTATACCTGAATGTGGTATTAGTGTGCAAATAATTTTGCCAATGGAATTCACTGCGCTCTAAACTAGATTATAAAAGCTGAGAATATCCATGCATTAATATTTGTTTTAAAAATACATATAATGTCCTAAAATACGTATATCTGCATACTTAAGCCACATTTATGAATGCTATTGCATTGAATCAATAACAAAATATGCTTGTCTTTTAACCTCATTAAATAATTTAGGATGGGAAGTATTAGGATTTTTGGAGATAGTTTAGTGAAATCTCATGTTCATCTTCTGTCACTGAAATGCTGCGTTTTACGCCCTCTGGTGACTTTCTAGAAAAACTGCACTGTATTCACTTGAACTTGAATGCAACTTCCCCAGTCATTCGTTTTAAGAATACTCTTTTGGTGTGTGCTGCTCTTTTTCCTTTATGTTAAGCCTACAGTACAATGAACCATAGTTCAGTAATAAAAGTTTCATTAATTACAAAATGTGGACTATACCACATGGATTAAGCACAAGAAAGTAGGGCATACTGTATGCCTTCTGTTGAAATAAATAATCCTCATGTAACGTTCAACAGCAGCAGTCCCATGAGATCACATCTGTAGCGGTATAGGCCAGAACACGCACATTGGTTGTTTACGATTTTCATTATTTTAACTAGGCTTGCTAGCTTGTGTGTAAATGATGAAGCTTTGTCATCATTTACTCACCCTCATGTTCTTACAAACTTGTATGAGTTTCTTTCTTCTGCTGATGAACACAAAAGAAGATATTTTAAGGAATGTTGGTAACCAGACAGCACCTATTTACTTCCATAGTAGGAAAAATATGCAAGTCAATAGTCAAATCTCTGGTTACCAATATTCTTTAAAATATCTTTTTTTTGTGTTCAACAGAAGAAAGAAAAGAATACAGGTTTGGAATAACTTGCGGGTGAGTATGTAAATGACACAATTTTTGGGTAAACTATCCCTTTAAGCCCTCTTTCCTCAACCTGCAGTATTGAGGAAATATTTTCCTATTTAACTGTCATTATTGTTGTTAGAATTATTTAAAAGTGCTGTTCCTCATCTTCAAATATACTGTGAACATTTGTATTAATCTGGTTATGAGAAAATCAAATTTGACACCCACTTTTTCTCCCGCTCTCAATTTTATCTTACAATATCACCAGTTATAGACTATAAATATTTTTTGCGCCATCAACAAAAATGTTATTAAATGAAGCAAAAGCAGAACTAGTTTTGTCATCTTTGCTTAGTCATTGTTTTTTTATGTAATAATTTGAGTTCAAGGTTCTATGACTGACTCACACAAACACATTCACTTGTCGCCTCCTACTGGTACCACGATGTAAACTGAAGAAAGATTTACTGGAAAAAATAAACAAACGTGACACAAACAGTGTGGATTGTGGATATCATGAATATGACAAGGAAATAATTGTATAATGCTTAATAGAGCATTAAAAAAAATGCACAATGTCATCAAATCTGCTTCTCTGAAAAAAAACCCGCCAGAAGTGCCGTTTCCTATTATTTGACAATAATTTGGAAAAGAATTTAGGCAATTATGACCTGGTTAGCATTTCATAATCTGATCTAAATGCGCTCACAATATGGCATCACGATAAAACGCAGATAATGCTGATGGAGACAATTAATCTTCAATAATAATCACCATTACACGCTATAATGTAATAACATGCCCTACACCTAATCTATCTGCATTCTTTCTTAAAAACGGTTATATAAAACGATTATATATTTAATAATAGCCTATTAACAGGATGTAGCCAAGGCAGGGAAACATGACTGAAATCACATCTGTTTGGCTGGTAGGCTACATTGAAATCGTTAAAACGTCCTATGATCATTTGAATGATTGGCTTATTTATTTATTTTTTTCCATAGCAAAAGCTTTTTTTACTTACCCAAAAACATCACCATTGCAACACAGGATAATTTCAAAGCGGACGCCCACCGCGTTCCCCCAGAATACAATAAAATGGTCATTTTGGTCGCTGACAATAAACGAATCGGAAAATAATTATTAAAAATGTGTGTGAGATCTATTTCTCCGTTTCAATCATATAAAAACACGGATATGTTTTTTTTATTTTGTGCTATGATATGGCTGGCAGTGTCTGTAGCAAAAGCACTGGTTGATATTATGGTTGTGGTTTGTCATTTGTCTTTATTGAGGTTTCAAATTAACCCCGTTGCAACATTATAATATTAAAATACTATAATAGCAACACATAAAATGGTTACTTTCACAAGACGTAAAATCATCAGGACGCATCTATATAGGCTAGCTACAAGTCGTTCCTCGATTCAGTGCAATCAGAAATCAGTCGAAGAAAATCTAAGCGGCCGTTGACTCAAAACCAAAAAATGACGCATAGCTTGCAGAAGGACCACCTCGCCTCACTAATGGAGATTAAAGTGTAGAGGACAGTGGGGTAAGATGAGCCAGTGGGTACATTGACCCACCCCCTTTATCTTGGCTACAGTGCACTTCTATTGTCATGTGACCACATCTTTTAGAATCACCCATCATTTCTGCCAACAAAAAAAGAGAGAAAACACATGGGAGCAGTGGAAGTCAATAATTTACTTAAAAAAAAACTATTTTTGGCTTGTCAAAGTACAATTTTAGCATACCAGATGTAGGTCTAATGGCTGTTACATCAAATGAAATTTGCCCAGGTCTAAAAATATGATACATATTGGTGATTTAGCAATGTATAAAACTTAATTTAGCTAAATATTCATCTGAATTAGTAATCTAGCTATAGTCGTGTCCAAAATGACAGCCATGGGGCAAAGTGAGCCAAATATATTGGGTTAAATTGAGCCAGCATTTTAACTTACCCCACCATAAGGCACTTAAGTTAAATCTCTAAAGTATAAACTGCTATTATTTCAATGTAATATTGTGCAACTGTTTAGTTTTTTTTTCAGTTTGAGTTTGTGTTTGAGTTTATTTGATATAGGAAACAATGTACAATTACACCAAATCCTTCTCCCCTAATAAGAACCAGAAGGTGCTTTTCACCAGATTATATTCATATTATTTCCACCTGTAGTCCCTAATGGCCTAACATGTTCGGCATTGCAGAAAAAAAACATGCCAAGAACATTTGGACTAGGAAATGTTTATTAGTTTCAATGACTTGTATTCATTCATTCTAATTCAGTTTTTATTTAATACTGCTTAACAAACTTTCTATTTAGTCTGTTATTGGGAAGGTTACAACTTTATTAATACAATAAATTAAATATGTTGGTTTTTCGATTGGTTTTATGTTTTTTTAAGTTGGCTTTAAGAAAAAAAAAACTCTTTAAAAGAGGTCAATTATCTTTCAAATTTCACATGGGTTTATTCAGATTCAGTTAGATGGTTAGTTTACCCCCAGATGGTGCAACTTACCCACTGACTTAACCCTAACCTGGGGTAAATTGAGCCACAGGAACACTATATACATAAGCATCTACCATCTAAGGCAGCGTAAAACAAGAGTACACTGAGAGTGCCTTGATGCAAATGTGGTTTTATCTGACAATACAAACTGCATTTACACTCATCCATTTAAATAATTAATGATTCTGTTTGTGCCTCATCTTTTATGAGTTTTGCACCAAGCGGCATGATCAGATTTGATATCTAATGGTGTATGTATTTGATGTATGCATGATGTATGCATTTACATAATACACATTATTTTACTTACAGTAATGAAGGTGCAAGACATTATGAAATTAACTAATATGTGTATAAGTACTGTCCACACATCATTTGATGAATTATATTAAATCTGCTATTATTATTTTGAATAATATGACATTTAATACACTTATTCGGTAACACTTTACAATAAGGTTCATTTGTTAACATTAGTTATACCATGGTCTGGGTGAATACTCGATTCTGATTGGCTGCAGGGTGTCCGTTAAAAAGTGATAGAGGACACCTAGTAAAGTAGTTCTGGTGAAACTGCCTGTTTACCATTCGAAATTAATAAATAAATGCGCTGCCTACAACAGCTGTGAGTAACCATAGCAACAGGCAGTCAAAGTATCCGTTAAGGGAGAACTCCGGTCGATTTTAACATTGAGCAAATTTTTTTGTACATTTGGAGTACATTTTACAATGGGGCAAGTTTTAAACCTGCTTTTAGCCTCTTAACATCCTTGATTTGTCATTACAAGTGCACAGCCATGTGACTGGTGTTATTAAGAGTGAACACGGTGAATCGGACTGCAGTAGATGTGAAAGATATGAATAAAAATGATGTTAATTCAGCAAGCTCACATACCTGTATTTACTTCCTGTTTGCGTTCGAAGTCCAAAGTAGTTGATTGTCGAGTGCGTGCGCACGATCATTGGTAACTTTAGATATACAAAGACGGTGCACTCATGAACGGGAGAAAGTGCTGCACGCAGTATGGCGAAAAAAGTCTAGATAAAAAAACAAAACAAAAAAAACAAGACAAGACCCAATTGCTGATTGATAAAGTCATTGCATCACTGTAGCAGCCGTTAGAAGTTCCAGATGCCATAAAAACTGTCATGCTGCATCCAAAATCACATACTCTCTTGAGTAGGTAATTATTTTGAAAAAGTAATTAAAAATAGCTAAAAAGAGTATGTTCTATAGTATGAATGTGTCCACTATGAATGTAATCCGGAAGTTCCATGTTATCATTATCATGTGATCTACCAGCCTCAGTTGCATTGCTTCACTACCATTCATAAATTTTCTCCCGTGGCCTCATGGGATAGTAAAGTGTCCATCATATGTGCACACTTCAGAATCTCACGAAAGTATAGTCATTTGGGTTTTTGGCTACTCTTTTATGAGTACTGTTAATTCAGAACAATTCTTTTTGTAGAATACTGCTTTTCACCAAACTGGAAGTATGCGATTTCAGGTGCAGCCTCATTGTTCTGATGTTTGAATTTTGATGTTTCCCGATTCAAAGAAATATGAGCTGCACTTGAACTTGACAGAGGAATTTCAAAGATGGCTGCCAAGTGAAATGGCTTGCCTTAAATGGATAATTCACCCTAAAATGAAAATTATTTAATAATTTACTCACCCTGGTGTTGTCCTAATACCGTTTACCCTTCTTTCTTTTATGGATAACGAAAGGAGAATTTTAAAAAGCTTGATGCGTCATTTTTGAAAAGCTTAATGCTGATCGCTATTTACTGCCATTATATGGGCAAGCGTGAGTGGAATTTTTTTTTTTAATTCTCCTTTTGTGGTCCATAAACGAAAGAAGGACATACGGCATTAGAACAACACCAGGGTGAGTAAATTATGACTTTTTTTTATTTTCTATTATTAATATTTTTTTAATTGATTTTATTTTTAGGGTGAACTGTCCCTTTAAATGGACATTGGCTTGAAAATCATCTTCAATCCCCATTCAGTAAAGATTCAAACCTCAACCTTGTTGATTTAAACAGAATAAACAAAGCGTGGAATATATGAAAATTTGATTTTTTAATTTACTTTACCGAGTGCAGAAATAAAGAGAGGAAATGAGAGCAGCAAGAAGTTACAAAGGTAGTGTTACCTTGTATGTGATTCCCATATCTTCAGTGACAGTTCTGGTTTTAACCTCTTCCATATTTTGCCTATAGAATATAAAGCACAATATGAAGGCAAGCAGAAAAAAATGCCTTTTAAGCTGTTCTTTCTGTGGACTGACAATGACTTACTTTGAGTCGTCACCTTTCTGGATTGATCTGCAAGCCCTCCTTCCCAAAAACCCGCTACCAATTAGTAACACAAACCCAGCCACTGACACCAGGGCCAGCCACTAGAGAGGATGAGCCTGTGGATGAATCACACTCTCCTAGTGCTGAAGAAAATAAAGGTGAGTAGAACTGAGTTTGGAGCTCTTATACAAACTAATCCACTTATAGAATGTTTTCAATCATTTGGGTATGCTCTGACACAGATTTCAAAGATTTAAAACTTATAAAAAGTAACATTTTCATTTTGCTGCATTTGGTATGGCATCTTTTAGACACAATTATCGGGTTGGAAAGATTATTTTTATTTTTTTTTTGATTTGATCAAAAGTACAATAAAAACTGTAATATTGTGAAATATTATTACAATTTAAAATATATTTCTATTTAAATATATTTTAAATATGATTTATTTTTGGGATGGCAAAGCTATATTTTCAACAGCCATTTTTCCAAAAAGCTTCTTCTAATTATTAGTATTAATTATGGTAAAACTTTACAATAAGGTCTCATTTGTTAACATTAGTAAATGTAGCGTGCACTAACAATGATCAATATATGTGTTACAGGATTTGTTCATCTTTGTTAATGTTAGTTAATACAAATCAAGTTGTTCATTGTTTGTTAATGTTAGTTCACAGTGTATTAACTAATGTTAACAAATACAACATTAATTTCCATAATGTATTGGCACATGTTGAAATTAACATTAACTAAGATCAATAAATGTTGCGGAAGTATTGTTCATTCTTATTTCATGTTAATAAAACCTATTAATGTTAAAATCAGTGCTGTTCAAATCAATGTTTTTGTAGAAATTGTTTTAAATGTAATTCAGGATTCTTTGATGAATAGAAAGTTCAAAAGAACATCATTTATTTTAAATAGAATCATTTTAATTATTATACATTTCTGAACTGACACTTTTGATCAATTTAATATGTCCTTGCTGAATAAAAGTTTTTTTTTTTTTATCGTACTCACTCCAAACTTAACATTGTGTTACGCTATACTCGCATTGTTACATGAACATAATGAGTAAACCAAAGAGAGCAAAATAAACAAAAAATACATTTAGAAATCAAACAAAGGTATTTTACCTGATTGGACAATAAGATGTGTATGATTCTTCAAAAACGTGCATTGAGCGCAATCTCACAGGAGGTGTATATCAACAACTCAGCATTTTGACATCTCGTGAAAATTACACCAGAACTGTTGAGGGTTTATTCTGATTGTACAATTATTATTTTGTCTGAGAGATAGTCGTGTTTAAAAAAAAAATGAATAAGTACTAAAGCATGAGTTTACATTTATTCCTTTAGCAATATATTATCCAAAGCGAGTAAACTAACAATAACTAAATAACTATATATAGTTTAGGGTTTAAGTTATAAATTAAAGGTGTTCATTCATAAGTGTGAAAGTTTATTTGTGATGGCTTGTATACTAAAACTAGCCACCTGGAATTCCGAACTGAGAGAATTTATCCAGATGTCAGGACATTGGAGAATTACACGACATACCTCTGTACCATCTTTAACTTTTGTCTGACTTGTCATACACAACCATGGTCAATACTAAAAGAATGAATTAATATTAAAGTAGTTTCATATGCCTAAGTAAATAATGAATTCTGCTACCTGTGAAGATATGTAGGGCCAAATACCACATCACTGAGCATACAAAGAGACTCCAAAGTTAGTTTTTTCTTACTTAACAGAACACATAAATATACACATATATATTGTAAAAGACAGGCATACATTACAAGATCCAGAAGAATTGGAACTCTTGCAACTCAAAAGTTCTTTGCTTACATTACCACTGTGAAAAGCTTTCTGTGGTGGTTATCAGTGTCTGAAATGTTCATTTACCACATCCTCTGTGGTCTAAACACATGATCTAACTGAAGCAGATGTGTCTCCCTTGTAACATTTTCACATATATCAGGAACAAAAAATAACATAGTTATTGTCCCGAAAGATTAGAGCTTATCATCACTGCAAGACAATGCTGGGTTTCCTATGATCAGTTACAGTTCCTGTCCATCTAATCCTTAAAATAGTGACAATCATATTATTCATAATGTCTAATTTTGTGTTCCACAGAAGAAAGAAAGTCATGCAGGGTTGGAAGGGCATTATGGATTTATTTTTGGCCGAAAAATCCCTTTAAGAAATGGAGGTCGGTCAAATGAAGGTCCACTTTCAACATTAAAGGGAATTATTTTTCCCTCTAGTGTGCCATTTGACGTTAGCTATATTCGATTGAAGGAATTTTCCTCAAGAGAACAGAGACATCATTGTGTCAAATGAAGTTTTTGTGTATAGCTACATCACCTGAGGCAATAGCCAAAGACATTTGTCACATTTATTGATTCATTCTTTCTCATTTCACACCTTTAGCTTTCACAAAAACACAATTTCTTAACATTTGAAGAAATGCAAACGGGGGATTATTTTTGAGAAGATAGAATCATTACATGGGTCAGAAATTTCCTCAGCTTTGTTAAATATATTTTTCATGAACAAAACATTAGCATTCTTCTGCAATACAGACTTTTTTATTGTTTTTGTTATCTGGTTTAAATAGTGCTTATCTAGGTCTACATCATAATCTGAATCTCTGTATTGAAGCATGAATTATTATCAGAACAATGAGTCATATAAGGAATATATAATCATTATTTGTACTGAACACAAGCACACAATTGCAATGTTTAAACTGAACATGCTGACAAGCTGTATTACAGCCATCCCCCAAGGCGTCATCTAATGACGCATGGGAATCAGTTTGACCATGCTTCAATATTGACGCTAAGGACCTTTACGTCAGTTAGTTGAGCGATCCAGGCTCCTCTACCTGACGCGTTACCCTTAGCGTCATTAGATGACGCCCTCCTACCCAGACCTAACTTCCCGCGCATCTACTGACGCTAAAGTAACACGTCAGTTATATACGCCTGGGATCGCGTCAACTAACTGACGCTAAAGGGTGCCTTAGCGTCGAATATGAAGCATGTCAAAATTGTCAGTTAGATACGCTGGTGAGAACGCTGCGTATTCTCTAATCAGACCTTTTAAATGATTCAAGATACAACAGTTGGAACATTCATTGATTAAAATAATATATATATATATATAATATATATATATATATAAATTATTATATATATTATATTATTACACTCACCTAAAAGATTATCAGGAACACCATAATAATACTGTTTGACCCCCTTTCGCCTTCAGAACTGCCTAAATTCTACGTGGCATTGATTCAACAAGGTGCTGAAAGCATTCTTTAGAAATGTTGGTATTGATAGGATAGCATCTTGCAGTTTTTGGAGATTTGTGGGATGCACATCCAGGGCACGAAGCTCCCGTTCCACCACATCCCAAAGATGCTCTATTTGGTTGAGATCTGGTGACTGTGGGGGCCATTTTAGTAGTGAACTCATTGTCATGTTCAAGAAACCAATTTGAAATGATTCGAGCTTTGTGACATGGTGCATTATCCTGCTGGAAGTAGCCATCAGTGGATGGGTACATGGTGGCCATAAAGGGATGGACATGGTCAGAAACAATGCTCAGGTAGCCGTGGCATTTAAACGATGCCCAATTGGCACTAAGGGGCCTAAAGTGTGCCAAGAAAACATCCCCCACACCATTACACCACTACCACAAGCCTGCACAGTGGTAACAAGGCATGATGGATCCATGTTCTCATTCCGTTTACGCCAAATTCTGACTCTACCATCTGAATGTCTCAACAGAAATCGAGACTCATCAGACCAGGCAACATTTTTCCAGTCTCAACTGTCCAATTTTGGTGAGCTCTTGCAAATTGTAGCCTCTTTTTACTATTTGTAGGAAAACATTCATTGAGTTCAGAGATTGTCTTGACCAGGACAACACCCCAAAATGCATTGAAGCAACTGCCATGTGATTGGTTGATTAGATAATTGCATTAATAAAAAAATTGAGCAGATGTTCCTAATAATCCTTTAGGTGAGTGTATATATGAGTTTGCAAATGTAACGCAGCTGGAGTATCTACTGTATAGCGGCTTTCATAAATGCAGATGGCAAAGACTGTGAACTCGAATAAGTTGGCAAAAGTTGGTTTAAGTTATTATGTTTCCAATTTTTAAGTAAACTGAACTATCAGATTTTGAGTTACTGGTGTACTCATGCATTTTAATCGCTCTTAACTTGAAGTACTCAGTAATCTAACCTTTACATTTTGATAGCAATTAACAAAAATTTTAGTTGAACTTTTTATTTTGAGTTCTTGCAAATCAAACTTGTCATTCTATTTAACTAAGTTAGATCTGAATGTATAAATTATAAATAAAAAAATATAGTCAAATCAGTATTTTCAAAGAAACACATATAATTGTCACAGGTGGTTGCAGGAAGGCAGACGGAGACGAGGATATATTTACACAGAACAGGCAGCAACACACTAAATATAACAGAGATCAGACAACGACTGACTGAACAGACAGAACTTTATTACAAACACGGATGACACTGATTAACGGAACACAGGTGATACAGATAACGATGATTGACTAAACAGGTGATACAGCTGAACTGATAATGACACGTGACATATGAATACAAGCAGACAAGTCTAAAAGAAAACAAACTAACCCAAACACCACTCTGACAGTAATACCATTTTGAAAATGCATTTTTGACCAAGGAATGCCCAAAAGCCTAATACAGCAAATTACAATTTCTGAAAAGTCTTAGGTTTGTTAAAAACAATACGTTATCTCTACACATCTCTAATTGAAATAACAAATCAAAGGAAAATCAGTGGAGTAACCCTTTTAAAATGTACAAAGTATCAGAAGAAACCAAGATGTAGAATGAACATGGTATTGAAATCAGTCCTTGTTCATTCTATTAACTCCGTTTAAACAACTTAAGAGGAACATGACAAGTCTTAGGTTTGCCAAATAATAAATTAAATTAAATGACTAAACATACAAATACTGTACGTGAGTTTAATGAGTAATTTTTTTTTACACATTCAGCAGAGTAACTTCTTTTGTTTGAGCTACAAAAAAACTTGTGCTCTACATCAACTTAAGAAACGCCTGCAGATGTTGGCTGTGGGTGGTGACCAATTCATTTTCAAGGACAACTGAGACATTCACTGGGTCGTGATGAATCGGAGCAGTAGAGTTGTCATTGACAAACGGTAAGTGCCACTTGAGCATCCTCAATCTGTACTTTGGAATCATCCAGCTAAAAAAGAAACATCAGGAAGAACAACAGAATGTTAGAACATGATCATTATTATTAGGCAATACTACATCAATCACTAACTACTTCACCCAAAAGCAAAAATGCGGTCATCATTTACTCAACCTCATGTCGGTCCAAACCTGTAAGACTTTCGTTTATCTTCGGAACACAAATTAAGATCTTTTTGAAGATCTCCCTTCAGTTACTTTGACACTTCAAAAAGTTAATAAAGAGATTGTAATATTGTTAAACTAGGAATCGAGCAGTTTAGTCCCAATTTTTTGAAGAGACTTGATCGCTTTATGTGATGAACAGATTTAATTCAGGCTTTTATTCACATATTAACATTCAAACTTAACCGAATCTGCTTGACGCGCTATAACAAACCTCTTGCGGAAGCTCAAACATCCTGTGAAACACGGCCTAAATAAAAGCCTAAATTGAATCTGTTCATCATATAAAGCGATCATATCTCTTCAGAAAATTTTGGACTAAACCGCTCAATTCATATGGATTAGTTTTGCAATCTTTTTGTAGTGTGTCAAAGTGGTAGTTGAATAGCTGTGAGATGGAGAGACAGAACATTCTCAAATTCCCAAAGATTAACAAAAGGATTACGGGGTTAGGAACAATATGAGGGCCGGTAATTTATTACAGAATTTTCATTTTTGTCTTTAATACTGAGTTTAGATTGTTGTCAAGTGCAAGTTTGGACTTTTATACTACACACAAGTTTACTTTATTTGTCTGACAGTCGAGTTAAATATGTGTTATTTCCGATGATATAATGGACAGGCATATGTGTGTTAACCTGCTTGAACTTCGAATTTCATTTAATTTCATTGAATTTAAGCAACTTCTGAGCAACACAGATTCTACCTATGTTAATCGCAGATATGTTTTAAAATTTTAGCCGAATTGAGTATTAGCATTAGCGCATGTGCCGCATGCTCGCACGTGCTGTTTTATTCCACTATACCTGTATGCTCACCATCACCAAAATGTATATTCAGCAGTCTCACATCTATCGCTGCTGAATTCTAAGCAACGTTGATGCAGATTAAACAATTTCAATATTTTGAAAAGCACACAATAAGTGCCCTAAGACTGTCTCTGTATATGAAATATACAGAGACAGTCTTAGAGCACTTATTGTGTGCTTTTCATAATATTGTCTCTGTATATGAAACATGAGCTAATATGACATGTATCATTTCAGCCGTGAATTAACAGAAATAAAGCTGTCCAAAAATAGAATCCCTGTTGCATATTGTTACAACAAAAACTACAAAAATAAATAGTAAATGAAAAATGTTGTTCTAAATCCACGTTTAAGTGAATTTACGAACCATGTGCTCTTAGCAGCTCCGGTCACTAAACTAAAAGCTTATCTTATTAGCCAAAAAATAGGAATTCAGGATTTATATTCATACTCTCGGAATTTAAAAAATCGGAATTGTACATCTGCTGATTTCAAAAACGAAATAATTTGTTATTAAAGTAGTCAGTTCGAATTAAAGGTTGATATTTGCCAATTACACAAAAGCTATGTAACTGTAGAGTAGTTAGCAACATACTGTAGGTGTCGATTTCGGTGGGTACGGTGGATACACGTCCCCCACCAGATTTCGTCATGAGTCATTTTGTACCCACCACTTTTGGAAACATTGACATGGAGAATTAAATAGATTGAATTTATGCAGTAAGACTTCACAACTAATCACTGACACTGTAGGCCTACCACAACATTTTACATTTCTTAAGCGTCAAATAACAATGACTCTGAATTTCATCCATTAATCGAACTTCCATAGTGCAGTTCTGCCTTGAAATGTTCTCATTTGGTTACATTCTGTTATGGAATATTTGTTTTTTTATTGATTGTATATTTTGCGTGTTTTATTCCATTATGCAGGTACAATGCAAGTTTATATTTTGCTTCCTAAAATAAATTTACACAATGTAAAATGTAAAATAGTGCCCTGTTGAAGTTTTGCTACATTTTCTTTATTGTTTTCTTTATTCTTTAAGGAGATGCACTGAATTTTGGTGAATAAGAGGACCTATTTTATTTAGATACACATACATTAGCAGAAATGTAGCACAATATGGATGTGAAAGCAGTTATAATTAGCCTATGTGGCAATAAAATTTGTTTTGGTTAAAATCAACAAATAATCGTGATAATTAATCGTGATCTCAATATTGATCAAAATAATCGTGATTATCATTTTGGCCCAAATCGTGCAGCCCTAGTAACCACTGATGAACATATTCAGTTTTGATGAGAGAAAAAAAAACTATACAGAGGGCGGATTAGAACCCGTAACCTCTGACACGCTTGGTAAAAGAGACCATTTAAGAACTCAAACTAAAATTTGCGGCTCGATGCATTTATTTATGGGTTGAGCAGAGAGGCTGCACAGTCTGACAAGTTTGTACCCAGCACTTTTGACAATGCACTTCCGAATGCGTCACTGTCCCCAGCACATTTCAAACCAAACTGACGCCCGTGGTTAGCAACAAGTGGAGCTTGCGTTTTCTCTCCTGCAAAACATCGAAACATTCTAACTCTACATTACACTTCACTGTCAACAATGAGAGGATATACATGTCCATGACAACATTAACTATAGGGTCCACAGATTTGAAAAGAATTACGAGCATCGCGTAAAACTAGACCGATTAGCCATCTTGACAGAAAAATTAAACGTGGGCAGTTTGTGTGTACAGGGATGTCATCAGATGCAAAAACGCTACGCTGAAAGAGTTTAAAGGGTCATGAAACCCCCCTCTTTCAGCTCATGTCTAGCTCACAATCTTTTTGAAAAATGCAACTTAAATGGGCATCGATGGCTGTGAAAAGGGAGGGAGTGGGTGTGGTATGGCCAATCACGTCATCGCCAGTGTCCCATGCATATCGACTGTCACTAAAAATCAGTGGTAAAACGTGAGGAAATGCTAGATTTTTTTTTTTTTTATAGCTGGCAAAGTTGAAGTCTTATGAAATACACTGTCACTTTATTATTGTCCTTTTAAAAGTAACTGAATGCCCTGCTACATATATTAGCCTACAGTAATCGTAATTCTATTTAAAACATATTAATGGAGGCTACATGTATAATTATAATGTCATTATAAAATATATAGTTGTTTATATAGACACTCTGGTGGAGGTGGATGACTTCTCATTTTAGACACACACAAATACCTCTAAAGGGATAGAAAAGTCCTCGGGACTTGGTATTGATAACCTGCATTGGTTGTCAACAAGGCGAAGTCCACCATTCTCCAATTCTCGAAGCTCTCTCGAGAAAAAATGTTCGCGGCACAGACTATAGTTTAGATGTGTCCGTGATTGTCTAGCCCATGGCAGCATCGCGGGGAAACATATTCAACCCACTTGGACTTTTGCACGACGAAAACAAACACGTGTGTCCCATGATTGCCTCTCTCATGATCTCATCTACTACGCGATATCACAGTTTGACATGTCTGTCATTGGAAAGATCCACGTGGTGTCATGAATAATTAAGAGACAGTAGCTGCGTCCCAATGTGCATACTATCCACCATCTGCCCTAAATAGTATTGACAATTACTAATGTTACATACTATTTAGGATGGATAGTATGCACATTGGGACGCAGCTAGTGTCTTATAGGATATGAAAACTCAGTCTCATTAATAATTATGAGACACCGATGAGTCATCAAGCACTCACAGTGCACGGCCACGTGGACACGGTGAAGATTTTAAACCCGGAAGACGAGAAAAGCAGAAAAAAACTCAAATTTAACCATTTTAACCCTATTAAATCTAACAGATGCTAACATTGTCTTCAATGGTGTTCAACACAAATAGATCTGTTAAAATCTCAGAAAATTTGGTTTGGGGTTTCATGACCCTTTAAGTTAATGTAACTTTAAAGAGACAGTTAGTGTAAATTAAAACAACAAAGTTGTTCAGCTAACTTGAAAGATGTCATTTTTACAAACTCATAACTTTGCATTTCCTCCAGGCTAAGACTTTTTTATTTCACATTTGGCGTGAAAGGGCCTTTACATTTGCCAAAAATATAACTTTTTTGGTTATTATATAACAAACAAGCAAGCCCAGCCCAGGTGAGAAAAAGTAATGCAACGCAACGTTTCCAGAAAAAGTAACACAATTATAGTTACTTTTTTTAATGTAAGATCGTAATGCATTACTCTTAAAAGTACACTTTCCCCATAACACTGGTTAAAAATAACATAATTGACAGTCCATTGGTTAGTTATATCATTACTTTTAGCTGCTACCAACTAGTATTATTCTTGTCTTTGACTGTTAATTGTCAAGTTTAAAAACACATAATGTTGCTGACATGTAAATCGGTGGTTATATGTTAATATCTTCAATCTTCATCTGTCTTACATCAGAGCAATATTTTTTTGTAATGCAGTTTAAAAATACATGTCTTTTTGCACATTGGATAAACTTTTGAGTTCTGAAAGTTACAGTATGTTTAAGTACATTAAGCTCTTTAAATTTTAGAGTTTATAAATTTTAAATTTTTAAATTTTAAAGTTATTTAAGAATATAAAAAGGATCCTTTTCCATATAGTGGTTGGAATTGCAAAGATCCTGGCAGTACCTGAGATGGTCTTGACAGCTTGTTATCTTTTAGAAAATTGGACTGTCCCATCTCAGCACATGTCTGTCTAATCCTGTACCTCTAATGCTGCTAATGTTCAAAATGTAAAGTTAAATTGTGGCATGTGACTTAGTAAAAATAGCCCAATGCTTTTGCCCATATAACATGCACATATAAAATAGCTGACATTAAACACTTAATTAAGAAAACAGATCCTTGTGATTGGTTTAATTATCAGTCTGTTTCACATATGTCTTTTATCTCCAAGGCGAAGGCTGTTGCCCAGCAACCGGCTAACTCTTGCACAGGAACAACTCTTGTGAGATGTTCTACTTAGGATTTATAGCTAATTGTTGAGGAAGGGTCTGTATCTCATAATCTCATATATGACTGCATAGACGATGAAAGATTGAACGATACCTTTTCTGTGAGAAAGTACATTTTAGAGGAAATACAGTAAACATTGTATATTTCATTGACATTGTTGAGTGCACTGGATTAACTGTTGACCTATGTGTCTTCATTTGACAGTGGTTCATAGATTGTAAAAAGAAATGGATGACACTGGTTAAAAATAAACTTTTTCCAAATTCTGGAACCCATTGGATAGTTGGTCCATTGCACTACCTTCCACTGTTGCAAAACGAAGCCAACATATCCCAGAAATGTTCATTGTTGATAGTCATTTGGAACCAATTGTTTTTATTGCATAAAATAACTAAAGCCAAATTTACTGGAAAAACAGATACTTGAACATGAGTCTGCGTAATAAGAACTACCTAAATGACAGAAACCATCTTCGGAAAAAAAAATATTTAAAGTTTTTTTTTTTAGTTTGGCTGCCATTTGATAACATAGAGAGGGCGGGGTTTATGACCTATACTGCAGCCAGCCACCAGGGGGTGATCGGAATATTTTGGCTTTACTTTTCAAGGCAAGGCAAGTTTATTTAGCACATTTCATACACTATGGAAATTCAAGGTGCTTTACAGAAAGGAATTAAAATAATCACAAAATAAAAGCAGGGAAAATTAAAAGAGATGATAGTTATACAATTAATTAAATGAGTAAAAAGATGATACATAGAGAAACTTCTCATCTGGCAAAACACCGGTGTATCATATGTTTCACAACTCCCAGTTTTACTCAGAAATTTCCCCACGGTGATTAAACTGTCTGTGGTGTTAATTTGGCACCTAAGCAATCTATTTGACGTCTCCGATGGACCGGATTTCCCCTAATTTCGGACAGGAGGAGCTCTAGGACTGACTCACTGGGTAACCTCAGTCAGGACGTGTGCAGCACACTTGGGCTGCATCCGAAATCGCATACTTCCCTAATATATAGTAGGTCAAAAACAGTATGCGACAAAATAAGTATGTCTGAATTCACAATACTTTAAGGCAAAAAGTACCCAGATGAGCTACTACTTCTGGCGAGATTCCAAAGTGTGCATACTATGGACATTTTTGGGTGACCTATCCCTTTAAAAGAAAGATCTGAAAATGAATGATTTTGATTACAGAGCCTTGTTTTGCTATAGTAACCTTGTTGTCAATAGCCATTGTCTATCCTCTAGTGTACATAAGCTTGAGAGCTACATCTTTGTATGTAATGCAAAGTCCATCTAAGCTGACCCCTCCATCGATTGCCCTCCATTGATTTGTTCCCCTGTTTAACCTAAACACCGTTCATCAAGCTGGCCTCTCAATAGTTCCTCTGTGATGCACACTTACCCCCTTCTGATCTCAAAGCTTCTCCATGCATACAATAGGATTATTTAAATAAATGTACCTACAGTTTGTTTTGTCATTATGTTTACTTTACAGACTGAGATATGCTTAATCATAGTAAGTAATCAACAGTGTGTCTTGGTCAATAGAGTTTATCTCGCATTTAACCCAGATTATTCAATTCGGTGGATGTGATGTAACACCACCACCACCCACTAGAATGCAGTGTGGTACCACTCAACACATAAGCCTTCCTGCAAACCCAAACCAAACAGATGTTAGCATGTGTGTCTGCAATTTGTTAATAATTTATGAGGAATTAATTAGCATTCCTCTAATTACCTCATGAATATTCCAACCGTTCACAGTGCTGAGGAGTTTTAAATGGGATTAGCAATAGCACACGTCCCCATGCACAAGATCAGGAGACCTTTTTTCTGCAATGTCCTGGATGCTCAAGTCAAGTCAGCGCTTTGGAGATCTGCTGCATTAGTATGTGCGGTGCATGAGGCCAGGTAAACTGGTCCTGGGCCAGCTGAAATGAGCATTGGGTCTCTTGAGTACTGGTGAACAACAGCAAAATCAATGACAACAGGAAATTGCTGATGGGAGACTTTGGCCAGACCTCACCCAGGAGGGCTAGATCAAATGAGGGGCCTGTGATTATCTCACCGGGAGATTAGTGGGACAGATCGTAAACCAAAAACAGTAAATAAACAGTGGAGATGAAGTGGAGTGTTTTTTTTTAATATATAATATTATTACTTTATCAATAGGAAAAAGGGCTTTGTGCTGAGATATAAATGGTTAGGTGGCCAAGTGAAATTACATGACATGCTGATTAATTAATAGCAAAAATATAAAGAAATATTATATAAACCATAGTGGATGGAAATAAATTAAAACTGAAGTTGGGAAAAAAGAAAACATCTAATTAATAAACATCTAAAAATCGAATTCATAGCCCCCACTTGACACAAACTGTATTTATGCAATGTGGCTAATCGGCTTTGTTGATATTATGGATAATCTTTCGAATGGGAAAAAAATCCACAGTTGCTCACTCTTATTGTTCTCCGTTTTCTCTTCCCAAGTTTATCTCTGACAATCTGGCATTCTGTCGATGCTCTTTTCTCGCATTCTTTTTTCCTCTGTTAATGTATCCACACTTTCACACACATATAGAGCGGATGGGATTAAGGGATTGTTGTCAACAAACAAACAGATTACTCAGTCAAATGTTTGTATAACATGGACACTCTCTTCACAGTCGTATAAGCATCATCCTTAATGAAAATAACATCTGTTTTTGTTCTTTTTTTTTTTAATATAACCTATGTTGGGCCTCAGTGAACTAGTCTTGATCAATAAAGGTTAATAAATATGACGACATACAATACACCCTTTCACCATCACTGCATTGCAGTTTTACATCGAACACATAACAAATGTTTAACAAAGTGAACATCTTAATCGTAAAAATATGATAATTAGTGTCTTTGGAATTGCATTATATTAAGATTAAATAATCAAATACCTTTATTTGTTTTAAGTTATCCTTTGTTTTGCAAACTGCATATCCACTAGCATTAACCCTCTGATTATCTTCATTTAGGGTATACACTTGTTATCTTTGGGGTCTCCAGGGACCCCAGACAATAACATTGCATTTTGTAACAGTATAATATATATTTTTTTACAAATGTAATTTTACTCTGTTTATTAATGTTTTTACTCAACATTTGTGCAGTTTTTGGAGGATTTTTGATATCTTTTAAATTTCTAAAAATAAATAAATATTTAAATAAATAGTTTTTTTTACAAAAACAGCATTTTATGTAAAATTCACTTTATAAAAAACCCAGATTTTATTTATGGGGATAAATGGATAATTGTACATGATTTAATGTAAGATTTTTGCCCTTTTTTTGGAAAATGCAGTTTTAAAATAAAAAAAATTCACTTTAACCACTAGATGGCCATAGAGCTCCATTATATGCTCCATTATATGCTATTTGCTGTTTGATTAACCAAAATACATCTTCTCACAAGTTGGATTCATGTTGGATTGAGTTGGATTCATATATAAATATTTTAAAATCAAAATTATAAAAAAGAATTATATACTTTTTGTCAAAGTTTAGCATATTTTGTATTGAAAAACGTTTATCAATAATGTTACTTTATGATTAGAATCAAACCTGAACAAGATGTTACAAAGAGATATGTTGGAGTCTTTAGATTTTAGATTAAATCAGATTAGATTTAAAGATTGTGTGTGTGTGTGTGTTTGTGTGTGCATTTTAGTTGTGTCAGTGTCACCAATTTATATTTGTGGTGGTTCTGAACTTTATTTGACAAATCATAAGACTTTTTTATAGCCGTACAAATGTATTCCTGTGTGAGAGTGTGTGTGTGTGTGTTTGTGTGTGTGTGTGTGTGTGTGTGTATTTTTGTTGTGTTAGTGTCACCAATTTATATTTGTGGTGGTTCTGCATTTTATTTGACAAATTATAAGACTTTTTTTTTATAGCCTTACACATATGTATTCCTGTGTGTATGTGTATGTGTGGTTGTGTATATGTGTGTGTGTGTGTGTGTGTGTGTGCGAGCATGATAACTTTGCATAGTGGATGTTTTTTACATCGTTAGAAGTGTGCATTTCATTTCTGTCCATGTGATCTGCGTTGTTTCTGATTTTGATGATGAATATTATATGTTTACTATGCGGGGTCTCCAGGGACCCCGAAGACAACAAGTGTGACTATTTTTTTCACGCCAACATAATAACAGATATCGTTCCAATTTAATTTTTTTTTTGTAGATCTAGAAAGAGTTGAGAGCTGTAGAAAGTTTCATAACATTTGAACAAAGAGAACATTTTTTTAATTTGACCAAAAGTCATTTGCGGTTAAAAAGACCCCAAAGATAACCAGAGGGGAAAGCTTGTTTGAAACAAATATTATGATGGCACACTAATGTTTTTGACCAGGCATTGTGGAATGGAGATGGGATTGTGCGGTGGGATCTTGCATGTCACAACCAAAACAATGCTTTGCTACTTGCTTTTTGCTAGTCAGACCAAACAATCATCTAGTTGGTGAACAACACTAAGATGGAGGCCATTGAGATGGTCACGCTTTTCTGCAATTGTCTTGTCTGTAGCAATTGTTTATCACTGGAAGACTGTGCCATGCAAGGGCTATGCTTTTGATGTTTCTGAATAATTTTTTTTTTGTGCTGTATTGATCTGAAGTTTGGCAATAATTAAGTGATTTTGGGGGGAAAACAAACACATTTTATACAGATTTGTTCTTTTGTCATAGCTGTTTTTATGTGCAATGTACATACATATTTCTTTTGCTCTGTTCCAAAAACCTAGCTGTCTACGTATGCCTCAAAAATGTACTCTATAATAATAATAATAATACGCAAATGCTTAGCATATGTGTACAGCTGGAAATATAACCTTTCAAAGTATACTCCATTTGATATTGTGCGTGAACACATGCATTTGACACTAGAAAGTTGCTGTAGATGTAGATAAGTAACTCATGAGATTCAGTTTCAGTCAGATACCTGTCTATGTAGGCAGGAGACAGCTCACTAGGCTTTGGAACAAAGTCTGCGTTCCGGTGTGTGAGTGTGCTTGTCTTTGTTTACCATTTTGTGTGTGTTTTCCCATGTCTTTGATTGTCTTCGCTTCTCTTCCTGGACTACATATACAGCACCACTATTCATTCATTTTCAATGAAAAATACATCTATTGTGCGAGTGCATCAATGCAGCCAAGCACAAGCCGAAAGATAAAGCTATATTATCAAACTGACTCGTCTCCAACAATAAAGCATGTTTTGAGAGGTGCCTATCGTCTCTTATGGAAAGAATTTTTGTATGAATCCTGCAGAGTTAGCTATATCTGTAGCAGATCCACAACATTTTTGTTTTGTCAGTAAGTGCAGGTCTGGGATCAGGAGGAGAAAAGTGCCAGTCAACACTGGGCGTGAGCATGTGCCTCATTCGAGATATGTAAACGTAGGGCTTATCAATTATGCAAAGGCACAAACTGAAGTTTCTGTAGACAGATGATGTATCAGCTGTCGTCTCTGAATTCTCTCTCACAGAAAAGGTACTGTCTGTAAACCACTTGAGAGCATGAGCCAGAAGGATAGAAGTTAACCAGCTGGGTTTGTGGTGCTACTGTATATATGAACAAGTTAAAAACATATGAAAGCTTTGCCTAAAACGTAAAAAAGGGGATGGCAAAGGAATATTTCATCAAATATCATAATCATAATTTCATCATAATCAGTACCGCATCATCATGATTATTATCATCAAAATATCATCATTGCCATCATCGCAATCATCATCACCACTGCTGTTGTCATTACTATCATTCTCATAATTTTTTTTCATTAACACCATAATCATTGTCATCATCATCATCACCAATTCAATTTTAGCATTAGCATTGTTACCATAACTTCATAATTTCCACCGTCATTCATCGTCATCATAATCATTGCCTCCACTGATATAATTACATCATTACCATACTTTTCATTATTTCCACCATCTTCATCTCATCATCATTGTTATCATACTCATCACCACAACCACTGCAATCATTCCTTTTTTTTCTTTTTTTTTTTTTTTTTTTACAGTTTTTATCATCACTATCATCACTTTTCTACACAACCAACCATAGTCATCATAATTATCAACGTCAAAATCACCACTATCATCATCATCACTAATACCACTATCGTTATTCTTTGTGGTTATTCTGACCATCTCAAGTTTCATTAAAGTACAGTTCTGTTTCTTCTAAAGATTTCTAGGAAATATAAAAATAGGAAAACATGAGACAATTGTTGGCACATAGTTAGAGAATACAGCTATAAAATGAATGTTAATAGCAAAGTCCAGATAATGGAGAATCAAAGTATTGGACGGAGTGTGCCATTAGTTCTCTTCTCAGTCTTCAGGAGACACTATGAGGTTACTGGGGTCTTGTTCTCAGGTGAAAAATCGGAGATGCCTAATAAATTCTTGCTTTCCAATTTTCGGTCTAGGAGTAGAAGAAAAATGGAGATCCCATTTGTGACCCCCCCCCCCCCCCCCTTTTCAACCGGCATATACCCCATAGACATACAAAACTTGAAACCAATGCTTCTCACAGATTTGTTTGACAAATACAATCTTCATGTGAGGAAATATGAGTCGTGTGAGGCCTCTCTTTTGAAACAAAGCAGTCATTAATTTGAGGATTAGTTCTCATCTCTCCTCTCTGTTTGTAGGGCTGAATCAGGCCAATGGCGCCCAGGGCCCATCACTTTGAAAGCTGCTTCCTGCGGCATGCTGGCCTTGTGTCAGAAATTGCCTATTTGAAAGACATCTGACATCCACTAGAGAGTACAGTGCTGTGAAGAGGGAGGGAGGGAGGGAGAGAGAGAGTGAATAGATTTGAAGCAGAACATGTTCACATCCAGCCCAGCATTTTAGGGCATGAATGACCTTTAAAAAGAATGTGATCTACCCGATTTCAGCCTGTGATGCTCATTACCAGCCTGCTTTGGCTAATGAACAAGAGCTGTTCTTTAAGGTCCTTATAAAAATATATAAAGGGTTACCATGCATTATTTTTAACTAAACATTCTGTCATCATCTACTCACTTGGAACTTCACTTGGTAAAATATGTAATTATTTTTTATTTATATATATATTTATATAAAGGTCTAAAAATAAAATGAAAAAGGTCATCAGGAAAACTAATTTGACCTTTAAGTATTAAGTATTTAAGACCCCAAAGCTCTAAATTGAGCCAGATCAGAAGTCTCTCTGGTCATGGATTTGCCCAGAGATTTCAGATGAGAGCCCAAAATGAGCAACAGAAAACAGCAAATAGCTCAACTCCTCAAATAGCCCCTCATACGGCACCCTCATTTTCAGGACGAGATAGCTAAAAAAATGCTGTTACTTCTTTGACGACACTTCCATCAAAATCTGAAGAGCATCCAATAATGCCGTTTCTCGTGGCAGCTTATTTAGATTAAGTGTAATTTAGGTCATGTCAGTAAGACTGTCACTCATGTGTGTTTATTTTTTTCTAGCAGATTTAAAGATTGTCATTGTCATGTAACTGAAGATCGATAGCATTTTAAATCAAGCGGCGTTTATGCTATTCCAAGCAGAAGAGAGCAGCTCTGTATGTGACAAGCACTTGTGTTAATGCCATTGGCAGAGTGATAATGAGGTGGTATGGCACACAACGGCTTGTGCTGTGTCCAGTTCATTAGAGGCCGACCACTCCGTGACACGACTTGCCAAACGCAGGCTGACCCCGCTTGTCGAGTAACGAGCCGCTGGTAAGGTCAAGAAGCGGAATGAATTAATATTGATACAGCTCATAGAAGTTGCTGAATTGCAGGAGAGCACTTGAGAAGGCTGGCCATCTGGAGAAGGGATTTTTTGGCTTAAGATTTAAATGACTTTAAATAATCAACTAAATTTGGGGTTTTCAAACTTGACAGTTGATTGATGTAAGAGAAATATTGACTTGTCTGTGTAACAGTTGCCTTTTATGTTTCTCATAAACTCAGTTGTCAATTTGTATGGCCATTTTTTTATATATCACAGAAGGCAGAGACACTGTGACTAGCTTTGTTGTGCTCAAAAAGTTTACATATATCTGGAAAATTTTGATTGAATTTAACAAAATAAGAGGGCTCATAAAAAATGCATGTATGTTTATTTTTTTATTTAGTACTGTCCTGAATAAATATTCCACATAACAGATGTTTGCATATAATCCACAAGACAAAATAATAACTGCATTTATAAAAACGACCTAGTTCTAAAGTTTACATATAGGCCTTAATTCTTAATATTGTGTCATTACCTGAATGATCCATGACTGTTTTTATATTTTGTGATAGTTGTTCACAAGTCCCTTGTTTGTACTGAGCAGTTAAACTGACCCCTGTTCTTCAAAAAGTTCTGCACATTCTTTGAATTTCCATCATATTTTGTATTTTTTAACCTTTCCCAGCAGTGACTGTATGCACTTTTCAAACGGAGGACAATTGAGTGACCCATACACAACTGTTACAAATGTCAAAAATGTTGTAGTAAATCGCACAAAGACGAGGAATCACTCGAATACACTTTATTAAATAATAGTAACATGCAGGACAAAACGAGCACAGGAAACATAGTAGTGTACTACTTTTTCTCAAGGATTTACTAACCTTGGTATGATTTTCTCTTTTCTTTTTTGGAACAGAAAAGAAGAATAAAAAAAATGTCCTACTCGCACAGGTCCATATAATGACAGTGAATGGTGACGTTCTTAAAGCTTAAAAAAAGATGTCTCGCTATAAATTGACATGTTGCAATGTTTAAACAAAAACAGAGATGTTGAAGTGTCACAGGACTGACAGTGTTTACTCCGTTTGGGAAGTCAAACTATGAATAACTTCTTTAGTTGTCTCTACACATTAAACACAAATGGGATATGAGAAAGTAGTTCAGCATCTAAATTACACCCGTCACCTTAAATTCATATAAAGCTCTTTTATTGCTTTCAGCAGTTTTGAATATGTCAGACTCACAGCAGCCGTACATGCACTAAACGTGAAAGAAACCTCCTCTGATTGCAAGTGGGCTCTTCACACTGATAGGCCGAGAGCAAGACCGCATCATCGCCGGTCTTTTCAGCGCAGTGCAAATTGAACTAGCATTATCTCATGGGCCAATCTCTTATCTTTCGGCCCTGGGATTTGCATAACAAGAGTAGCGAGGGTGACACATTGCTGAATTTATGTGCCGCGACTGTGAGCGATGTGAACTTCCCATGTGAGCTCCATGTGTCATGTTTAACATGGCCGATAAAGAACGAGCCGTGGCAGGTCTGAGCCAAGAACCTTCATGCATTTGAATGGTATGCATTTATATAATTTACAGCTGTGCTAACATGACCATACACTTGACAGGTCCTTGGCAAGATTTAAATGAAACATGTTAGGATGCATCCAGAGGTGAGTGGTTAAATGTCAAGGGTCAATGTCAGGATGCAAGCGATCAACTCTAACTCTAAGACGTTCTCTTAGCTTTAGTCAAGAGGGACTGATCTGTATTGAGTATCATGTAAGCGTTTGTATAAAACATTCAGTTTGAACTTTTAATTCTCAGCATACTCCATTATGGATGACAACACTATTATAATGTACTCTAGCACAGTGTTTGAATGAAACCAACGCTTCTAGGAAAGCACTTTCCCTTATATTAAAAAAATAATAGCAAGGTATACTGTAGAAACAAATGTCATATTTACATATTGTGTCTGACATTCTTTTTCTGCTGTTGTTCGGTTCCTTGCTGTTCTGCTGTCGTTGCTAAATTGAGTGTCAGACTTTAATTGAGATTTTTCCAATATAAATAAATGGTCAGTTAAGGAACCCAGGATTGATCATTCGTCATGCTAAACCATCCCGACTGCAACATAACATCGGCCCAAATCCGGGCCACACCTGGTACATGTGGATTCAACATCTGGATCTGGGTCGGCACTAAGTTTGATGTCCGGGTATGTGTAATAAAAATACACAATGCCAAGGGTATTTATATATGGTTCTAGCTCTATAGTTATTTTGGTTGATTCTAATATCTCTTGAATTTCAACCTTTTGACGTAAGGAAAATTTAAAACATGAAAAATAAGAATTACGGAGAATCAATAAATTATAAATTATTTATTGTGTTAATATGTACGCCATTGTGTGAATAATATGTAATTACCTGTCTGTAATAAATAAAAAAGTAACTGTAGTCTGATTATGAGCATTTTAAAATGTAATATAATTGAATTACAAGTACTTGATTTTTGGAATCTGATTACGTAATGCAGATTTCATGTAATAAATTACTACCCAGCACTGGCCATATCCGTCAATTCTCTTTCATGTTTATGCATGGATCTTGAACTTTCCGCGGATATATTGAGGTAATCGGCTATGGTTACTATTGTGTCATTTATGTGTTCATATCAATGGCAAGAGCTGTGAGCATTTCACATGCTTTTCCAACCAATATGCCAAATAAGTACTAGCAGTGACATTGCCAAACAACACGATGAGTATCCACTTTGTAGAACGATGCATTGTATAGCCGCAATCTCTCTCTCTGCCTGCATCTGAACAACGTTGGGTTAAGAGAATGTTTTTCTTATGCTAAGTGGGGGCAGGCAAGCAGGCCGCCAGGCCTACAGCATTAAAATCCGTGGGCTGAGGAGTGGAGACGGGAATAAGAGGGAGGAATGAATCAGCGCACTCGCCACTGAAATGTCAGAGCAACCTTGTTCCTGTTAAACAGTTCCTGTTAAAAAGCATTATTTTCATCCATTTTTTTTTATTTCGCACTTCCCTTCAGGCGCCTTCCCCTCACAAAGCTGTGGACATGTATGTAAAAGAGATCTGCTGTTTATAGAGGGTAAAATTAAAACTTTGCTCTTGATTAGCCAAATATGTGAATTAAATTCATTTACACCTCATGAGAGGTATTAATCCTGCACACTTGGTGCTTCAGCGAATGGTTGGTTCGCCCCCATCAGGGTGAAGTGTTTATGGCTGATTGTCTGGGAGAGAGGAGAGATGGAGTGAGTGCGAGAGAGATGCAGTGCAGCTCAAGATGAATGATTTGAGGAGAAAGTGGCAGTTTCTTGGCGACTGTAGGTGCCAGGAGAGCTTTTGAGGGTCAAAACACACGCCACAGCGGGATGGATTTCATTTCCACTTCTGAACTACCGACTGCGTGTCAACCACTTTCAATGACCCTGATTTCCTGAAGCGACCCTGAAAACAACAATATACAGAAATTATGATACAATACAAGATGTAAACTGTAGTTTCCGGTGAATTTTGAAAACATAATGTTCTGCACCTGTGGGAGAGCTCCGTAATTGATGTTTATGTCCACTTACATCATTAGATCTGAATAATAACCTTTTTCGCCTTCGCTTATTTACCTCAAGTGCTGTGGCACAGTAATTGCATACTTAGCAATGAAATTGCCACCATATTGTGGGCTGCCCAGACCAAAGATACACAGATTATCCAATCAGGAAGACCAGCTGCTGCTGATTCCCACTTCATTTCGTTCTTTGGAGCAGTAGCTCTTGCCCACTTGACGCCTCGTATTAGAGACTAATGAGACCCTCGGCTAACTGCAAGTTTAAAAAAAATAAAAATAAAATTCCTGTCAACATTATGCAGAAAATTAAAAGCTGAAATGGTCTTTTGTTGTTAACAGTGTGACCGCAGCCTGTATTAAGGATATAAAGGATAGTGCAAGCAAAAATGGATCCTCATGTTGTTCCAAAGCTGCATGAAACATCATCCATGGAAAACAAAAAGAGAAGAATAGCCTGGGTTCTCTTTTTTTTTTCAAGCGGAATTGAATGGGAACAGGCACTATATATTATGCTTTTACCACCATAAAAGCATTATAAAACTGGGCTGTGCTACTTGCGCTTGTGAAAAAGAAGTTTGGTTAATTGTATTGAATATGCACTTGTAGTGTACTTCAAATCTTACTTGCAGATAAGGTAATATTAATGAAATAAAAGGCCACTGAAAGGGGTACTTCACCAGTTGCAAAATGGGCTTTCAATATAGCTATGCTGCCTATACAGTAGAAAGGCAAGGGGAAAACTGAGATCGGTGCTACCTGACTAGAGCAAACAGGCTAAAGGGCAAACAGCAAAAAGGCTGTCGACTTGCCTTCTGCCAAATAGGAAAACTTCAACACCCATAATGCACTGGTCATGTTGTCGTCCAAGGCCACTCCCACCAGTCTGCTATAGATACTTGTCCAGAGTCAAATACCGCCTTGCTTTAGTAGGAAATACTTCTTAGCAAACTTTTAGCCATAATGATGTCAACTTAATGTATATTGTTCCCAGGTGCTGGAATTCAAAGAGTAAACATTTAGCGGGAGTTAGTTACTTTTAGTTTCCACTGAAGGTTCCAGCGTGTTGTAGGCAGTGGCTAAAGACTGCAAAGAATCATAAACACAGAGAGAACGACGCTGCAAAAAATCTTTTGTAGTCAACATTTCAAACAAGATGACCACAAACACAATGTTTTAAGCCAAATGGCTGGGAAAAACTGAAAGAAACTGCTGTTCTAAGTCCTCTGAAGCTGTATGGTAGCTTTTTATAAGTAACAGTCTGAAATGTAAGTAATTTTTAAGATATAGTTTGATCACCGATGTCACTGTTGCGATGCACCAGGTTTGAATGTATGTTTCTCACAGCGATCATATGGCTTTAGAAGACCATAAATGCAGGTTTTGGCATTTGGTTACAAGGATATATGTCCTGCATGTGTTATGACTTCACTGTGTGCAGTTAGTCATGTGTTGAAAAAGTCCTTTGAAATCCTAAGAAATCCTTTGACCAGTCAGAAAGTTATTGTGACAATGAGCCCCGAACAGCCGGCAGTTACGTTGTAATATCATAGAAGTGGAGGACAGAGGTATCTATTGGGCTGCAATCATGACAGCTGTATTTTTTTTTTCTTTACTTTTACGCTGAGCATGTTCTCTGTAACTGAAGGCCATCCTGACTGGCTTTTATTCCTCCCTCTTTCTCTGCCTACACTCTAGAAACAGTGAATAGAGGGGAGCTCTAAAGAGAGGCAATTTGCTTTCACAGTCCAGAGAGATGAAGATATAAAGATGCAATGAAAGAGAGTCAGAGCATGTCCCAAACCCCTAGGGTTCCTCCACAAACACCCACTCTCTGCATAACATGTGACTGGAGGTGAGAAGATGCAAGAATGAAGGAAGAAAAGTGGTTGTAAGAAAAACAAATATAAACAGCATAGAGAGTTTAAAACGGAAAGGAAATGTATACTCTTGAATGCAGCGCTGTTCAAAAATCATCTTTGCACATTTCCTTAAAGGATAATTCCGGTATTTAGCCCTTTGAGTCTATTTTCTAGTTTGTTTTGGATGAACTAGAGTGGTGGACTTAGACATTTTGACAATGGGTCCTGTCTCGACTTTTTGACTATTTTAGAATCGCCTCTGACCACTTCAGAGTGGCTGTCGTCTATGAGCATGCACAAACATGTCCTTAAAACAACCCTTAATGTTCGTTTTCAAAACTGTGCAACTCACCGAGTGGTCTATATACTGTAGAACCTGAAGCATGATATATCAGTTATCAACATAAAGGGCTGGAGACCCTAAAAAGACACACACACACACACACACACACACACACACACACACACACACACACACACACACACACACACACACACACACACACACACACACACGGTCTCATTGGAACTTTGGAAGTCACCTTGCATTATATAATTGTATCCCTTAAAACTCATCTTTGATCACCAAAATTACACAGCAATGGTGTTGACTTATTAATTTGCACATGGTTTGTCTTAAAGCATATTAAAAACACCACATAAAACAATATTAAAAGCTTGATTTTCACCACAGGGCGTCTTTAGAATGCTTGAATGCTGCATTTAAGACGCCTGAAAAGATGCAAGCCACTAGTGCAACGTTCAAAGACTCGTATTTACATAGAAAACAATGGAAGTGTAGTTGAATGTAATAATGGGTTATGTGTGAATAGCCCCAGAGAATGTAAATGTTAGTTTTTAGCATTTATGCTAAAAGCTTATTTGCTCTGCCTTTAGTAGTACACCAATTTGGCCTCAAAGCTAAAGATATGAACTGAAATGCCACAAAAATCCAAATTTGATTTTATGGTGCCTTTGATTTCATTATTACTATGCCAGCTCTGTGTTTACACTTCAGCTTTTCTCTTTTATTTTCCTTGAGCTTGTGCAAATGTTTTGATCAACCTCTACATGGTACTTTGAACATGTTAAAACTGAGATGCCTACACGTTTGTATTTTGATCTCCCAGCATTATAGTAGAAATCAAACATTCATTGTGCTAAAATGATGAGTCAGACGAATCCATGAAGACCAGCTCAAGATGTCAGAAAAAACAGTGCTGAATGTGCAAACTACGTGCATTTAAACAGATACTTTTAATAGACAATATAATGTACATCCCGTAAAAATGATCCTAGGGGAGTTCTCCGTGTCCCTGGGATACAGCTCAGGAGAAAACGCATGACTGCATGATCAGCAGTGGAATATAGATTATATCTTAAATTACCATTCCCTGAACTCCGCTGACCCACTTCCTCCAAACCCCAACATCATAGTGATTATGATTCATTATAGAGCCTTTGAAGACCACAAGGGTTGTTAAGCTTTGCTCCTGACTGCAAAATTAAATTAATTATTAAAGAAAAACGGTTCTTCTTCCTCAAAATTATTTGTCATTGAATATGGTTTATGATAGCCTCGTGAGACTATCCTGATCTCGCGAGCTTTCAAGGTTTCACTCGCAGATCAGTCTGGATACTTTCCGTTAAAGAAAATTTGGGAGCAGTTCACCAAACGAACGTCCAATCAGCGTTGGCTTTGAGGCGGGTTGAGGTGTGACGCAACGAGAAGCGCGACAGTTCAGTCTTAAGTACATGGCGGCTTCAGCGGATGAAACTAGCATCAGTGTGGCTATCGAGCAAGTTTTATCGGAATTACAGAGTTATTACGGAATTACAGAGCTAACGAGCCTTTACCTGCAGCAGCAAGAGTAGCCTGGCTTGTGGTTGTGTTTTCGTCGTCGCTCTCATATGCTTCGTTGATCTGATTGGTTGATTTGGCCCGTCTATCACCAACATAGGCCAATCAGCTAACCAGTATTTTCGCCCCTTACCAAAACTACTTCAACGGAAGGTTTCCAGATGGATATGCGGAGCAAATCCATCTGGCGGAGTCAGGTTAGGTTTATGATGCACATGTAGAAAATTAGTTTTTGTCCAATATTGTAATTTGCTGTGTAATAACAGGTGTTGGTTGTGACTCAATTGTGTTTACAGTGAGCTGATGGTGGAAATAATTGAAGATAATAAGTGAGTGTCTGCTGAAAGATGAATATGGTTGAGGTATATTATTTCATTGTGAAACATCAGCATATTATTGTATTAAAGGTGCAATGTGTGATATTTCTGAGGATCTATTGACAGAAATACAATATAAGATCCATAACTGTGTTCAGTGGTGTATAAAGACCTTACTCAATGAACCGTTATGTTTTTATATCTACATAACTGCAGACACCCCTTTCTATGAAGGTCGACATATTGTGACGTCATGTTTCTACCGTATCCGACAGCGAACAAACAGCGCTACAGAGCGCGTTTCGTCACTACGTTGAAAGAGAATCCGCAGAAAGCTAGGAGCTAGCCATAGACACCGTGAGTAGTGACTTTTCCCTTGTCAGTGGTGTAAAATATGTAGTTGGATTGTTTCATGTAACTTAGTTCTTCTCCCTCCCTGTGTTATGGCTTTGACAATCAGCTGATTAATACTATTTACCATAAAACAGTAACTTTACAGGAGTGACCAACCCTCCGATAAGTCGATCTTGGAAGTATTTTAAGTCGATTGCGAAGAGTTTTCAAAACCAGAGAAAAAAAACTGTATTTTTATTCATTATTATTTATTCATTTGTGTGTAGTAAATGGTGTCTGGGGGATGCGGAGGCGCGTGCGCTGTTACAATCACGTAATTTTTGCCCCGCGCACCTTTGCGCTCATGCGGACGCGTCGAGTATGAACAATGCTTTACGCTTTAACCAGCTCAGCCACAGCCCTACAGCATAACAGCTCATATTAGCCAGCTAAGCTTTTACTAACCTGTTAGAAAAAATATGTAGTTGGATAGTCTCATGTGGTTCTTCTCCCTCGCTGTATTATGGGTTTGCTATGTGGGGAGAAATGTGCTGGTTACGTTCGTGAGACAATCAGCTGATTACTATTATTATATAATATATTAAGATCCTTGATCCTCACCTGACTATGGCTTTGTTAACTTTCTCCATGGTGTGGTTTATAATGGACTTTGGCACAGAAACAGTGGCAACACACTCTTGGCTTACTCTGGCTATTCTCTGCTGTCTCAGACGACGATATGTTTGTCCCGTTTTAGCAACCGTAGCTTCTCCGAAAGATAGGGGTGAGCAGTGGGCTGAGCTATTAGTGCAACTCACAACCGAACCGCTAGATGCCGCTAAAATCTACACACTGCCCCTTTAAATGTATATAATTATGTAGACTTGAAAAAACTGGTCACATTATATTATATTATAAAACGGTTAGTTCCAGCCCTTGATTCTGATTGGTCAATAGTTGTGTTTTATTTACAAATAAAACACGGCTATGAACGCTTCACCCAACAGTTCTATGTATCACTACCCAACACCCCTAGTAACCACTCTTAGGAATGTAAACATGTTTGTTCTCATTGATTTTGTGAAGCTTATAGAGTAGACTATTATGAGAGATTGAGTTATAGTAGATATAGCATTTTCCTTCAGGTCAGTCCTATAATAAAACATCTGTTTAAATGTCCACTGCGATATCTTGTCCTTTTAAAAGTTAAGGGGTTTTCCCTTGCCCTCTAGTCAATTTTGTCAGTTGCGTCTTGCTTCTCCAAGTTTCAGTCCTTTCCAAAAATATTAAAATCTTCTCTCCTGACAGACTCACTAGTAAATAATTTTTTTGTCGCCATCTAATGGCAAAATAATGTAACTTCTGTTGCTGTTCGGTCAGGGACTATTTTTTTTTCCAGTGGAAGGAAGCATTTTAGTGATTTTACTTCATGAAAGTTGAATTGATACATATTTTTTGGCTTTAGTTGTATTATGTGGTTACCGCTTCATGTCGTCCCTAACAACGCACTTCAGCCGTGACTTATTCACGATACAGCACAGTCTCTCGTACCTTTTTGATTACTTATATTATATTACAAGGAATTGTTCCTTGTGCATAACTGTGAAATACATTCCTGGTTCCAGGTGAACACACCACTAGTCAATGCTCTACACCTGTGTGGAGAGCTGGCAGGTGTCACTGATGGTTTTCAGTGTCCACTCAATAGCACACTGATGTGTTTTGATGTGTCTTTCTGCCTCTGTCCACAGAACATGCAGTCTTGCAGGCTAATGTCCTAGATAGCCTGCAAGACTGCATGGAAAATTCCTATTATAGAAACAGTCTGTCTCTTTTCCTCTTCCTCACGCACACACACACACACACACACACACACACACACACACACGCACACACTCTATTCATTCTCTGGAGCTCACACTGAATTACTTCTCTATTATATATTTTTTTTTACCCATCACACTTCTCTTCACAACCTTTGTTGTACATTTTTACATCCACTTACACACATGAGCAGACAAAAGACAGGTCTTGGAACTAGCTCAAAACACACAAAAGCACTGAGCAGAAGAATTACTAGCTGGTAAAGGTATACAAGAAATCTTATAGTTTACAAGCTGATAGTAAATTGATGCTGCAGGAGGGTTGAGACCCTTTATTAAAGCTTCACAGACTGGAATCGTATACCCCTGTGTGGTTGTTGTATTCAAACAGATCTGACAGAAGTTACCTCCAGGAGCACATCGCCAACTCCCTCCTGATGTATAAATATATAGAAAATGAAACACTCCGAATGGTGACAAGTGGTTTCATCCTTTCTACAGTCTTATCTACAAAAAAAAAAAAAAAAAAAACACATACTCTTGAAAAGATTCTGTTAGAGTGAAGAGCGTGAAATTATGCTACATCTCACAGCCCTTGGTTTCAGGTGCCAGGGAATTCACTTCCCAATAATTTATTTATACCTGCCACTAGAGGTGGGTGGTATGAAAATCTTATATTGTGATAAGTTATTTTAAGTTGCTATTTATGTTGGAAAATCTTACAACATATTTTGCATAATGCATAACCAGAAATGTCTGTTTTGTCAATCAGAAAGAGCTTTATTTGTAGTAACAGTAATACAGCATTTTGAGTATGATGGTTTTGACCAAGTAAAACAGTAACTAAGTTCAAGTTAAGGAATGAAAGAGGTGAACGTTAAACGTAACTTTAATCATAAAATATGTAAACAACAAAACAAAAATGAGCAGCAGCGGCCGACTGTGTCATATACTGTAAGCACAATAAAAACAGCAATGTAAAATGTCCCAATCTCTCGGCACTGCCCTGCTTCATACCACAGTAACGCTAATAAAACTTTAATACATTAGCTTATCTATGAACACGATTTCTGCCTCAGTCCAGTCGGACTGCTCTCCGACGACAACTCCCATGATTCCACGCTCATTCACAGCATCATTAAGCTATGTCTTTGCTATTCGTTCGGTTTCACATGACGTCACTGTAGCTTTGCGCCGCCATCTTTACGACCGACGGTCTCAGTAATGCCTGCAACATGTTGTGCAGTTGGCTGCAACAACAGCGGAAAGAGGAACCCCCAACTGGTATTTTTACATTTGTACTGTAACGTGCTGATCTACCTAACGGGACACGAGTTGGCGCTGCATCATGTCTCATATTGTGTATAATGTCTCATATTTCTGTGCGCACATACCTGACCTGAAGCGTGCGGCCATAGACCCCTATACAGCGCGCAAGTTAGGCCATCCTTAAAAATATTCTTGTTTGCCGTAACCCGACCGACCCTGTCAATTTAGGACCGACCCAATTATTATTTTTTTTTTCCCTTTTAGTCCGACCGACTTGCCGGTTGTAAACTTGCGTTAAGACCGACCAAAAAAAATGTTACTCTTCAAACAACTAATACAAATGCAATAATATAACATTAATCATATTTTAGTAAGTATTGTGAATATAAAAAGCCTACATAGGCTACGTTCTTTCTTTTAGATATAAACCCGCGGCGTCTATGATTATGTTTACACCATAGTATTATGTTGCATTATGTTTAAATGTCCGTTTTGGAGAGTATTCACTTAAAATATGTCGGTTATGTCTTACACTGTCATCCAGTCTCTTTGGTATGACCGATGCCTCCTTCACTGTTTCTGTGACTCCCGCATACGGGAAAACAAACGATCAATTTGCAATACACCGGCCGTTTCATTGGCAGGTACAGTTACGAGGCTTGAGAGAGAGAGAGAGAAGAGGAGAGAGAGAGAGAGAGAGAGAGGAGAGAAGAGAGGAGAGAGAGAGAGAGAGAGAGAGAGAGAGAGAGAGAGAGAGAGAGAGAGAGAGAGAGAGAGAGAGAGAGAGAGAGAGAGAGAGAGAGAGAGAGAGAGAGAGAGAGAGAGAGAGAGAGAGAGAGAGAGAGAGAGAGGAGAGAGGAGAGAGAGGAGAGAGAGAGAGAGGAGAGAGAGAGAGAGAGAGAGAGAGAGAGAAGAGAGAGAGAGAGAGAGAGAGAGAGAGAGAGAGAGAGAGAGAAGAGAGGAGAGAGAGAGAGAGAGAGAGAGAGCAATTCCCATATTGCAATCTTGCAATCTACTGTATAGAACTAAGAATGAGAGAGAGAGAGAGAGAGAGAGAGAGAGAGAGAGAGAGAGTGAACGAGAGAGATAGATTGGACAAGAGAGACCCACTCATAGTTGAAGAATGGAGAAAGGCATTAACATCAGGCATTACATCGGCCTGAATGGTGAGATACATTTGTGGCTAACGCTATCCGAGATGACGGAAGCTGAGCGCTCCGTGTTCCTCGACGTTCTCGCTCTACTGGACGCCGCCCCCCTCAGCGCGGGCCCCGGCCGAGGATTGAGATAAAGCCCGAGGTCTCAAGGCCTTCCTAGTCTCTCTAGGAAAGCGACGGTGTTCAGTTCCCGCTGTGGCCGGATTTTCACCAAAACTTCTCGCTCGTTCAGTTCCAAGCAATGTGACTGTTCCAGTGTATTTCGCAGTGAGCAAGCTGGTTCCACAGCCCGCTTGCCTGCGCACAAAGGCCGTCGTTTCGGCTAACTAGCAGCGCCGCCAGGCCCGAGATCAAACACCGCGCTCTCGCTCTGCTGGACGCCGCCCCCCTCAGCGCGGGCCCCGGCCGAGGATTGAGGTAAAGCCCGAGGTCTCAAGGCCTTCCTAGTCTCTCTAGGAAAGTGACGGTGTTCAGATCCCGCTGCGGCCGGATTTCCACCAAAACTTCTCGCTCGTTCAGTTCCATGCGTTGTGACTGTCCCAGTGTATTTCGCAGTGAAGCAGCCGGTGTCTCAGCCCGCTTGCCTGCGCACAAAAGCCGTTTCTATGGCTACCCAGATAAATCCAATAAAGAGTGCATTTTCTGGTGTTCCGGCCACGGCCGATGGTGTTACGAGTGTTGTAAGAATGCCCACGTCCCAGTGCCCATTCCCACACCCAGACACAGCCCGCCACGGTGCAGGGCTAGCACAAATAAAACCAACTCATGTTGGTTGTGCAGAAAATGTAGTGAACGCGCCCATACAATGCCCGCTTACACTACACGATGCGTGTCCCTTGGTTTCTGTAAAAACGAAACTAACACACATTTAGTCGGCGCTAGCCGACAGTGTTCTGAGTGCAGTAAATGTGCCCGCTGTTCCGCATTTCCTCACTGACACGCCGAATCCCACGGGATTCACCCCCGCTCGCTTTCTATGCACAACCCGTCACAGAAAAGCTGAGCGCGGCCAGGCTGCCCGCTGTGATTAGCGCGCACCTCGCACGCTGTGAACACAGCGTTGATTCAGTCGGCGCGAGCCGAGTATTCTCCGTGCGGAAAATGTGCCCGCTGTCTCGCGCCCGCATTTCTCACAGACACTCCGAATCTCACGGGATTCACCCCCGCTCGTCTTCTCTGCACAACCTGTCACAGAGAAGCTGAGCGCGGCCAGGCTGCCGGCTTTGATCAGCGCGCGCCTGCCCGCTGTGATTAGCGCGCACCTCGCACGCTGTGAACACAGCGTTGATTCAGTCGGCGCGAGCCGAGTATTCTCCGTGCAGAAAATGTGCCCGCTGTCTCGCGCCCGCATTTCTCACAGACACTCCGAATCTCACGGGATTCACCCCCGCTCGTCTTCTCTGCACAACCCGTCACAGAGAAGCTGAGCGCGGCCAGGCTGCCGGCTTTGATCAGCGCGCGCCTCGCACGCTGTATACACAGCAGTGATTTAGTCGCGCGAGCTGACAGTATTCTCAGTGTAGTAAATGTGCCGCATTAGTAAATGTGCCCACATTCCCTCATACGCGCCGAATCCCACAGGATTCGCCCCGCTCGCTCTCTGCGCGTCCCGCCATAGAGAAGCTGAGCGCGGCCAGGCTGCCCGCTGTGATCAGCGCGCCCCCCGCCTCGAACGCTGTAAACACGGTGCTGTGTTCCCAGTACACAGGGGCTCTCGAGCCGCCGTCCTGCCGCGGCCAGAGCCCAGATTTCATTCTACCCCTAGCTATTCACGCAGATGCGTGGTCAAGGCTTCCCGGGGTATCAGAATGGGTGTTGAACACTATAACGAGAGGCTGTTCGCTACAGTTCGCTCGACGCCCCGCCGTTATACGGCGCGAGTCGAAACTACGGTGTATAGCGAAGTGTTTCATCTACTTCGAGCCGAGATAGCGAAACTACTGAGAAAAGGGGCTATAGAACCTCTATCTCAGGGCGAAGGGGGCTTATACAGCAGATATTTTCTGGTACTGAAAAAAGATGGTGGGCTCAGACCCATTCTAGATCTGCGACTGCTGAACAGAACGCTCGGGAAGCGCCAGTTCAGAATGCTTACGACCAGGAAAATCCTCGCGCAAGTGCGCCAAGGAGACTGGTTCATGTCAACAGATCTGAAGGACGCCTATTTTCAAATACAAATAGCGTCCCATCACAGGCGATTCTTGAGATTCGCCTTCGAGGGCCAGGCATATCAATACACAGTCCTGCCGTTCGGCCTGTCCATAGCACCCCGTACGTTCACGTAGTGCATGGACGCGGCCCTCGCCCCCCTGAGACTTCGGGGCATGCGAGTTTTAAACTACTTGGACGATTGGCTGATTCTAGCTCGTTCACGAACGGAGCTCATAGAACACAGGGCCGCATTACTCGAGCACCTCGAGGAGCTGGGCCTTACAGTCAATTGGGCGAAAAGCTCACTGCTCCCCAGTCGGAGAATTTCCTTCTGGGAACAGTGTTGGACTCGCTATCCATGACAGCACGCCTGTCACCGGAGCGCGGATTGAATATTCAGCACGTCGCGAGATCCTTCCGCCACGGCTCTATAGTCCCGCTCAGAAGGTTTCAGAAAATGCTGGGTCTGATGGCCTCAGCAGCCTCCGTACTCCAGTTGGGCCTGCTCCGCATGTGCCCACTGCAGCTATGGCTAAAAGCACGAGTTCCCCCAGGGCGTGGACCGCGGGTCTATTTCGCCTCAGGGTCGACCTTCAGTGCGTTTCAGCTCTGAAACCGTGGAAAAGTGACCGACTGGTATCAGTCAGGTGTGAGTCTGGGGATCGCCTCGGGTGTGAAGGTGGTGTCTACGGACGCCTCCACATCGGGGCGGGGAGCGCTGCTCGAGGGCAGACCACTAGCTGGCCTATGGTCAGTACGGGAGAAGCTCCTTCACATAAACTGCTTGGAATTAATGGCAGTCGACAAAGCGCTAAGGCGCTTCTGTCCCCAGATAATAGGCCACCACGTATTGGTCCGGTCGGACAACATGTCAGTGGTGGCGTACATAAATCGCCAGGGCGGCATCGGGTCCACACGCCTTTGCAGGCTGGCGGAACCCCTCTTGGTCTGGGCCCAGCGCAACCTCCTTTCTCTGAAAGCGGCGCACGTGCCTGGGCACCTGAATACGGGTCCAGACAAGCTGTCCAGAGACAACGTCCCGACAGGAGAATTGTCGCTGCATCCGCAGACGGTCCAGCTGCTGTGGGAAACGTTTGGCAGAGCGCAGGTGGACCTGTTCGCGTCCCGCGAGAACGCTCACTGCCCAGTATTCTTCTCGAAAAGCAGGGACGCGCTGGCCCATGCTTGACCCAGCGGTCCCCTGTATGCTTTTCCCCCTGTCTCGCTCCTGCCTCAGGTGTTGGAACGGATCAGGGAAAATGGATGCCCAGTGCTGCTTGTAGCTCCGCTCTGGACGAACCAGGCTTGGTTTCCGGTCCTGATGCGGATGGCCAGCACTGCCCCGTGGCCTGTACCGTTGAGGAGAGATCTCCTCTCTCAGGCGGAGGGCTCGATTTGGCATCCTCGCCCGGAACTGTGGTCCCTGCACGCATGGGCCATCAACGGGTACCCGCTAGCCTCCCGGAAGGAGTGCTAAACACGATCGCGCAGGCTAGAGCTCCGTCTACCAGACGGCTCTATGCCTCGAAATGGTCGGTGTTCTCTACTTGGTGTCGAGCCCGTGGCTTTTCACCTGTGGACTGCGGGGTTAAGGAAGTGCTTGCCTTCCTTCAGGAGCTGATGGATAAGGGAAGGACCCCATCCACGCTCAAAGTTTACGTGGCGGCCATAGCACCGTTTGCTAAACCGGTGTCTGGCCAGTCACTGGGGAAAAACGACTTAGTCGTGCGTTTCCTACGAGGAGCTCGGAGGTTAAACCCTCCCAGGCCCCCTTCAGTCCCGGCCTGTCAGGGCGTTAAGGGCTTATGTGTCCCGCTCGCCTGAGTTCAGGCAGACCGAGCAGCTTTTCGTTTTGTTTGGCGGCCGTTCTAAGGGACTCGCCGCCTCAAAACAGAGCCTATCCAGATGGATAGTGGATGCCATAGCGCTGGCTTACACTTCCAAGGGCCTGCGGTGCCCATTGGGTGTCAAAGCGCACTCCACAAGAGGCGTGGCCTCGTCGTGGGCATGGTATAGCGGGGTCTCCCTGCAGGATATCTGTACGGCTGCGGGCTGGGCCTCGCCGTCGACATTTATCAAGTACTATAACCTGGAGGTGCCCGCCTTACAAGCTAAGCTTTTGGCGGTCTGAACTTCGGGCTTATCGGCCGCCAATGCGGCTATGTTGCCCTTACGGGTCCGTACCCCTACGGGACTTTTATGAAGGAGTGATGCTTCTAGCCTCTCCTCCTCTACTCTATGTGAGTTATGGTGATTATGCACTAGATGTGCCCCGGGCTTGGCCCCGGGACTCTGGTGTTGGATCCCTGTCCGCACGGCGTTTTGTATGGGGTCCCCATAGCGTAAGATATTACGCAGTACGAGAGATTCTCTCGTAAGAGAACGTACTCGGTTACTAACGTAACCTCGGTTCTCTCTAGAGAGGGAACGAGTACTGCGTATCTTGCCGTGCTTGAACTATGCTCTGGTTCGCTTCGGTGTACAAAATCAGAGAAATACAGCTATCGAGGGGTATTTACAGGGCGAGACCACGCCTATACTGGCGGGACATGACGAAATGAGCGCGAAGCGTCTTCATTCGTCATTACGTCACGCAGTGCCTTCACTCGATAGGCTGCAGCTTTTCCAGCGAGGCAGCCAATGGGCGCGCGAGCTGTTTCGCCCTTGTCTGCTTGCTGCTGCAAAAGCGTTTTGCATGATTAAAAAAATTAACGATTATTTTTGGCTTCAATATCTCGAGGAAAGAGTGTTTCCCCATAGCGTAAGATATTACGCAGTACTCGTTCCCTCTCTAGAGAGAACCGAGGTTACGTTAGTAACCGAGTACGTTTTATCCCAGTTCAGCCTAGCAGATGAAGCTTTTTCATAGACATCTAAAGCCCCCTTTAAATTCTGTACATCCTCCTGTTGTTGAATAACTACAGTAATATCATCGGCGTATGCAGATAATATAATAGACTCTTTTTTTAAACTGCCATTTATAATTAAACCTTTTAGTTTACGTCTAAGCAGACACAATAGGGGTTCAATTGCCAAACTGTACAGTTGGCCAGACATTGGACAACCTTGTCTGATTCCTTTTTGTATTTTAACTGGTACACTTAACCCACCTCCTATTTTTATCATACTCACGGATCCTCTATACAACAATTTTATCCAAGCTATTAACTTATCTCCAAAACCAAAACACTTTAAAACATGAAACAAATACAGATGATCCACCCGATCAAAAGCTTTTTCCTGGTCTAGAGATATTAGACCAGCACTAACATTATACATTCTTACATATTCCAAAAGATCTCTCATTAAAAACAAATTATCATAAATACATCTTTTAGGAACACAATAAGACTGATCTTCATGAACCAAAGAACCTAAAACCGTCTTAAGACGATTTGCAATTAATTTAGACAATATCTTATAATCAGAGTTAAGAACAGCAACAGGTCTCCAGTTTTTAAGTAAACACAAATCTCCTTTCTTTGGAAGAAGAGAAAGGACTGCCCTTTGACAACTTTTAGGCAGTTCCTCCAGTTTATAACTTTCTTCAAGAACTTTAAAGAAGTCCTGTCCAATTGTTCCCCAAAAAGATTTGTAGAATTCTGCAGTAAGTCCATCAAGGCCTGGTGCTTGACCAGCTGAGAGTTGTTTTACTGCATCAGTTACTTCTTCAAAAGTAATGTTGGAATCTAGAAAAAGTCTTTCATCTTCTTTCAAAACTGGCAAGTCTTTAAAGAGTTCACATGTTGTATTCAGATCAATGTCTTCTTTTGCAAATAATTTAGAATAAAAATCAACAGCAGTTCTTCTCATCATTAAAGGATCTGAAGTAATATGTCCATCGGTCTCTCCACCTGTCCCTCACGAGGAAGTCTGGCTTCAACAAACCTGGCCACCTGGAGGCTTTCTGTCCTTTAAGAGAGTCCTGGTGTAAAACTTTGACTGTAGAGAAATATATTGCTTTTTTTGATGCAAACTCGAAATATTCCAGCTGCGGGGTTTTAAAAGATAGAATTGACCCCACATCTTCATCTTCATTTTCCGTCTTTATAAGATGAGAGATTTTAATTCCTGGGAGTTCCTGTTCATTCGTCATGTCCATCAAAGATCCTCTCCCAATGTACTCTCTGTAACTACTTGGTAAGATATTAACAATCTCCTCCATCAACTTTTCTGTCAAACGTGAAGATCTCAAGCCAGTCAATTCTTTAAGTTCCTCCAACGACTTCCATCCATCTCTATTCAAAAGGTGTCCCAGCTTGACAATCCCTTTTCTCTGTAAGCATGTACTTACACTTACAGAAGACAAAAGTCTTGTTTGAGTCATTGTATTAAAAAACAAAGGTTCCTCTAGAACCCAGTTCCCAGGTTCATCAACCTCTCTTTCAACTTTAAAAACAGTTCTCCATGAATGCAACAGTGTCCGGTAAAAACGTGAAATCTCAGACATATTTATCTTCTCTAGGTTCATTAAAAATAAATGTCTATCCAATCCAAGACCCCCAGTCTTTTGAAGAAATGCCTTTGCAGTCTGAGACCAAACCAAGTCCTTATGGTAGAGAAGTCTCCAAGTGCCAAGTGCTGCTTGGATTCTGAAAGCACAGATTCTGCTCCTCACGTCCACCAGACCTTGGCCTCCTTCTTGAACTGGAAGATAAAGTGCTGCTGCGCGAATCCAGTGTTCTCCACTCCAGAAGAAATTCACAAAAGTCCTTTGTATCCCGCAGATCAGCTCATCAGGTGGCTCCAGTACCATGAGTCTATGCAACAGGATAGAGGCAGCCAGGTTGTTTACCACCAGAACTCTTCCTCTGTACGAAATAAGTGTGGTAATAGACATTTCCATTTAGACAACCGAGCATTCACCTTTTCCAGCATTGCCTCCCAATTTTTCCCTTTAAATGTTATATTTCCTAAAAAAACACCTACAATTTTTAACCCTTCCCTTACCCACAGCAATCCACCTGGTAATTTTGGAGGTCCCAACACACCCCACTGGCCAATAATAAGCCCTTCACTTTTCCCCCAATTCATTTTTGCTGAAGATGCCCTCTCATATTTCCTAATAGTTTCCGTTAAAATGTCAACATCATTTTGACTCTTGATGAAGACTGTGATATCGTCCGCATAAGCAGATAATGCCACACTAGTACTACTATTTATCCTATCATTCAGATCTCTCCTTATCCTGCACAACAATGGCTCAATAGCGAGACTATACAATTGTCCAGAAAGTGGGCAACCCTGCCTAATACCCCTTGATACCGGTATTGGTGCAATCCTCCACCAGCTTTAACCATCACAAAAACATTTGAATATAACAACTTAATATAAGATATAAAATTCTCTCCAAATCCAAACTGCTTCAAAACTTTAAGAAGATACACATGGTCCACCCGATCGAATGCTTTCTCTTGGTCCAAACAAAGAATACCCAGATTTAAATTATTAAATTGGTTAAAATCAATTACATCCCTTAGTAAAAAAAGATTATCCATGATTGACCTTTTGGGAATACAATACGTCTGATCATTTTGAACTAATGGCTCCAAATAACATTTTAACCTATTTGCCAAACACTTCGACAGTATTTTATAGTCCAGACACAATAGAGAAACTGGTCTCCAATTCTTTAGAAGACCTAGATTTCCTTTTTTCGGAAGCAAAGACAGTACAGCTCTTCGACAGCTTATAGGAAGTGTTCCACTTTTGATGCTTTGAATGAGTACTTCATACAGATCTTGTCCTAATATATTCCAAAAAAACTGGTAAAACTCAACTGGCAGTCCATCAATTCCCGGAGAACGTCCTCTTGATAACTGTTTCATTGCTTCTGTAATCTCCTGAAAAGTTATTTGACTGTCTAGTGACTTTCTCCCCTCATCTTCCATCTGAGGTAAATCACTCAGCAAATCAGAAGCACTCTCAACTTCACAGTTCTCAGCGTCATACAGTTCTTTGTAAAAGTTAACTGCCAGCTTCTTTATTTCCATCGGGTCTGACGTTATAGTCCCATCAGGCCGTTGAAGATGATATAATTGTTTTTGTTGGGAGCTTTTCTTTTCAAGTTTGAAAAAGAATGATGTGGGAGCGTCCATGTCTTTAATAGAACAGATTCTCGCCCTTACGATTGCTCCTTTCACTTGCTCCTGTAATAACGATCCAAGTTCTTTCTTTTTCTTATTCAACAGCTCACTCTGCCCAGTTCCATTATTATTAAAAATAGTACTTTCCATTCTTTGAATGTCTTTCTCCAAACGTTTTACTGCAAGCTTCACTCTTGATGTATTATGTGAACTGTAATTTTGACTAAATATTATTATATGTACTTTGCCAACATCCCACCACTGACACATGTTTTCAAAAGAATCTTTCTGCATTTTCCATTTATTCCAGAATAATTTAAAACTATCACAAAATAAAGAATCTTGCAATAATTTAACATTAAAATGCCAAAAATAATTTGGCTTTGTAAATACCTTCATGTTTAAGTCAAATAAAACCAAGTGGTGGTCTGAAAACCCAACAGGTAAAATAACAGCATTCATCACCTTATTATTCCATGTTTTATCAATATAAAATCTGTCTAGTCTCGCCCCACTAAACCTATTCTCAGATACTTTAACCCATGTATATTGTCTGATTCCTATATTTCTTTTCCTCCAAATATCAATCAAATTAAGCTCCTTTATAATTTTTAATAATACCACACTTGACTCAATGTGAGGTTCCTCCCCATTCCTATCAATTGTAAAATCAACGGTACAATTCCAGTCCCCTCCAATAATAACACACACCTGATCTCCAATTTTTTGAACAGCATTTTTTAGTTTCATGAAAACCTCCACCCGCTCAGGCCCAATATTTGGTGCATAAACATTTATAAGCACAAACACAGTTCCCTTAAATTCTATATGTATTAATAATACTCTTCCCTTTACGACTTCCTCTACAACTAAAACATTTACATTTATATTTTTTGAGAATAATATGGCTACACCAGAACTCAAATTTGTCCCATGGCTTAGCACACATTTTCCTTCCCACCATCTATCCCATTCCGACTCATTTTCTGTATTAGAGTGGGTCTCTTGTAAAAAAACAATATCCACCTTCTTAATTCTAAATAATTCTGACACCATTGCCAACTTATTTCCATCCCTACCCCCATTTATATTTAAGGAGCCCGCTCTCAAAAACTCCATAAAAGGGGAAGGATATAAAAAGGACAGAAATAGAGTGAAAAGACAAATAACCAACACCCTGTGTGTTTTAATCATTTTGTGAAGCGTTTGCTTTACTCTTTCTTAACTTCATTAAGATCTTTCTTAACCGAAATCTTTTCTGCTTGCTAAGAACCTCATGACTAACGTTTCTTTGTAGCAAAGTCACCGACACTATAAATTTCGCTATGTCTGGGAAGAAATCTTTGACTTCCACAGTCTTTCCAAAAGTCGTGTCTAGAAAGTTATTTATTTCTTGCAGTGTATATGTGTCCTCCGTGACTTGTGAACCAATATCTGAAATTTCAAGGAAATTATCATCATCTCCCATTTCAGAATCAGTACACATTTCAACACTGCTAAACACTTCAGAATCATCGTTTTGAACCATTTTTCCTTTGTTGACATCATCAGTCATCACACTACTTTCCCCCATTTGAGATGCATCGTTTTGTCCAATAGAAATCTCGTTTTCGTCAACATCATTTTTCTGAACATTACTGTCAATCAAATCAGCATTAACAACGTTCCTTTCCTCTGTAATCTGAGTTGGTACTTTCTCATAGTTTGTGTCATCAGTATTACTCTGTGAATCTTCATTATTTCCCTGAACATCCTCAGCAACAGCACTATGTTCAGCTTCAGCTAACGTTGCTACCTCTTCCTGCCTATCCTGGGCCTTATGTGGGCATGCCATCCTCTTATGCCCAATATCCCCACACTCAAAGCACTTCATGCTACCAGTATTAGCATAAACCACATACGTTTTCCCCTCGTGGGCAACTCTAAACGATACATCCAGCTCTGGCTGATTCAAAAACATAAACACTTGCCTCCTGAATGACATAACGTGTTTCAAAGCTTCGTTTCTACATCTCAGTGGAATAGTTCTAATCCCACTTGCAAACTTTCCATATCTCGCTAACGCTCTTTCAATTTCATCATTGTGAATGAAAGGTGGAACATTAGACACAGTTATACGGGTCGTCGGCGTTACCAGCGATGAAATGGTAAGAAAATCTCCACTTACCACAATTCCTTCGCTTATCAACCGATTTGCCAGTTCTTCCTCCTTTACAAACACCACTACCGCCTTATTCATCCTCGACGCCGAAGAAATGTTTTCATATCCAATTAGTTCTCCAACCACCAGTAACACATCCTCCACCGTCACGCCTTGTGCAGGCACACACCTGACTCCGTGACGGAGCGACACGGATGACACCACCACCTCCGCGGCCGCGGGCGAGACGCCATCTCGGTGCCGCCACAAAAGTTTCCAAATAAACAAAGACTTTGCTTCCTTAGTCAAAAAAGTATTCCTCTTCTAATACATTTTAATGTGCAGTAGAAAAAAAGAAATACGAAAAAAAAAGTACTCCCGTACTCCCCGTGAAACCCTCACGCACACCCCAAACACTCCCAGCGTGCACCGAGAAAGAGAGAGAGAGAGAGAGAGAGAGAGAGAGAGAGAGAGAGAGAGAGAGAGAGAGAGAGAGAGAGAGAGAGAGAGAGAGAGAGAGAGAGAGAGAGAGAGAGAGAGAGAGAGAGAGAGAAGAGGAAAACAAACAAGCATGCAAATGGAAATGATCGCGACCGGAAAAAATATCGAGCTCATTTTTTTTAATTGTGCGATTAATTGATTATGACTATCGCGACAGGCCTAATCCAGATTAATGACAGCTAGCCGTGAGCCGTGGCTATAAACTATAAAAGTCACTAGCTAACATCTCGTTACCTAGTCAGAGCAAACTACCACCAAAATCATACATTTGAATTTTAAAAAAAATAGTACCTACATTTCACATGATTAAATATAAATCCGTGGTGGCCAGGTGCCGCACTTTTAGCCGCAGCATATTGATATGCATCGGTAACGTTACTCTTGAAAGCCTTCAAGCGATCCCCACTGTATGGGGAGGGGTTATGCATAATATAAACAAACAAATTGGGGCAAGTATGAGGCAGATAATAATGGACAAAAGAAAACTGGGGGTAACAAATAATGGTCGGAGCCTACAATTAAAATTTTCTCCAGTTATCTGTCTCTCTCTCATTCAAACGGGCAGTTTGGGCGCCCATAAGGAGCGAGATCGGTCGTAAATATGGCGGCGTTCTATTTGGTGTGACGTTGGTGGCATCTATGAATTGTTTTAAAAAAGCGACCTCTAGCGGCAAAACTTACACACTGTGCATTTAACAGATTAACATGTAATGTCTTTGAAAACCTTTGCAGTCCCAATTGCTTTTTTCGAGACACATAAACACTTACAATTAAGAGAGTGGTGTATCACTGATGTATTTTATGTTTTAGAATAAAACATGAAAATATCTTGCGCTTTTGTTTACCACAGACCTTCTGTCAAAAAGCCCATTCAAAAACCCATTGACTTTGACTGTTGACCTATTGATCATTGTGATTTGATGATTATATTATAATAAATTTGACACATTTCAACTGTCACCCACTGTATAATGTCATACCACAGAGACCTATTTACTTTTGTGCAAAACTCTGCACTACTGTTTATCTCCAGTCAGGTTTTAAATTAGTATGGGACCCATTCTTTCTTTTCAGCCTATTGACTGGTTTTATTATATAACCTTTGATGCCGTTTTTACAGATGGTTGCATCTAGAAAATGACTGATTGTGGCTTTGAGCTTTACATACACACCTGCATAGACTGAGGAGGAGTGAAATGAAAGGGCAGTGTGAAAATACACCCATGAATTAATCACATTATGGTTTATGGCTTGTGCATTCATCTGTCTAAGGCAGTGTAAAGACATTACAGTCTTCCTAACAATGCACTATGTTGGTAATCCAGGCCTACAGGTTTTGAAACCTGGCTGCGATGGTACTCAAGACCCCAATTTAGAGCATAGAGCCCCTTTGCTGACTGCCTGTGACTCACAGAGATGATTCTCTCATCCTTTCTGTCCTTCTTTTGGCAGTTTTCACTCCTTTCTTAAGAATGCCTCAATGAACCAAACTAATCGTGCGCCCATCTGGGAGGAAGATCGAAGTGAAAGGAAGCGAAGGATGCGGCACCCAAAACAAACTGCTAGCACATTATGCGGAGAAAAGAAGGATAAAAATTGAGGAGGCGGACTTAATCCATTTCAAAATCGAAAAACGTTCGCCTTCACTAGCCAACTCTATTCTTACTGTACAAAACCGTATGTGCAAGGATTTGCTCACCCTCTCCTTCAGGATCGGTAGTTGCTTTAATGGTGTTTGGTACACAGAATGTTTTACGGTGCAAATAACGGAGTCTCTCCGTCCAATGATGGTTGAGATTAAGGTGTAAAAAAAGTGCCTTGTTTTGCAATATGTACAACTTGCTGACGCCTCATGCGAGATCTGTTTGGCACACTACGCATGGGCGAAGACGAGGAGCTTCCAGGAGCATCGTAGTCACAGAATAATAGGTAAATAAATCGAGACATAAAGTATGCAGGGAAGGCAGGATGCCGACAAGAGCAGTAATGATGGCATCGCAGATAAGCCTTTGAATGTGGTGATCGCTGGAGATGAGGTCATAAACTAGAGAAAGACACTGTGGCAATAGGAACGGTTCCGCAGTGAGGTAGAAAGTGCTGTGAAGAGCTTTTGATATATAATGTTGCCATACTTAGGAGAAGAGGGATTGCAGAGGGATGCCCGAAGTGCTCGCCTGGTTGTTTGTCATCTCTCACATAGAATGCAAGAACCTTTACACATCTAAACAAGAGACTTTTATGTTCATGCAAGGCCCTTTTTAGTCCACTTCTGTTGACTATAGTGATTTACCCGTTATCCGACTTTACATGACAAGGACAATATGGTTTGATTAAAGCTTTTTTTTTTGTCCAGTGTATGTGTATTGTCGTAGAACATGTGAAAATACTTTGCTCTTGTGTTAGCCACATAACTTATTTCAGAAATTTAACTAAAGAATGCATTAACAAAAATCCACTGTATTTGGGACGATTGAACTGGAAGAGTAAACATGCATGATGGGTTGTAGGATGCAGCCCTGCACTCTATTATATAATATTAATATAATATCAGATAATTTGATATAATGCAAGGTTAGTTCAGGTTGTGAAATGTCATGTGGTACAATTCCTGAATAATTAATTTGTTATATTTTGCATTATGTAAGATATGCACAATGACAAGTAGAAATAGTGGTTTAATTCAGCCATATAATGAATGTTTGAACCAAAAACTGATTCAGAAGAAGAAGTGGAAGAGCGAATTATACAGGCTTGTCTACAAGTCGATTTATCAGAATGGTAATTTGTTTTCTTTAACCTGGCATACACTGTGGATCAGTGCCATCAGCACTGATCCTCAACAAACCCATCTCCATACCGGCGTGACTCCGACCTTCAGCCAGATGAAACTGGATAATATTCTGATTGTTCCAAATCAATCTGACTTCTGACCTATAACACTGCCTGAATCACAATCATACACTGTTCGTTCATTGGCCAGAGGAGAACTTTTTTCTCCATTCTGTCACCTGATGGAGTTTTGGTTCCTTGCCACTGTCGCCTTTTTCCACCTTTGTTGCCAATGACTTGGCTTGCTGAGTTGGGGACATTAAATTTAACATTGCATTTAATATTGAACAATAATATTGATCTGCCTGCATTGACACTATTATACAAGAACTGAACTGAGCTGGACGATGACATTACGGTTTACTCCAGAGCAGCTATATATTTATAAATGAACTAAATTAATACATTTTTTAAAAACAAAAATGAAACATCAGTGAACTTACTTAAGCTGGAGTGACGCTATTTTCTTCTGGAAACAAACTTTTTTGTATTATTTTCCTGTTATCTCTGTAAAGCTACTTTAAAACAATCTGTATTTTAAATAGCGCTATATAAAGAAATGTGACTTGACTTTTATGTATTGCTGTCTACATTGGACACATTTGTGAATGATAGTAATTGATATGATTAGCCTTTGGCTTGACAACGGTATTAAAGAGCTAATCATGTGTTGCTAATGTTACACAAACCATGTTCCCGTTCGCCATCTCGGAGTCAAACAGCTGCCTTCTAAAAATCAGCACATTAGCAGAGCTTTGAACATCAGAGAAAGTCAGTGGAGAAAAGCCCTTCATATTTACGGGATTGGTTGCATGTGCGTGACGGTAGGAAACGGGCATTTTTGAGACTGTACACTGCAGTTTTAAGGAGAAAATACTCAACAATGGTGCATACTGATGAATATACACATAATGTGTCTTAAAGCATATTAAAAACACCACATAGTTATATAAACAACATTAAAAACTAGATTTTCACCACTTTCATCACTTTAAGGCATTAAAGGCTGTTTTGGTAGGCTAACATTAGTTAGACTAATAATAGTCATCTAAGAGGATCATGGGGCTCTTGTGTTACTCTCTGAAGGCCTTTACAGCTTGTAGTGGTGCAAGGGTCCCGCGTATGGTGTACGTGCTGAGAGATCAGGGGAACATAGCGGTCAGCTGGCACCGTATGTGCTGAGAACCTGGAGTTCATCCTCGTCTGGCACTCTCAAGCGTCATGGCCTGAGGCTTTTAAGGTTCCTGATGGACCCACCTGGTGCAGCCCATATTCCATCCCTGATATGAGCCTGTTACATTCAAAGTTTCTTACATTCCAGTCAAGGAGTGCATTTTATCATTTGCATTCTATAGGAATTGAACATATGACCTTACCGGTGATATCACAAAAGTGTGTTCACGCCATGTTGGAATTACCATAATAATAAGGTTTTGACTTGTAATAAGTGTTCACATTCTCATCGAAGTTGTAATGACAACTTGTAAACTCTTGAGTTTTTGAGAGATCTGACCACATATTTAATGCAAATGAATTTAGCCATTGTTGCAGTAGAAATGTATAATTCCGAACAGCTCAGAGTAGAATTTCTTTATAAAATGAACAATTAGCAATATTTATGTTGCTTGCAAAAATATGGTTTCTTGCAGTCATATGGAATAATATAATCATGTGGCAACATTTATATTGTTATTACAAGAAACTTTTTTAAGAACTGATCTTAATCTATAACTTAGGTAGTTAAAGACATAGTTCACCCAAAAATAAAAATTCTGTCATCGATTTCTCATCCTTATGTTGTTCCTAAACCATAAGACTTTCGTTCATCTTTAGAACACAAATGAAGATCCTTTTGGTGACATCTGAGAAATTTCTGTCCCTCCATTAACAGCCACGCAACTACCACTTTGATGTTTCAAAAAAGTTAATTAAGTGATCATCATACAAAAAATACGTCATCCCTGCACCCCTCAATTTAGATATTTTTTTTTGTGCTAGATAAGTGATTAGTGATTGGATAATCAGCATCATCTGATTGATTTAACAAAAAAAAAAAATGGGTAACACTTTAGTTTGGGGTCCAATTTTCACTATTAACTAGTTGCTTATTAGCATGTATATTACTACGATATTGGTTATTTATATGCTCAAACATTGATACAACATTTAATTAAAATTTTTTTTACCAAAGTGGTAATTTTGATGCATCTTCCCACAATACATCACAATTCAGCTTCTGATTATGAGTTTGTGTCTACGTTCCTCAACAGCAGGCCAGACAATGTTGCTTTTAATACCCTGTAGACAGAGAGACCCATGTGGATGGTCTCCCCAGGGGTTTGGTCACGACTCTAGAGTTAGTGTCTGGGACTCAGTGGGAATGTGGATCAAAGATGGAGTCAGCCAATGGTGGCCTGTCCCGCTGCGCTGTATTCACCGGGACTGACGGATAGAGCTCTCTCTGGATCAAATTTATCGACGCCCCTCAGTTTGAGTCCTTGATCGCGTATAGTTACATCTTTGAACACACACCCACTCACTCCTTTCGGCCATTCATTGTCTTGTCAGAGAACTGATCTAAAAAAAAGATAAGCAATCCATGATATTGATCTTTCTTCATTTATCTGAATCATTTTGGCCAGAGGAATTTAAATGAGGAATTGATGTCTTACATGCCCAACTCACTAAAATGGCTAAAGTTTGCCTCTTAAAAGAGATCTTACGACTGATTTCAGCTTTGAGTTTTGTGGTATGAACAAGTCTATTCAGACCAAATATCCAGGGGGGCTGTTAATAGAAGAAAAAGATCTGTGTTTCTAAATTGAATGTGTTGTAAATGTGCCCTTTTTTCTTGATTGGACACCAGAGATTGCATTAACCCACAGATTAATGGGTTATCAGAAAGGGAAAATCCTCACTAAATTATGCAAATAAGAATTATAAGTGAAGAAAAGGGGTGTTCTGCAAAAATATACCTGGAGTGAAACATGATCAATGGCATGGTAACTTAAACTTATTTAAATTTAGACTTTTTAATTGTTTTTTTTTTTATTTTTTGTTATTAAACCAAATCCATAAAACTTCAATAACCAGTTTCACCAAAATCACCAAAACTCATGCTCGTCAGTCCATGCAACCTGGTCTCATAAGACTTATCATAAGAAATTGTTGGGTCATTGTTGGGTCACACTTTTTATTTTTATGCTTAGGTTCGGGCTGTACAAAATGTACAAACAGAACCTATACCTATACATTCTTGTAAAAAAAAAAAAAAAAAAAAAAAAATTATATATATATATATATATATATATATATAAAAATTTCAGGTCATTTGATGTCTTATAATTTGCCATATCATACAAAATATTTTATTTGTCACAAGAGTGTGGTGGTGTTAATTCTCTAAACCTTTTGTTAATTTCCATTCTTAAACTTCAAGTTGTTATAGATCCAAACTCGCACAAATGATGTACCACAAAGGCCCGCTCACACAATAACTATAACTATAAAGTTAATTGTTCCAATTTTATGAGAATAACAAAGTCCCCATTACAACTATTAATTTAACATTTTTGATTAAAAAAATATATATATATATATTGTCAGCCAATCAGAAGCCATCCTGCTTTTTTTTAATGTGAATTGGCTGTAAGTGATAGCTGATTTATATTGGTATGCTATCCGTGCAGTTTAGGAAGTGTGTACAGAGTAGAATAAACCCTTTTTTATTAAAAATGTTAATACTTAAATAACAATATTCAGCAAATGGGTATATCATTTTCTGGATGTTTAAAAAAAGACAGAAAAGAGCATAAAAATGTACAACCCAGTCAGCAAAGTGGAAGATAATGAGTAGCCCAACCTCTGCTATGGAACATCTAACCTTACCAACACTCAAAATCCTCCAGAAAGCACAAAAAATGGTCTCCAGTTAGCCTTGAACAGCTCCGTTCCAGCCCAATGTAGCTTCCAGGAGCTTAAGTGTCTTCTCGATAGCCCTCATTTATCAGCATGTTTTCAAATAATTGATCAATTAGTGACCAAACAGAGCTTGAAACATCCTTCAGACCGAACAAGCTGAGTGTCAGGCGGTGAGAGCTAATCTTTAGCACCTTCAGAACATTGCTTGAGTGATCTCGTGGCATAAACTGAGTTGCACAAACCCCTGAAAGCACAACGGCAGGGACTAAAGCCCCTGGGACTCAGACTGTCGAAGACTTCATTTCCCATAATCCCCCTTGAGAGTTGGAGAACAGCAGCCAGTGTTGGTGTAAGCACTGACTCAGACGAAGAGCAGATGGATGATCCCTCAGTTCATGCGCTGGCAAGCAATCTCCTTCCCCCTTCCCCTGGCTCACACCTGTGCTTCGAGCTGCTGTGTCTGGTGTCGAATCTGGCAAATGCAAGAGTCGCAAATAACAAGCTACACATGAGACATGACTTGATCACTCCACGGTGTGAAAGAGACAGAAATGTCAACCCGAGCAAAGAAACTGTTTCATTTGAGAGAGCTTAAAGGGGCTATTTGTAGGATTCAGAAAACCTTATTATTAGCGATACCTGTGGCCGTTAAATGAACTGCAGTTGGCAACTTATTGCTCGTGCTCATGCACACGTACTGTAACATAAGACACTGAACGTGATTCAATGCCCGATATACTCACGGTGAAGTTTTTTGTTTTTTCACTTAGAAGTAAACAGTGGCGGATTTAGCAAATTGGGGGCCCAAGGCGAAGGTAGGCTATGGGGCTCCCCATCCGATCTTTATAAGAGAACGAAAAAAAAAATGTTTAATTTTTTTTTTAAATAAACCATTAAATGGCACTTTCTGGAGAGTTTTGTGCATAGAAATATAGAAAAAAACTAGGTCTAGCAAGTCTTTCTGTAAGTGACTTTGTGAAAGTTTAACTAAACAGCATGAGCCGTCTTCCTGCTGGCCAGTACATTATTTCATTCATACAGATCTGTATTATGCTATAGTTTTTGATAGTGTTATACATTTCTTACAGATAATCACGATGATCATTGCGTTTGTCTTACCGAATGTGGTAGCTTTATGCAATTACAGTTTGTCTATAAGTGTCAGGGTTGTGTGCAGGATGCCAAAGACGAGGACAGAGTAGAGGCAGTTTAGGATATTTATTATACAAACTTAAATTTCCAAAAACAAACAGGAACAACATAACAGACTCCATGACTTCAGGGTAAACAACCATACATTGACGACGACCAACAAACACTGAGGGAAAACACAGGGCTTAAATGAACTGAACCAAACGAGATTATTAACTGAAAACAGGTGAAGAAACTGAACAAACGAGGAGCGGGAAAACTAACAGGACTAAACCAAAATCACAAAAGACAGGGGAAAACAAGATCACAAAACAGAACTAAACACATCAAAACGTGACAGTACCTCCCCCCTCCCCGAAGGCGCGTCCTCGCGCCGTATAACATCCAAAGGGGTGGGAGGGTGGGCGCCCTGGAGGCTGACGAGGGCATGGTGCAGGTCCGGGAAGCCTCCAGGGCGGAGCAGGCTGGGGGCGTGACCACGGCGGAGCAGGCTGTGGGCGTGACCACGGCTGAGCAGGCTGTGGGCGTGACCACGGCGGAGGGCGTCCAGGGCGGAGCTGTGGGGCCCTCGGGCGTCCAGGGCGGAGCTGTGGGGCCCTCGGGCGTCCAGGGCGGAGCTGTGGGGCCCTCGGGTGGCCATGGTGGTGAGGACCCTTCGGGTGGCCATGGCGGTGAGGACCCTTCGGGTGGCCATGGCGGTGAGGACCCTTCGGGTGGCCATGGCGGTGAGGACCCTTCGGGTGGCCATGGCGGTGGTGAAGACCCTTCAGGCGGCCGAGATGGTGAGGATCTTTTTTCAGACCTCCGTGGGTCTTCGGGCGGCCACGCAAAGGCGTATATATCCCCCCCCCCAAATTTTCTTGGGGAGGACAGGCTCAGGATCGGGAACTGACTTGACATCAATAGGCTCTGGCGCTGGGTCAACGGGCTCTTGCTCTGGGTCAACGGGCTCTGGCGCTGGTCAACGGGCTCTGGCGCTGGGTCAACGGGCTCTGGCGCTGGGTCAACGGGCTCTGGTGCATGATCAGTGGGCTCTGGCGCAGGATCAACGGGCTCTGGCACATCATGGGACTCGGAACTGGACGGGGCCAGCACCTCAGGGACTCGGAACTGGACGGGGCCAGCACATCAGGGGACTCGGAACTGGACGGGATCAGCATTTCAGGGATCTTGGGGCTGGACACGGTCTCTGGCTGGACGGTCTCTGGCTGGACGGTCTCTGGCTGGACGGTCTCTGGCTGGACGGTCTCTGGCGGAAGAAGCTCAGGAAGGTCGTCAAAAGGGTCAGACTCGGGCTCTGGTGGGCAGGCGATGGTATCTGGCTGGACGGTCTCTGGCTGGACGGGTCTCTGGCTGGACGGGTCTCTGGCTGGACGGTTTCTCTGGCTGGACGGGTCTCTGGCTGGACGGGTCTCTGGCTGGACGGGTCTCTGGCTGGACGGGTCTCTGGCTGGACGGACTCTGGCGGAATAAGCTCAGGAAGGTCGTCAAAAGGGTCAGACTCAGGCTCTGGTGGGAGGATGAAAGGTTCAGTGCCAGACGGGAACCTCGGCGATGGCCTTGTGTTTGATGGAATCAGCGGCAGATGGAACTCAGGGTCCGAGAGGGACTGAAGTGGAGAGTGATGCCTGGATTCACCTCGATCACCTCCTCTACTGCGGCCTCCACGGGTCCCGCGAAATATGGCCAGACGGGTTCCCACGAAACGTTGACTCATCTTCGTTCTTTTTTAAGGTTGGTCGTTCTGTCAGGGTTGTGTGCAGGATGCCGAAGACGAGGACAGAGTAGATGCAGTTTAGGATATTTATTATACAAACTTAAATTTCCAAAAACAAACAGGAACAACATAACAGACTCCTGGACTTCAGGGTAAACACAACCATACATGACGATGACCAACAAACACTGAGGGAAAACACAGGGCTTAAATGAACTGAACCAAACGAGATAATTCACTGAAAACAGGTGAAGAAACTGAACACAAACGAGGAGCAGGAAAACTAACAGGACTAAACCAAAATCACAAAAGACAGGGGAAAACAAGATCACAAAACAGAACTAAACACATCAAAACGTGACAATAAGCTTTTTTTTTTATTAATGCCGACAGTAAAATGTTGCCAGATATTGCTACGAAAAACAAGAAAAACAAAACAAAATATTAATAATAATCCAAAATAAGTTCAAAGCTTGTGTTTTGGAAATAAGATTAATATATCACTAACCATAACATGCAACTTTCCACTTTAATAATTTCCTAAAGTGTCACATTAAATCAGAAAAAACAAGTCCAAAAGACACTCGCAACTTGCTTAGAGTGATCTGGCTAAACGGAGTGCACACCGCCCTGAACACAACGCAGACTACAAGCCCGTCACTGCGCTAGCTTTCGCAAGCATTCATTACGCAATTAATCTTGAGAGCTTGAATTATTTGAATGTAAAAATGCCAGTGTTCGGCTGTACCACGCTACATAGACTTGTAAGTAGCACATATGGATCACAAAAAGTTTGTCCTCTGCAATTGCGAAAACTTGCTTTCCCCACTTTCCCTGGTTCACACGCTGGGTGCTTCAGTGCTGTCACTCTGTAGCGACATCTGCAATTTTCTCGCGATACAGTTTTTCCATTAACAGCCTTGTCATTTCCACGGTGAAAGAGACGATAACCAGGAATATGTCATTTGTAGATGAGGTTTGGGGGCCCTCTGTGCGACAGCAAAATCCTTATTTTACAATGTGTTTTAAATAATCAGTAATTTTGCGTGAAAGCAACAAACTAACAAAAAAAACTAAGCATAATTAATGCCCCGATATACTCGCCCCAGTGAAGTTTGCCGCCTTTTGCGCTTAAGAAAGTAAATAGAAGATGGAAATACATTTGCAGCGATATACTGTTAACAAGACATCCAGACGCTACCCATGCTCTGTGAAAAGCTTTGTAGTTTCAAAAATGAAGTTCAGGTTCTGTGCAATGGACACTGTTAGAATCGCATATCCCCATGAACAAAATCAAATCCCGCCCATACATTTTTTCTTGGTCAAGAAGTAGTTTCACTCAGATATACATCACAATAAACATCCATCCAGAATATGTAAAGACATGCTGCACTCTTTCGTTTTAATAACAAAATAAACGCACAACAAAAATGCAGCGGTGAAAAAGCAGCAGTAAAGAAAGCATCTGATCATAATGAAGCTCTGCACTTTACAGGCATCATGTCGACACATGAGGTCATTAAAATTATACTGTTATTATAGTTTGATTATAAAGTATATTTGAGACTATATAGACTATATAGATCCATTTCTTTGCATGACACATTGACATTACAGTACAAAATGGCTCTTTTGACATTAACCCGAACATCGTATAAGCAGTCGTTTCATGTGTCATTGAACAGATAAGAAGCGTGCGTAACCGTCACATCTTTTGAATTTTCCCTGCAAAAAAAAAAAAAAGAAAATCACAATACACAAGTAAAAAAAAAGATTGATATAATGTTATTTTAAGTCACTATAGTTCGCAATTTGGCCTTTAAACTCAGCATGCGTTGTGCATTTTGTATTCTAACAGTGTCCATTTCACAGAATCTGAACTTAACGTCATTTTTGAAACTACAAAGCGTATAGAGAAGATTGAGAATTCTGGGAATTCTGTTTCACAGTGCGTTTTTCAATCAAATAATGAGTTCACAGCGTGCAGTCTAGTTTAAACTGTCGTCTGGCCTCATAATATTCACTTAATAAGCCCTGTTAGACCTTCCTGTGACTGCTAAACGACTGCTATTGTAAAACATGCTATTAGCGCTATAGAGCCTGTCATTACATGGATTCTAACAGGTTTTAGTATGAATAAAGGAACAAGGTAGATCTGAGCGAGCGCAGATTTGACAGTCATAAATTAATCCTTATGTGCTTTCATTTTAGATGTGTTAACTAACCATATTTTTGGAGTACTTACAGACTGGAAGAACATCACTAGAATCACCTCAGTTTAGCTTTCTCTTATTATCCATGAGTTTCTTGAAAACACTGCTGCAAAAAAATCCAATCAACTAACGTGATGTTAAGTTAAGCAAACGTAAAATCACTTTGACCTGAAAACAGCTTCTGCTATGAATCATGGGAATTCTGACAGGACATAATAATATACTTGGATCTAATTTTATGGTAGACTGAGAGCAAGACCCTGCAGGACTGAGTTGCTTATTGGTGAAATGACACTGACATAAATGCAGTCCTCATTGGCCACCATTATAAATGGTAACATTTTTACACATTTAGTTTCAGGTCACTAACTGTCCCCGGAGCAGAAGGAATCTCTTTGTTGTTATTAAAACTATGAAATTAATTTTCCTTTCTCCATCAGTGATTTTTTGCATACATGTTATCTTATACACCATCAGGCAAATTAATGGTATTTGTATAATTAAATTAGCGCTATCTGATGCTCCACGTAACACAAGCAAGCAGTACAATTGCAAAATACATTAAAATAAAATGTGCCCTTTTGATTAAATCTCTCTTTTCTCTATTGGTTTTTATTGTTTGGTTTTGTCCACAGTTTGTACACAGTGAGTGAGTTAAGAGGGGACCTTTTCAGTGCCGCTGCTAGCCATTTTGGTGCCCTAAGCATAATTCCATTATGATGCCCCCCCCCCCCCCCCCCCCCCATCCCCCCTAAAAAAATATATTTTCATTTAGGATTTTCCTTTGAGGAAATTGAAAATTTCCTGAGGATTTTCAATGAGGGTATGATTTATAAAAAAAAGTAAAAAGTAAAAAGTTTTTAGTTTAGGGTCTAATGCTTACTATTAACTAGTTTCATAGTTTTATAATCACCGTGGTCCCGAATTTGAGGCAGGTTAGTTAGGGGGGTTCGGGGTTTCCCTGAGAAAATTTTGGATTTCTCTGAACTACAGATGTGCATTTTAAGATGTTGTGAAGGCACAAAAAAAAAAAAAATCGATAACAACAGCTTTAAAACCATGTCAGTGGGCAGCTGATTATTTTTCTCTCCTCATCAGCATCACACTCTATTTCTCTTTGTTTTTATCTTGCCCTGTCTGTTCCCCTCCTAAAGTTGGCTTTTTTAATTTACTAAAGGCTACAATTTGTATTTTATTCTCAATATGTACACATTCATTATTAATCCTGTGCCTAACATGATGAAAACGGCTTTGTTCATGTTTCCCCTCACAATGACAGAAGCCTAAACACTAGGCTACATGTTACATAGGCCTATTTTCAGTTCAAAATGGCGAAAATAGACAAAACTATAATAGTTTGCCTAATTATTTTTTGTCATTAGTTTAACATTTATGACCTAAAAAAACTGTCAAATATATAAAGTTAAGTTTCGCTACTTACATCTTATCTCGCACTTGACCGTACACTGAAGCGTCGAGTTGCACTGTTAAAATTCGCGCTCAGCGTCTGTGAACATAAAGCCCGCCTACTACTTTGATTTGATTGGTCATCTCAAATATTCTGACATTGACGAGCAGTGACAGACCAATGAGGCTAAGATGAACACACACACACACACACACCTGTCCTCTGTTTCTGACGTGCTCTGCTCTCTGCTCGGAGTCGGCGCAGCTGCGGATTGAAGATGAAGAACGCGCTGAATCTGATTATAACAAGAAGTTTGATGATTGATTTTTCATTAGGCTATTTTTGGTGCCCCCTCAGCACTTGGTGCCCTACGCACAGCGCGTGATGCGCGTGGTGGGAGCGGCGGCACTGGACCTTTTTCAACCCCAAATTAAATTATTTCACTTATTTTTAATTATTTTGATTTTAAGGTCATGCCCACTAACCAATAAATGATAGATATTATAAATATATACTACTTTGTTAACAAAAATAAAGCGTATTGGAACACTGATAATATTGACCCCTTATAAATAAAGGGGCCTTTAAAGTCTTCATTACTAGTAAACTTTTTCTAACCCAAACATATTCTGTTAATTTTTGTAAACTTTTGTTGAAAGTAAAAATCACAAGTCCTTTATCTTAAAATAAATGTGATAGTTACAACAACAAATTTATTAAACAATCAAATTCCTTAAATTGTAACCTTTTTGTCATTGCACGTATAACGAGTTCATTAGGAAAATGCTGCAGTGCGTTGGAACAATGGAACATGTTTCATTTACGTGGTAATACATTTACCTTCACATTTCTGATTGTAAAAAAAAAAAGAATTCACCGCGTGAGTCCTTCATAGTGAAGCTTTCAGCAAGTTTTTAGTCCACTCACCTGATCATAGGTCTGTCAAGGCTGTCCTTTCCCCATGTGGACCCGGGCCATGTTTCTGCCCCAAAACAAATGTCTGCCCACTGGACATGAGCTTGTGTTGACTCATGCAAACTAATTCAAACACAAGGTCACAATGCCATGACAGAAAACATAAGGCACAATGTGCACAGTTTCATTCTGTGAATGTCTGGAAAAAAAAAAAGTACCATGCAGATTATCCTGCCAAGGACTGAATGTCTCTCAGCCATAGACACACATAAGCTTGGTTGTGTTTAAAACAATGAAAGCACCTACTCTTGACAGGATCCGAGCCAATGCCACATTTTAGAAAATAATTATTACTGGTCGTAAAAACACATTACATAATCAAATGTAAACAACACCTTGTTCAGAACATTAGTAAATTCCACATCCATGTAATAACATTAGTAAACATAAACCCTTTTGATAATATAAAATATGTGCTTCTAAAGGCACTGTTCAAATGCACAGCCGAAGGACACGATCTGTGTCCGTGCTAAGGATTTATGGAGGGGACAGTTGGATGGATATTTTTCTGTTGCAATTTTAGTGTGAACCAGTAGGTCTAGAGGGAGGTCATAACATGCTGTCAATCTGTAGAGGAATGGTGTGGACTGATAGTTCTGCCTCTGTGGGTATCACAGTACAACTTCTGCTTATCCTAAAGTCTGACTATTCGCTTTGGTTATCTTAGCATGGGCTGCCTAAAATTTGTTCTCCATTTACAGTCAGAAAACACAAATCTAGGTCAGGAAGGCCTGTTTTCAACTATATCTGGACCCTGGAGCGATCAGATGCAAAAATATGCAATTATAAGGAATGTATAAGGGGTCCACAAAAAAGTAATTCTGTCAACTGACAAGTGTTTGGCATGGTAATGGATATGACCATGTTAATATGTTTGGTCTTGGCAGAATAGATCTGCTTGCTACTGCCAATACATACACAACATGCTGCTGTACAATAGCATACATGAATTACCCATAGCAGATCTATACAGGTGGAGCTGGGGAAGGTGGAGGGTTTCTGAAAGTGTGCTACAACTTTTACAGCAAATAACTACAGCTAACTGCTAAACCAAGTATTTGAAGGTTGCGCAACGAGCTCATTGGCTGCAGATGCATCAGGAACCAATCAGATGTGCCATAGAAAATGATGTGTTTGCAAGCAGATTGAGTTAATAACATAGGCTATTAGCCTCCACCATCTTGAGTTTCATGACAGAACATTGTTTTAGTGCAAATAGTGTATAATATAATAATATAATATAAACAGTGCAATAAGTATTAGATATATTATTATTAATAATAACAATAGTCATAAATTAACTAATTATTTTACATTGTTGACTTAAACTGTAAAAATGTGTTAAAATGGTATAAAACTCACATATTCTCAATAGACTTGCATTATAAAATAGCAAAATCGTGTCTTGTCAGATGGAAACAAACAGCTATTAAAGTCTCCATGAATATTCAATTTTTTTGTAATGGAATCTTGCAGTGTTTATTACAAATGATTTATCTGTGTACAGGATTTTTTTCTGTTCATGTGCCATCATAATCTTTAATCTAAATAACTTCCCCCTCCCTCTTGCAGCCACTTCTCTTCTCTGATGACGTGTTTACTGGCACTAGGGCGGGACAACCTGTCACTCATATGAAATCGACCAATAGCAAACTTTAATCAATTCCCCATGAAAAAAATCAAATCCCGCCCTATACATTTTTTCTTGTTCAAGAAGTAGTTTCACTCAGATATACATCACAATAAACATCCATTTCATGCTGACTATAAGATTTTTAAGGGAAACGGTCAATTATGCTTAAATGTGTCATAATATACTTGAAATTGTCAAATGATATACAGTAGTTGCAGTCAGGCAGTTTGGTGAAAAAAAAAAAATATCTCACCCAGAGATCTGATTCTATAAGGTTCTTTTTTTCCCACACTGTTGGGCCATGGCCAACTGTCAATTAAACTTAATGGCTGTGTTTTTTTGACAGCAAATTATATGGTTGGACTTAGAACACAATCAGAACTGACTGACTGCTGACTTCCATAATGCTGCGTGCCGAGCTCATAGAAGAGAGAGGTCTTCATTTCTTTCAGTTAGCAGGAAAAGTCCCTGAGTGGTTACCAGATTGTGTGTGTGTGTGTGTGGTGTGTGTGTGTGTGTGTGTGTGTGTGTGTGTGTGTGTGTGTGTGTGTGTGTGTGTGTGTGTGTGTGTGTGTGTGTGTGTGTGTGTGTGTGTGTGTGTGTGTGTGTGTGTGTTGTGTGTGTGTGGTGGTGTGTAAGAAAACATAAAGTGCATTATACCATTATACCAGCTATTCCCCTGAAACTCTCCATCAAAGTTAGTGGTTTTGTATAATATGAGAGTTCAGTTTATTGTTCACATACTCACATTAAAAATTGATTTTTTTTTTCCAAGAATAATTCACACAGAAATGCTGGTTCTGACATAATTTACTAATTTTGACCATTTACTTATGTCGGGTGTAATATGTAGACAGGATTTTTTATTATTTTATTTTTTTTTGGGATGGAATATAAAATTAGAATTTTTAGAAGAATCTTGTCAACATTTTTATAGTGGGCAGAAAAAGAGAAAAAAATAAAATAAATATTTACAATAATTCATATTATAATTTATAACATGATTTCAAGTTACTAGTTAAGTCCTTTAGAAATCATCCAAAAATGCCTTATAAATTTAATCAAATTAATGAAATTATTAAATGAAAATTAATTGAATTGTCTATAATTATTGTATCATTGAATTGAGCTATACTGGTTTTTGCTAAATGTATTCACTTCTTTTGTGCTATTGATATGTTTTTGACTTTAAGTGTGTACTTTTTAATTTGTGTAATTTGTCAGTTTAAGCACAGGATGTTTTTGGAGACATAGAGACTATAAACTCTGAAATGATTCTTCAAAATATCTTCTTTTCTGTTCTACAGAAAAAAAATCCACCTACGGATTTGAAACAACATAAGTGTAAGCTAATAATGACAGATTTTTCATTTTAGGGGTGAACTTTCCCTTTAACCACAGTTGGTTCATGTTCCCAGAGCAACCTGGAGTGAGATATATTTTGCATGAGTTTCATCTCCTTTGGGTTTTTTTTTCTGCCATCTGCTTTTCATTTCCATCCTATTGTTTTCCTCCTCCATTTCTCAATCCCTTTATAACCTCTGTTTGTTTCAAGGACATTCATACAGTCAGTAGGCGATCTTGCCGTCCAGTCCTTCTCATTCTCTCTTTTTATCCGTACCTCTCTCTCTCTCAGCCTGCCAAGGTCTGTCTTTATTCATTTAGTCTCAAAGCTTCAACTGTTATTGTCTGATTCTATTCAATGAGTATTCAGCATGAAACACTCTGCAGCACTGCAGCCCCACACAGCTAAACAAAGCATCCTACTGCTCTTCCTCTATGCACTGCTTTCTATTAAGACATCTCTCTGAAATACAGCACAGCGGCAGTACAACTGATACCGGTACCAGGGTGTGAATTATGGGTGTGTCTGATAATTGTATTTATTATTTTTTAAATTCATTTTCTATTTTTATTATTATGTTACCATTCATTTCAAGTTGTTTTGCATGCATATATTAAATATTGTTATTTTTCATTATTTTTTTGTGTGTGTGTGTGTGTGTGTGTGTGTGTGTGTGTGTGTGTGTGTGTATTGTTTTGATTAAATTTTAATTAAACGCTTGATTAGTCTAAATAATCTTCTCCATCCACAGCATGACACAGATGCAGGGATATCTTGGCTGTTCAAAACGTTGAGAAGGTGAGTTGGGGGCAAGTTCAACTTTTAGATAGATGATAAATAATATTCTTTGTTTGTTTTTATTATTGTGTATTATTTATGGATTTGGCAGGTATATGACTCCTGTTTGCATATCCGGTAGGACTAGCACTAAATAATGGTATTCCATCATGACCACCATCCAAAACTTTGGCTCAACGTAAGATGATTTTATTTCAGGAATGATATAGGATTCTATGCATTAATTCGCTCCATTTTCTTCTTTAGGTCTGATTATTTATTGTGTATTTCAGGTGACGGTGGTGCTTTACTGCTCTGCTTCTGTCTAGATAGATAGACAGACAGACAGACAGACACTCACACTCTTTATTTTGGGCACCTTGCTAGCACCGGGCTGCAACCCTTTTGCCTTCTGAACTGCCTTAATTTTTTGTGCCATAGATTCAACAAGTTGTTGCAAACATTCGTTAGTGATGTTGGTCCTTATTGACATGATAGCATCACCCACTTGCTGAAGATTTGTCAGCTGCAAATCCATGATGTGAATCTCCCATTCCACCACATCCCAAAGGTGCTCTATTGGATTGAGATCTGGTGACTCAGGAGGCCATTTGACTCAGTCATCAGTTTGAGGTGGTCTGAGCTTCGTGACATGGCGCGTTATCTTGCTGTATAGCCATCAGAAGATGGGTACATTGTGGTCATAAAGGGATGAACATGGTCAGCAAAAATACTCAGGTAGGCTGTGGTGTTGAAATGAGCTAGTACTAAGGGGCCCAAAGTGTGGCAAGAAAATAGCCCCACCAGTCTGAACCATTGGTACAAGGCTTTTAATTGTTAATGACAAATTCTGACCCTACCATCTGAATGTCACAGCAGAAATGGAGATACATCAGACCAGGAACAATTTTCCAAATTTGGGTGAGCCTGTGCGTATTGTAGCCTCAGTTTCCTGTTCTTAGCCGACAGGATTGGAAACCGGTGTATTCTTCTGTTGCTGTGGCCCGTCTGCTTCAATGTTCAACGTGTTCAGAGATGCTCTTCTGCAGATCTCAGTTGAAACGAGTGGTTTTTTGAGTTACTTTTGCCTTTCTATCAGCTCAAACCAGTCTGGTCATTCTCCTCGGACCTCTGGCATCAAGACATTTTTGCCCACAGAACTGCCACTCACTGGATATTTGCTCTTTTTCTGACCATTCTCTGTATGGTTGTGTGTGAAAATCCCAGTAGATCAGTAGTTTCTGAATTACTCAGACCAGCCTGTCTGACACCAACAACCATGCCACGTTCAAAGTCACTTAAATCTCTTTTCTTCCCATTCTGATGCTCAGTTTGAACTTCAGCAGATCGTCTTGACTAGGCCTACTGTACATGCATAAATGCAATTATAGCAATTCAATTTAAATTAAATTAAATGGAATTCTATTAAAAATCTTGTCAACTTTGAATAGAATTTAAGTGACAGATTGTCTAATATGAGGCATACCCTGAAGTTCAATTTAAAATTCAACATGTTTCTGCGCACCAGGCTTGGATTTCTAGCTTTAAATATTTCCCAATTTTCCACATGGGGACCACTACATGTAAAAAATTGGGGATTCACTGAAAGTAGTAATTAATTCAATAAATTGCAAATTGAACAGCTGTTGAGTCATAATTAGCTTTTTCACTGAGTACTTATCCACCAAAAAATGCTATTATGACAGAATTGGTCACCACAGACTTCACCGTGTTTCTCGAGGGATGACTTATAACCTTTCTTTTGCTGCTTGTCAGTGCCAACAATAGTCTGGAATTTATCAAACTAAATTAATGTCATTAAACTAAATTAATTGAGTTGAGGAGTGATCGTGCACACGGTGCCCTTGTTATCCTTCGAAACAGACTAATGCTTGAAAATGTCGACGTCTCTGTCTCCATCCCTCCAGGCCTTTGCGAGACTTCATCAATGATGCATCGGGTCAGGGATGTATTGACTCACCCATTGGAAATTTTCATTGCGTCCCACTGACATCTGAGAATCAAACAGGAGGTCCGTGCTCTTGTTGACACCCACCCTGCGATACCAATTTGCGTTCGGCTCAACGAGGGTCGAACGATGATGGCTACAGGCTATGATAATATTTGGTCAGATGATTTATGAGCTGTGAGAGAATACAGATATTCGATTGACTCAAATATTGATTTGAAAATTAAAAAATATGGTAAGCTATCATTAAAAAGTCAACTTGTATGACCTGTGAGAAAAGCTGTCCGGTTAATGTTTAATGTACTATTATGTTGATCATTAATATAATGTTAATATGTCATCACACCTGAACTACTAACATCTCCTTTGTATCTGATGTAATACAACAACTATAATAATACAGTTTGGAAAACAACACCACATGATTGATGTGAAACCATGGCCGATACTCATCTTGATATTGCGGGATCTGTGCCGTCACACAGGCAAATACATTTGATTATGACCACCTCCAGAACATGACATTGACGAATACATCATCACACCATAGGCCACGCCCACTGGCATTCAGTCACTTAATAGCTGATACTTGCCTATACTGGATGTGAGTGCCACGTCGTGTCAAAAGCAAATCGAACAGTGATGGTGTCTACCGTATACATTTGCACGTTCGCTATCTCAAGACCAATTCGTACGAGTGAGTACGAGGTGGCTAATTCGTGCAAATTCGTACGTCCTCGCTCATACAAATTTGTGCGATTTGTCTAAACCCCAGTGATGGGTATGTTTAGGGGCGGGGTCAGGGGTAGGTCATTCGTACAAATTCATACAATATGTAAGATTTAGCAAAAATCATGCGAATTTGCACGAGTGAGGTTGAATGAATTTGTACGAATTGCCGTGAGATAGGGTTGGACATACTCCATGCACTTGAATCTGTCAACAACAGGACAAATGGAACAGTGAAAGAAACAATTTTTAAACATTTTATTCTAGCTTCTTTCATTTTTTTAATCAGCACTTGAATGTGGGCAAGTTTTATATATAAAAAAAATCAAACATTGTCAAATTGCTTTTTTTTTTTTTTTTTTAAGACTGTGCTTAAGAAATGCTTATAAAAGTTATTTTAACAGTAACATTATGCCTTGCCGTTTACATATTGATAAAACACTCACTTGGATGCTCTTGATTGATATCCTGTGATAAATCATTGATTTCAAACTGAAAACACTGAATGTTGGACTTTTTCATTAAGGTGTTCCCAGAGGTACGCTGAACTCCCTGCTGGGTCTGAGCAGCAGAATGAAGGAATGATTGAAAACATGGCTGTATGAAATGAAGGGCAAAGTCTTAAGAAGAAAGAGAGAGAGAGAGAGAGAGAGAGAGAGAGAGAGAGAGAGAGAGAGAGAGAGAGAGAGAGAGAGAGAGAGAGAGAGAGAGAGAGAGAGAGAGAGAGAGAGAGAGAGAGAGAGAGAGAGAGAGAGAGAGAGAGAGAGAGAGAGAGAGAGAGAGAGAATATATGTGTCATGCGTCATGCAGCCTCTTACGGCTGTGACATCCGCCGTCAAAGCAGACTCTTTAAAGCAAACCACATCTGACTGGTAATGTAGTCAGTGTTGACATCTGCCATGAGCAATGGGGGCAAAGCGCAAAATGTTTCCTCCAGGGCTGGGCTGGGATGGCATGATGGGTGTGGGGGATGTTACGGTGAAAGGGTGGGTAGCTAACGTACATCGAAAAACTCAGAGCATCAAGCTAAGCCCTAGAAACAGGATTGCTGTGTATTGTGTATATATTGTACAATTGTGTATTGAACTGTGTATAATTGTGTATTGATGTCTGAGATTACTTGTAACAAATTTTCTTAATTAATTAGAATTTAATGTAATTAATTTGATTTTTTTTTATTATATCATTTGTTATACTTATTATTATTTAAAAATAATTACATGTCATGAATATATTTGTCAGGGTTTGTGCAGGTGCTGAAGACGAGGACACGAAAGCTTCAATATAATAGATTTAATAACAAAATGAAAACTTTCCAAACTTAAACAGGAAACAAAACTCCAGGAAATCAGAAACACACAACCATACGTAGACGACGACCAACAAACACTGAGGGAAAACACAGGGCTTAAATGAACAGGGACTAATGGGATGATTAACAGAAAACAGGTGCAGGGAATTTCTAATCAGACATGGCGGGAAAACTAACAGGACTGAACCAAAAGTCACAAAAAACAGGGGAAGACAAGATACAAAACAGAACTCAAAACATCAAAACGTGACAGTACCTCCCCCCTCCCCAAAGGCGCGTCCTCGCGCCGTATAACATCCAAAGGGGTGGGAGGGTGGGCGCCCTGGAGGCTGACGAGGGCATGGCGCAGGTACAGGAAGCCTCCAGGGCGGAGCAGGGTGTGGGCGTGGCCACAGCGGTGCAGGCTGTGGGCGTGGCCATGACGGTGCAGGCTGTGGGCGTGGCCACGACGGTGCAGGCTGTGGGCGTGGCCACGACGGTGCAGGCTGTGGGCGTGGCCACGGCGGTGCAGACTGTGGGCGTGGCCACGGCGGTGAAGACTGTGGGCGTGGCCACGGCGGTGCAGACTGTGGGCGTGGCCACGGCGGTGAAGACTGTGGGCGTGGCCACGGCGGTGCAGACTGTGGGCGTGGCCACGGCGGTGAAGACACTTCAGGTGGCCACGGCGGTGAAGACCCTTTTGGTGGCCACGGCGGTGAAGACCCTTCAGGTGGCCACGGCGGTGAAGACTCTTCAGGTGGCCACGGCGGTGAAGACCCTTCAGGTGGCCACGGCGGTGAAGACCCTTCAGGTGGCCATGGCGGTGCAGACCCTTCCGGTGGCCATGGCGGTGCAGTCCCTTCAGGTGGCCATGGCGGTGCAGACCCCTCAGGTGGCCATGGTGGTGCAGACCCTTCAGGTGGCCATGGCGGTGCAGACCCTTCAGGTGGCCACGGCGGTGAAGATCCATCAGGTGGCCACGGCGGTGTAATTTTTCCAGGCCTCCGTGGATCTTTGGCCGGCCACGGCGAAGGCGTATAGCGCCCCCCCAAAATTTTCTTGGGGAGGACAGGCTCAGGATCGGGAACTGACTTGACATCAATGGGCGCTGGATCAACGGGTTCTGGGTCAACGGGCTCTGGGTCTGGGTCAACGGGCTCTGGGTCTGGGTCAGCGGGCTCTGGGTCTGGGTCAGCGGGCTCTGGGTCTGGTGCTGGGTCAACGGGCTCTGGCTCTGGCGCTGGGTCAACGGGCTCTGGCTCTGGCGCTGGGTCAACGGGCTCTGGCGCTGGGTCAACGGGCTCTGGCGCTGGGTCAACGGGCTCTGGCGCGGGGTCAACGGGCTCTGGCTCTGGCGCTGGGTCAACGGGCTCTGGCTCTGGCGCTGGGTCAACGGGCTCTGGCTCTGGCGCTGGGTCAACGGGCTCTGGCTCTGGCGCTGGGTCAACGGGCTCTGGCTCTGGCGCTGGGTCAACGGGCTCTGGCTCTGGGTCAACGGGCTCCGTGCTGGATTGGACCAGCATATCAGGAAACTCGGGGCTGGACGGGACCAGCATATCATGAAACTCGGGGCTGGACGGGACCAGCATATCAGGAAACTCGGGGCTGGACGGGACCAGCATATCAGGAAACTCGGGGCTGGGATCAGGCTCTGGCGGGCAGGTGACAGGCTCAGGCTCTGGCGGGCAGGCGACGGGCTCAGGCTCTGGCTGGATGTGGCTGACTTGAACCCCAGCCTCGGCCGCCTTCTTTTGGGCCAGTCGCACCGATATCAGTGGGGGATCAGTCATACCGGATATCAGCCGGGGAAGTCCAGGGACCAATCTGGCGGCAGGGCTGATGCGGTGTGCAGGCTCTGGTGGGCAGACGATGGGCTCTGGTGTGAGCGTGCAGGTGATGGGCTCAGGCGTTGGCGTGCAGGTGATGGGCTCTGATTCTGGACTGGGAGCTGGCTGGAGTGGGAGATCTTCTATGAGGTAGTTGGATCCACACGCCCACAGCGTGTGATCCACGAACTCCAGGAAGGATAGATGGAGGTCCTTCACCAAAATTATCTGGGACAACGGGTCCCTCAGACCACCCAGAAACTCTGTTTCAGTTCCTCCTCCTCCAAAGTCACATCATCATAGAAGGCTAGGTAACGCCCCGCATACTCCTCAAGAGAGAGTTCCTTCTGGAAGAGGATTGGTATTTCCATGGGGCTCACCTCTTTCTTTCCTCTTCTCACCTTGCTCATTTTCAGTTTATGGTTGGTCGTTCTGTCAGGGTTTGTGCAGGTGCTGAAGACGAGGACACGAAAGCTTCAATATAATAGATTTAATAACAAAATGAAAACTTTCCAAACTTAAACAGGAAACAAAACTCCAGGAAATCAGAAACACACAACCATACGTAGACGACGACCAACAAACACTGAGGGAAAACACAGGGCTTAAATGAACAGGGACTAATGGGATGATTAACAGAAAACAGGTGCAGGGAATTTCTAATCAGACATGGCGGGAAAACTAACAGGACTGAACCAAAAGTCACAAAAAACAGGGGAAGACAAGATACAAAACAGAACTCAAAACATCAAAACGTGACAATATTATATTTTAATTATTTTATTTTATTTATACATATGTGCATAAGTGAAAGAATTTGCGAAACCATTTGTGAAAACATCCAGTCTCCATTCACATGAAATAACAGTGACAAGGTGAATTATTGACTCTGTCTTGGCAAAATGATAAATATCACATCTTCAGGAAGGAGTGTGTCATTTTAACCACAGCGCAGAAAAGTCGATAAAAGATCAACACGGGGAAGGTCTTCCTGTTTCCTTTGTACACGATTGGCTGTGTAAACAGTGAGGCATATAGAGATGACATTTCCCGAGTTTCTTGTTATCTTTGAACCCGGCACAGGCCTTGAGTCTTCTGTGAGGATTTCAGCTGCCCATTATAGCCTTGTAGCTGTTACTCACACACTGAGTCAGAGCCTGAAAGGTCCTGCCTTCCCACCACAACACGCATAGATACCAGCTCGTTCTGCTGAGGCTGACCTTCCTGCACCGCCAAATGAATTCATTCCCAGCCTTTATTCATCTGATTCTATTTAAAAGTCAGCTGACACACAAGAGCGTATCAAGTATCAGAATAAAACACCCTCAAATGAATGGACCACCATCAGTGGGCAGCACGTCTCTGCCGAGTCTTCCTTTGCTGTCTGACCCATCCAGTCTGCCAAACAGATCCATTAACATGCACTAAACACATAGAAGACTGATGTGCTGTAAGTGAACTCTGAGTTCTTTACACGTGGGTCCAGCGGGAGAGGTCTTGCCCCAGTGTTTGGCTCTGCCAGGCTTGACTTGCCGTCTGCTAGAGAGATGATAAGGTTATATTAAGCAGAGGATGCTGTCCATCTCTTTGACAGGCCTCACTGTCGTCTTCAAAACCCCTGTCACCCTTCTCTCAACTGAAGACTGTGTGTGTGTTCTGTGGTCTGTCAGAGTCATCATCATACATTAGATTTACTTCTTTCTGCCTCTTAATTTCCAAACCAATCACTATGGGTTGCAATTCACCACTCGATGTTCTTTTGGAAAAACATCTATTCTCATGTTTGCCGTTCTTAAAATGCTTTAAATGATCTATTATTTACTTTTATCAAAGATTTGTCGCAGAATTAAGCTTTAAAATTCGACTTCCTATTCCAAGTTCCAAGAAGTTAGTCAACTATTTTTCATTCTCTTTTTAGAAAAAAAAAAAAAGATTGGGGGAACAGCTCAGTTACCAGCTGTTTAGACACAGAATTCACTAAACAGTCATTATCTTATGTGTTAATCACTCATAATCCAGCTTACCAGGTGCTAAATGCGCTTAGCGCTGTGCTGTGAGTATTCACATTGACTCATAATTACTTGTATTTTTTACAGTTAAAGTGTACTGCTGAATGTGTTGGCAATCATTTATGGTTTACTAAAATATACTTTAATAGAATTTCTATTGAAACTGTTTATGTCATGCATTTAAATACATTTGTAATTACGCATTTGCAATGATGTAGTACCTTTAAAAATATACATATAGCCTGAAATGTAATATCAAATAACACATAACATTGTAAAATTATAATAAAGTACTTTACATCTGCTTTAGTATGTAAGTCAAGTCAACAGATCAAAATAAGTGGACTTCTTTAAAGCATTATAAAAGATTAATATAACATAATGATTTAAATTATACGTTAAGGTAACTTCTAAATTGGCATTATTACAAAGTGCACTTTTTAAATGTATATTCTCTGCAAATAGAGTGTATTTTAAATATACTTCTGAGATTTGAAGTACAGTACACTACAAGACCACATTAAATACAATTAAAGGAAATACCTAAAAACTTTACTCCCCCTCAAGCCATCCTAGGTGTATACTTTCTTCTTTCAGTCGAACACAACTGGGGCCTCATTTATAAAGCATGCAAATCCATCCAAATCCTTTACTGGAAAATTATGAGCGGAAAGAAGTGCTTAGATTTCCAAATACCTGCAATACTCAAACTTTCTGCCACAAGGAAAAGTGCATACGTCAAAGACTGTTTTAATAAATACATTGGCATGGATTTTTTTATATTCATTTAAACGGTCTTTGATGCTTTGACATCGGAGTACTGCAGGTACTTGGAAGTCTAAGCACTATTTGCCATTTTCCAGTAAAGGATTCGAACGTTGACTAGTGTTCTTTTATACGTTAATTAAATTAATTAGGCGCCGTTTACAAAACGGAGATCGGAAACCATTGAGCTGCGCACAATTTCAAGATCACTTTCATTCTGGAAGAGAGGCATATGCACTTTTTTGTGCATACTTTCGTTCTTTAAATCACACATACGTAAAATGATCGTAAGATAAACTGTAGGATGATTTCTACACAACATTTTATAAATGAGGCCCTCGGAGTTATCTTAATATTCTGGCTCTTCCCCGCTTTGTAAGGGCATTCATTGGCATTTACAAGAGAGTCGAGCTCCGGCTGAAGGGTGGCCTCTGACCCAATGTTATAGGGTCAGAGGTCCTGCATACTCTTTGAATTTTTTTTTTTTACTCATATATTCTGGAGAGAAATAACGCAGACACTGGAAAATAATGACACTTTCTGGAGAGGCTCATATGCTAAGCGTCAAAACTAAAAATACACTTTGGGCTGTATAAATAATGTGCTAAAATGCAGACATCAGAAGGTGCTGCTCATTCTTAGTGAATTCATGCCTGATGGTTTCAAAATCCCCAAATCAAATGTTTGCTATTTTCAGTTATATACATTAACCAGATTAATTAAATAAGACTTTACAAGGACGATTGGCTGTATGCTAAATGTGGTTTAGTTAACATAATATGACAGGCTTTTGCAAGCTACAGTAGGTAGCCAACCAGAATGCCTATTGCCGCCGCGGCGTCTACCGCGGTGAATTCACCGCGGCAAAAAAAAAACCAGTCGCATTTCTAAGTCATTCGCGAAATGACCGCCAGGTGGCGCAAAGGGACATTTAGCGAAAGCAAAACGTATGTAAAAGTAGCCTACATTTTAAATAGAATATAGCAAACTTTTAGAGCAGAACATTTTATGAATCAAAATTTAAAAGAGGCCTATCTCGCAGTCAGTGAAAATAAATTAGGTGCAATCAATGATGTTATACTATTGAGGAATGAGAAGATTGAAGAGTGCATCTGTCGTTTGTGGGCACACTGACGCGTGAACAACTGAAATTGTGGTCGAGTGGTAGAGCTGAAGGTTTAAACAGTACAAAGACACGGGTTCGAAACCCGAATAAATATGTTTTTTATATAATTACCATGCATTTCCATTTTACACTAAGGAACAAAACTCATCCAACAGATTGACTGAATTTACGTCTTCAAAAACAGTTCTGTTAAAAAATAAACAAACAAACAAAAAAACTTCACGGACAGGACAGCAGACAGCAGGACTGGAATTCTTTCCATATGCAGAAATAATTTTAAAAAACATGGTTAAGCAAGGTGCGATTTGCCGGTGGGTGATTTCCCCCCTCCACAGTAGGCTATAGCGAATAGGCTAAATAGACCTTATCAAATATAGTATATATATATTTTTAAATATAGCCTAAAACACGCACGTTTAAAAAACAAACAATAAAATCTGAACCAGCGCTTCTGCTCCTGTATTGAGAGATAACATGCAGCGCATTTCAGTTACGGGTTCCAATTGTATTAATACATTCACGGCTTTTTAAAATGTCACAAAGCATTTTGATGTGGTTTTGAACGAAATATTGAAGTTTATAATTAAGTATTTTGACACACCACGCCTAGTGCGTATTCTAAAATGGGGTTTTCTTCTGCCATTGAATTAGAGTTCGACAAACGCAGCGGCGCGTTCACTTGAATTTATTTTTCTGCTAAAATAACTTAATAGGCTATAGCCTACTTCGTTATTTTTGGTCATACAGATAGGATATCATATTTTAAAACTGTAAAAGGTCTATTTTATTCATGTAAAGTAGGCTACACTCACAATAGGCTAACAACAAAACATTCTCACTCATTTGAGCGAACACACACTGCATAAACGTTTGGGCTTTTCTCAGTGAGCTTCGACATGGCCGAGTGGTAGAGCTGACGGTTCATCAATCGGAAGACCTGCGTTCAAATCCCGAACAAACATGGACTTATGTAAAAATATATTTATTTTTAGACTATTAATGCAGATTTGTTTAGTTCTAAAACTCTGTTACACCATATATTTTTTTGCTTATATTTATAAAATAATATTACCATGCATTTCCATTTTACACTAAGGAACAAATAGGCTATCCAACAGAACGACTTTAGATCTGTAGCTAATAATACCAATTGTTCAAAAGCAGTTTTGTATAAAAAAAAAGATATATAGGCCTATATATATCTATATTTGTTGTATTCCCTATAGCCTACATAGAGTTTTTAAAAACATGGTTTTAAGCAAAGTTTTCGACAAACGAGGCAGCGCGTTCATTTGATTTATTTTTCTCATAACAGCTAAAATAACTTAATAGGCTATACGTGATTTTTTTTTGGTCATACAGATAAGAGTAGAGTAGCCTACATCGTTCAAAACTGTAAACTTTTTTTTAGGCTAATGACAAAAGTTTATCTGTCGTCTCTCTCGGTCTCCGGGAACTGCGCGTCACAAAAATAAACCGAAAGCACTTGCCTCAGCTCAGACACGATAGGAAATCGGATATGTCTAAAGCCTTTAAATGTCTAAATATTTAGGCTAATAAATGTTATCTGATTATGTAATCCATATGAAAACGAGAGCTAGAGAATCTGCTCAAATATGTTTATGTGATTGTGAGCGCCTCATGAGAAAATGACAAGGTGAAAATCTCGTTTAATTAAAATCGCCCTGAATTAAAATGTAAAAACAGATCAAATCATTTATTCGTCGAAGTGTTGCTATATTGTTTCATTTAAAGTTCATAATTATTATCTAAATGTTATTTAGTTTATCAGCAGTAGGCTACCACGAAGCACCGATATTTATTTGAATTATAATAATTTAAAAAAATAACTAATTCACATTTTACATGCCTGGACCCAAAGATCCCTGTAGAATTTAATATTGAGTTGAGCATTTTGTTCATGACAACAAAATGAACGCGTTTGAAGATTATATTTAGTTTTGCTTGGAAAAAGCTGGCCCAAACCAGTTTTATTTCTTAAATTATTTAAATAATGAAATATTTAGTAATAAACTTTTATGACAGAAATACCACAACATGTAGCTTAAATCATTTAATTCTTTCATTATCAACACTTTAATGCTAGAAGAGCGATTTAAGTGTGAATTGCGACTTCTCTTTATTTTAAGTCAGACTCAGACTCAGAGAGCCTGTGGGGGGTTTGGAGGGACAGACAATAGGTGTTAATGTTCCTCATTCATATGGAGAGTGTCGGATAGCCAGCCCGATGGCAAAGGCAAAATTATTTTAAGGATAGGCTACATCTCTCGATGTGTCCCCATATTTGATTAAATTATAAATATTGTAGTTTATTTATTGTAGCCTATTTAAAGTGTTTTCACACACAAATTTAAATTGAAGTGTTCAATCCAGTTGTTTCAACTGGTTCTGTAGAGTTTAAGAATGTTTGAGCAAGGGAGACTAAATAAACTTGCTGAGATCCAGCGCGAGAGAGGCAAAACTCATGTTTTTAATTTATGTTGCTGTGGACTATTTTCGATTTATACCGTTTCGTTTAATTTAGCTGCAATTTCTTTGGCAAAACAAATTTAAAATGTAGCAAGAATAAGATTGTGTGTTTCTTTTTTGCATGGAAATAAAGTCTAAATGCAAGTTAGGTTGCCACCGGTCCCGGTTTTACCGGGATTGTCCTTCTTTTTAATAACCTGTCCCGGGAAATTTAAGCACTCTCCCGGGACAATGAATGTCCCGGTTTTCGAAAGGCTACGTGATTATGCAATTTCAAACCATAGACAGGTTCAAACTGTGTAGCGCGCGGCCGCTTGCACGGCAGAGAGAGGGAGAGACAGAACACCGGCTATATCCCCCCTAACTACAGATGGTAGTCGCCGCTCAAAGTGTGGGGCGCGCCCCTCTATGGGTGGGAAATAGCCTAGGCCACGTCCACACGAAGCCGGTGCGTTCCCTATCCGATCTTTTTTTTCCCTCGTTCTAAAAAAAAATTCCGTAAACACGGGGTCGTCTCAAGAAATATCTGCGTCCACACGAAACCACTGAAACCGACTGAAAACGGTGTAGTATATATGCCAGACCAGTACGAGGGGCTGTAATTCTGACACAGATACACTAAAAACAGAGAAGAAGACTTGCGCATAAACCTTGCGCGCTGTATACAATAATATACAGTAATATTATCTTTTCTTTTTTACCAAGAACTTTATTGAACAATATGAAAAACTATAAATGGTACAAAATAGGGATGAGTCATCCCTATTTTGTACCATTTATAGGATGAGTCACGATGGTCGATTAGTTTGCAGACGCATAAAGCTTGCCACAAAAAAAACGGCAAATAGCCTAATTATTATGAATGTGTCAAATAGCCTATAGCAAGGAGACATTTGAATTGTTTATTAATAAACTAGTGTTTTGTGTGACGATGCTGACTCGCCACCTTCGCAGTGTTTTGAAGGTGCCTATAGAGAGAAATGCACACTTCATACGGATTATTATAGTTGTCTGTTACTTTTCTTTTTGAATTGTTTTGTTTAAAAGTAGACATTAAAAGCTTAGATATAGGTATTTCTGAGTTTCTGTTCATTTATGAGACAAGCTCCAGTTCTCGTGCGTTGCAATTTATATTGCGTCGGCGCCTCATGTCCTGATTATATAGGCTATTGTCTGCTATCCATGCAATTCGTTAATAAAACATTGATTAAAATTAAGATACAATTTTTACAAAACGAAATTCACTTTAAAGAAAGGCAAAACAAAACTTAATGAAGACAAAACAAAACTTAATGAAGTGGTCAAAATGATGTGTCTCGATATTGCGCATCTTACTCACGCTGTTCACTTATAGGGCCTAATCAACATATATGAAATGGAAAAAAATAACATTATTTAATCATAAATATGAAACTAACTTTTTTTTAATGGCTACAACATTTAGGCCTACAGTACAGAGAAATGTAATGTCGGAGCGAACGCCTTGTCACCGGTGAGCATGAAGGGGCAGAGGTGCGTTTTTTGAATAATAATCAAATTCAATCAAATAATTAAAATAAATACACAAATAAATAAATAAAAGAGGCTCGAGTAGCTTCTGAAGCATGAACTCAAGCAAGTAGTCGCAGTTGTTTTTGCTGGTAGGCCTATGGCTACTGATTTAGCGTGTCTGACTAGTCGACACGTGGGGTGATGACATCATCGTTTCACAAAATATACGGATAGGCCGTCCACACGAAACTGCAAGGGCGTCGTTTTCAGATTTATCCACTTTGGGACCCGGTTTCAAAAAATAGCGGTTTCACTCTCCGAAAACGCCGGATCCGTGTGGACGAAACGCCAATACGATAAAAAATGTATACGTATACAGTGAAACGCGTTCTTCGTGTGGACGGGCCCCTAGAGAAGTGACAGGTTGGGCGCGCCAACGGGAGGAACTTTTCCTTTTTATGCCTTTATATCTTTATTCGTTCATGGCGAGTCTATCGCATCTTCATCTTTGCAGCGACGCAGAAAACACCAGTTTATTAATAAACAATGAAATGTCTCCTTGCTATTTTTTTACACATTCACCATTGCCGGCTCGTGCGCTTGAGTGCAGCTTTATAACACTCACTCATTACCCTGTATAGCCTATTTAAGTTATTAAATCAATATAAAGGGGTGATTTGTCCACTGATGGCTTAAATAAACAACTAGGCTACTAGTTGACTAGAAAAAAAACTAGTCGGAGACAGCATGAGCGCGCGACCCTGAGCGGAATGAGCGAGCCGAGGAATATCCAGAAATGCTCACATGCTCTGATCGGAACAAAGGAATTTTGACATAATTAATCATTAGTTTATATCTCATGCACTGCCCATAATTTTAATCCCATATCAAACACATTAGCCTATGTTATGTCTATTTTAATTTTTTCATTTTTTTGTCTTGCCAAATGGATTTCTCTTCTTTTCTTTTTTTTAACATTTTGACACAGCAGCACTTTTATTTTCTCTATTTTTGTTTTTGTTTGTTTAGTTTGTATTTAGATACTAGCCTACTTGTTACTTCAATAAATTGGAACATTTTAAGCTTGTTGCGTATTTCATTAGCATTGTGTTGGGGCGATGGGGGCAGTGGGGCTTGAAAATTATGAGTCTATCCATCGGGTGCAGAAAAAAGATTGCATGTGTGTGCTAGTGTGCGTGTGTTTATGAAGCGAATGTAAGAAGCCCCCCCTAACAACCCCCCAGCTCTACTGTAGCAATGTTGTAATATGCCATTGATTATTAAACAAAACGCTTGACTTTAAATAAATAAACAGTTAATAAACTCGCAAATAAACAGTCACCTATTTAAGCATCAAGAACGGTTAAATATTAACGCTGTCGGCCAACATGGTGTTATATTGAGATTCGATCTCGGGTCTCTTGGATCTCCGTGTCGTTGCGTTAACCACAGAGCCACCGCCTGAACGCTGTTGCGTCAACTTCTTATACTCTTCCAAAGCCTTGATGTAGCCTAATGTGTTTCTATTGCAATGTTTTATATGGAAATGTTTTCATTATTTATTCAATTTAATTTAAGTATTGTGATGAATTATTTAACTACATTTCACTTAAATTCATCTGCTACTAGCTTTCAATCGCTCTGAATGAGCCGCGACGCAGCGCCAGATTACGCAATAGAGAGAATAAACGGACACTTTTCAAAGTCTGTGATTGTAGCGCCTCTTAGCGGTTAAAGGCAGCAAATACACCCCGAATTTCACCGCCGCGGCAAAGCGGCGGCGTTGAAAGTATTATTCTGGTTGGTAACCTACTCTGTCAACATGCTGGTGGGGGAAAAAAAGCATTAAATGCTGGTGATTTTTGACTTGTCACAATCCATCTCTTGGATCTGTCATTTGACGCCATCCTGACATCTTTTGATGGCGCTGGAGACTCAGGACTTCCCTGAAAATGTCACAACCTGCTTAAAGCTTAGCTGCTGACAGTCCCCCCAAATGGCCTGAGCTGCTTTCTTATCTCTACAGCACAGTCCTGCTGTCAGTCATTTTTTTACACTGTGAAGTGAGTTGCCTTTTAGTTAAATCTTTGAACTTCACATGGAGAGCCTGTCACTTCATGTGAATGCCTCTGTTACACAATTAAGTAGAGTGGAAATCTAAACATAAATGGATCCATCCATGCATCCATACATCCATCCATCCATGGTATTTAAAGACACTGAGGGAAAACATCCTTTCAAGTAAAAAATAATAATACTTTAGTACCCTAAACAAATTAAGATAAAACTAACTTAAAAATAGTTAAAATATTATAATTATTATTATTTTATTAATGTCAGTAAATATTGAAATTAATATTATCTAAGATTAATAAATGCTGTAGAAGTATTGTTCATTCTTAGTTCATGTTAACCCAGTTAGTTAACTAATGTTAACTAATGAACCTTATTGTAATGTGTTACAGAAAAATGCAATGGTAGTTAACTAATGTTAACTAATGAACCTTATTGTAAAGTGTTACCGAAAAATGCAATCTGTTCACATTGCTGTGGACCAGATAAAATATGAGCTTTAAACATGATTCTCTGATAATAAAGACACAGCAAAGCTGAATGCAGCTGAACGACTGGATAATGACCCGCAGATTATCGTGTGAAAAGAGAATCTTGTTTCTTGGAAGTTTCTCCTGCCCCCTCGTTCTCAGTTCTGCTTTTTCATTCTCCCATTATGAGTCGTGAAAGATTTCCAATGTGATGCATTCTGGGTTTTAACACAGATTTCTCCAGTCACTGGAATTCAGACTCATTTCCCATGTCTCTAAGACAGGAACATTGACCCAGAACCATTAATAATGCATGAAGAGTAAAACAATCCATGTGAGTTGAAGGAGTGCAGGAGAAGTTCTAAACGCCTTGTCAAAAACTCCATATTCTTTAGGATTTTACATTTGTAGGCTACTGCTCCTAGTTTAAAGCCACAGTTCACCCCAAAAAGACAATTCTGTCATCATTTACTCACCCTCATGTCATTCCAAACCAATATGTATTTCTCTCTCTCCGTGGGACACCAAAGAAAAAAATTCTCAAGCCTATTGTTGTCCCTTTAACACACACAAGACTGCATTTGTCCACCCAATTTTATTCAATTACAGAAAACTTTACCTTTTAAAATGCGGTTGGTTACTGTCTTTAGGAATGAAACCTCATAATAAATGAAAATAAATTCCCCTTCAATGGAAAAATCTAGCTCCGATCTATTACCCTGATGGAGTAAAAGGTTCTAATTTATTTTAACAAGAACTCAACTCCACAAAGGTCAACAGAAGTAAAGAGAAAATAGAGTAAGATTAATAGGCTTCACTCTCCATAAATTCATGATCCACAGTTCCCTTTCATTCGCTCACGTTCGACACAATGCACATGTAGAGGTTGGCCCACTACATGTGGTTGCCTTCAGCTTGGTGATTTCCCAAGATCCACGTGCCCACCTGGGTGGTGAGCTCCTCCTAAGTGAGAGTATTGCTCCCTCCTAGGCATTGACACAGAGTGCCTTGCTGAACAGATGTTGAGGGCTGGGCGACACCTATCAAGTTCGCTAGAGAACTAGCCTATGTGTCGAACCGCTGCTTACCGTGGGCTCCCTTCACATACAGCCAGTTTCATTGTAAGCCCGGTTCGAAGTGTCGGCTTGCTGCGCCATTCTCCTCCTACTGACTGGATACGTAATTTGTAGTTCTTGCTCCAGTGAGTTCCCCTTATTAGCCGAAGCCTGTCGAATTCCTCCATACCCTTCGGCAACGGACGTGGCGGAACGTTCGAAACCAGGCCTATAAGCCACCCCAGTGACTTTCCATATGTTGTACTGCCCGGTCATCCGCCCAGTCCATATGTGTATTCTCCACATGATTATGTCGAACGTGAGCGACTGAAAGGGAACGACTCGATTACATATCCTCGTTCCCTGAAAGAGGGAATAAAGACTTAGTCCCGTCGCCACTATTGCTGGACCACCGCTGCCTCCGAGTTACGCTCGGCTCCTCAGCGAGAAACAACTAGTGCGTGCATCCACTTCTGTATTTATACCCGTGCCGTGGGGGCGGAGTGTGTAATGCATTTCACTCACGCAAATGTGCATTGGCTCATTTTAACAATACTCGAAGATGACAGTCTCCCTAAGCGTGATCCCAATAAGTCGACACATTGACTACATCTCCGTTCCCTCCTTTAGGTTTAACGCTATGAGGCGTTATCCACACATATATTCAAAAATTACTTCACTAGGCTTGCCACAATTCATCATTGGATTGCTTTATTCTTGAGGGATACATTTAGGGGTCTTGGAATTTTTAACGGATGTTGGTAACCTAACAGTTGACGGTAGCCATATGGCAGTCAGTGGCTAGTCAACTGTTATGTTACCAACATTCTTTAAATATCTTCTTTATGAAATATCTTTGTAAAATATCTTTATTGTTTTCACATCATCTCTGTTTTTTTATACAGGTGAATACCATCTTCATATACTGTATGTTATGTCTCAGTTTAACACAGCAATATACAGTGTATATTGTATACATATAATATACAGTGTAGATATAGAGTCCACTGACAACGAAAGCATAATAACTTGAACCGCGACTGTGTAGCTCAATCAGGACTAACTAAAATAATACAACACCCAATGAAGCAGCAGAATAATGGAATTCCAATTGCTCTTCCTCACACTGCCTGTGACCAACAAGCAATTTGTTTGTTTTTGCCAAAGGAAATATCTATGGAAGTATTCTACAAAACCCATTAATAAGCTTCCTTATAAGTGTTTGTCACTTGCAGGGGCAGTGCACACATTGTGAATGGGACACATGAGCATGACCTAGATAACTCTATGGATATTACAGTAGCTGGTTTTGCTGCCTACCTTCAATATCATGCTGCTATGCGATCCCCTGGCTAACCTGTTATCCAGCAAACATGAGGAGTGAATGAGTCTGCCGAATATTTTTCCTATTATTCTCTGGAATACATTCATTAATTTTGTAGCCATTATCCGTGCCTTTCTGAATAAGATATTCACTTCTGGAACATCCCTACTTCTGAAAGTATCTTGAATAAAGACCATTTTGCGTTATACTGCGTCTCTAGAGCAATTACTGAAAAAGAAATCACTTCCAAGGAGGAATTTCAACATTTATTCTTGAGTAATACAACATCACGGTTAGAGGCTGAATCACAGCTGAACTTGTCACAGTGTCTGGTTTGTGTTTCCCCGGGTGTCCACTAGAGGTCTCTTCCCCATACTATCACCATTCACTCTGGAACTGCATTCCCCACAATCCTTGTCTGTACCAATCACTGTTCATTGCACTCAGCTGTTCCCCGTCATCATTGTACCCAGCTGTTCCCTGTTATTCATTGTTAGTTCTTTGTTTTATACCCTGTTGTGTCAGTGTTTGTCATGGAGTCCTTGTTTGATGTCCGCGCACTTCCATGTTTCCATGCCTGTATTGTTTCGTGTTTTCTGGACTGCCTTTGTTGGATTTTGACCTTTTGCCTGACTTGGATTATGATTACGGACTACCCCAATAAATTGCTATTGGATCTTACCCTACCTGTTTGTGTGCGTTCCGTGACAGAAGGACTCCGTCAATTATAGATCCAGCATTATGGGGTTTCGTATCCTTTCCCCCAACACGGAGAAGGAGAGGAGGGGACGAGTCAAAGATTTGGTGACACTACGCCAGCAGGGCCAGACGGTGGGTTGTCTGGCTCAGACATTTTTGACTCTTTCAGGAGGCATGGGATATAATGATGCAGCTTTGAAAGACCTTTTTAATTGCTGCCTTGATGATCCCTTGCCAGCCTGGGAAATGAGGGGACTGGAGATATTGGACTTTGACGGCTTTGTCGGATATCTTCATTCCCGCAGCAGGTGGGATATTTCAGTTGGGTTTAGATTTCCAGAAGGAGTGGCCGACTCGTCGCCGGTGTCACCAGACAAGATGGCTTTCACAATGGAGCTTCCTACCGCCATTCCACCGCCTCACCCTTCAACGCTGGTTCTGGTGGTCCCGAAACGGAGGAGGAGAAAGAGGACTTCCTCTGTGACTGTTCCGGGGGTCCCGAGTCCGGTGGTCCCTGTTCCGGTGGCCCCAGTTCCGGTGGTCCAGAGTCCAGTGGTCCCAGTTCCGGTGGTCCCATTTTCGGTGGTCCCGAGTCCGGTGGTCCGGAGACGGAGGAGGAGGAGAAAGGTCTCCTCAACAACTTGTTTAGTGGCTCCTAACCCTGAGACCATTCCAGAGGTGACTGCCATCCCTGACGCGCCGCCCAAGCGTCTCGCCCTGACGGCGCCAGCCAAGCGTCTCGCCCTGACGGCGCCACCCAAGCGTCTCGCCCTGACGGCGCCACCCAAGCGTCTCGCCCTGACGGCGCCACCCAAGCGTCTCGCCCTGACGGCGCCACCCAAGCGTCTCGCCCTGACGGCGCCACCCAAGCGTCTCGCCCTGACGGCGCCACCCAAGCGTCTCGCCCTGACGGCGCCACCCAAGCGTCTCGCCCTGACGGCGCCACCCAAGCGTCTCGCCCTGACGGCGCCACCCAAGCGTCTCGCCCTGACGGCGCCACCCAAGCGTCTCGCCCTGACGGCGCCACCCAAGCGTCTCGCCCTGACGGCGCCACCCAAGCGTCTCACCTTGATAGCTCCGCTCGAGCTGCTCGCCAGCGCTCTCCCAGAGCCTTCACCGCCCTGGCCGCCGCCCGAGGGGTCTTCACCGCCCTGGCCGCCGCCCGAGGGGTCTTCACCGCCCTGGCCGCCGCCCGAGGGGTCTTCACCGCCCTGGCCGCCGCCCGAGGGGTCTTCACCGCCCTGGCCGCCGCCCGAGGGGTCTTCACCGCCCTGGCCGCCGCCCGAGGGGTCTTCACCGCCCTGGCCGCCGCCCGAGGGGTCTTCACCGCCCTGGCCGCCGCCCGAGGGGTCTTCACCGCCCTGGCCGCCGCCCGAGGGGTCTTCACCGCCCTGGCCGCCAGATGAACTTTCTGTTTTGCTCTGGCCGCCGGCTAAACCGTCACCCCTGTTTCTGTTCCCTTCCATGGACCTGGCCCCCCATCCCTCCCCTGATCCTCCACCGTTCCACCTCCCTCCTGGACTCTTGTTTTGTTTGTTTTTTGTGGGTCTTGGAGCGTCTGGTAGCCGCTCCGTAGAGGGGGGGTTATGTCACAGTGTCTGGTTTGTGTTTCCCCGGGTGTCCACTAGAGGTCTCTTCCCCATACTATCACCATTCACTCTGGAACTGCATTCCCCACAATCCTTGTCTGTACCAATCACTGTTCATTGCACTCAGCTGTTCCCCGTCATCATTGTACCCAGCTGTTCCCTGTTATTCATTGTTAGTTCTTTGTTTTATACCCTGTTGTGTCAGTGTTTGTCATGGAGTCCTTGTTTGATGTCCGCGCACTTCCATGTTTCCATGCCTGTATTGTTTCGTGTTTTCTGGACTGCCTTTGTTGGATTTTGACCTTTTGCCTGACTTGGATTATGATTACGGACTACCCCAATAAATTGCTATTGGATCTTACCCTACCTGTTTGTGTGCGTTCCGTGACAGAACTTTGTTTCGATTTTGCAAATCACAGTTGATAATGCAACTTTGTTTCAACGTCTTACTTTTTGTACAGATCTTGTTGAAATTTCAGATAGAATTGATAATGTTGAAACAACAACTTACATTATTTCAACCACATTTCAACGTTGGATGTTGTTTATGTGCTAGCTGGTTATAGAATGTTGGGAAACTAAATCCTATTTGCAGTCATATTTGTTGCAAAACGTAGTATACCTTAAGTAAATATTGCTGGCAAGCCATGATAATGTTTGATTTGCAAGCAAATTGTTCTTTTGAGCTGGTTCGTTTCTGAATGATTCATTAGTGAATCAGTCAAGTCAAGCCAAATCACACTTCATTCAGATTGTTTCAGAGCAGCTTCATATTAAACAGGAAAATATCAATGTTGCAAATTTAATCAATTATTTAACAAATTCTGTTCAGCTGTATAGTAGCTCTACAGAAGTGTCATTATTTAGCTCAAGTCAGTTAAATCTTGATTGAGTTCAGGTCAATAACACTGTCAATAGCCGCGTTTCCACTGCCGGGCCAGGGCCGAGCCGTGCTGGTGCGTGCCAGGGCCAGTCGCGTTTCCACTGTCACTTCCGGGGCTTGAGCGGGGCTTCCTCGGGGCCAACGGCCAGGATTTCTGGCCCGTCGAATATCTTGGGCCAAAGCGGGCCAGCTCGGGCTAGAGGCATGCTCGAGGTAAAAGGCGGAGTTTATCGGTGTTATGGAACGTTATGATCTGAAGCAAGACGCACATTTCACTGTTTTATATCGCGCTAAAAAATCGCTGCTCGAAATGGAGAATCGCCTGTACTGGTCTGTCGAAGATACCAAAGCTCTTCTGAGCATTTGGGCAGAAGAATGACGGCGTGTGAAGAAACGAGGACGTTATAAAATGCATCGATGCTGAACTCTCTAAGCTAAGCATTCAGCTTCAAGTTCAGGAAAAAATAAACAAGTCGCGGGCGCAGTATTGTACAAGGCGATTAAAACGCACAATGGACAAAGCGAAGCTCAGAGAAGGGACTTTCCATGGTTCGACTTGATGTACGGTGACCCAGCAGCACCGTCCACTCGCGAGACAATCGGGACACTATTGCAGCCACGGCCGGTGAGTTAATATACACGCTATCTTCCTATTATAAATAAATTCATAATACCAGCTGAAATGGGTTGGGTTGTATTGTATGACGTTTGATCCAGAAAGGCGTGTTAGGGGCGGGGTTTAGGGCAGCGCTGCGGGGCTACTGGCCCGGCAGTGGAAACGCGAGCCCGGTGCTTGAGGCCCGATGCCACTGGCTCGGCTCGGCTCGCTGTTAGCTCTGGCCCGGCCCTGGCCCGGCAGTGGAAACGCGGCTAATGCTGCCAAATTCATCAATTATGAAACAACATAAAAGGCTGCCCTACAGAAGACAGTAATGGCATTATCCAGCTCAATTCAGTTGTTTTGTTCTCATCTGAGTTTTGGTGCAGTCCCCAAAGTAAATCAGACTGAATGAAAATGATAGAAATATCCCTATACAATACAAATTACTAAAAAGGTTATGAAAAAGTAATGGAAATATCCGTTTTGCAAGTGCAAAAGTAATATTTTGGGAATTCGCAGCTAAATTTTAATGCAGCTCAAAATGGTAGTCAATGAAACATTTGGTACTAAAGGCACGCAAATAGCATCACATTTGAAACCAATTCCATTTTTCTCAGAGATATATTCAGGTTTCTCTTAAAACCATGTTTTATAATCTGTTTTGTTGATAACTCCCTTCACTATTTGTGCTAATCGACCTCTGTAGAAAAGTTGACTGAGATGGTAGACGTGATAGGTACCTGAAATGACTCCTTGCCAGAGGCAATCATTCCGATCTTAATCTCCACTTCAAGAGATTCTACCCCTGAAGGTTAGATGGTATACTACATTGAGCCCATCACATCGCCGCTTCACCTATACAGAGGACAATTGCAGAGGACAAAGGAAACTCCAGTGCCCATTTTAACCTTCATGTTAATCAAATGGATAAGACATCAATGGATAGTAGGCCATGGAGGACAGATGTCAGCTCCATTCCTCCTCATTCCCTCATCCAGAATTCCATTTGCAAGTAAATTGGTGTACGATTAATTAAATAGCTAATCATTTGTCTGTCCGAACATCTGGAGAGGATAAGAAAGTGTCTAAAGGGGCCTTAAACCCAGCAGACTTGGTTTAGAGGAGTTTTCTCTGCAGTGCTAGAATAACAGGGATTAGACAGTATTCTTCAAAAAGTACTCTCTTCTTATGGGAACATTTCAGATCAAACATTCCTCTTTCCCTCTACCTTCTGCTGTGGATTAGATAACTTTTTTTTCTCACATTTATTTCAGAACTTCTTGATTTTGTAAAATACAGACTAAGTGATCAGCAATTAAAATGTATGTGAATGATGCAAGGATCATTGTCATATTTGATCATATAAGTATGTCTGTAAGCTTAAAGGTTTGTTCACCCTAAACTGAAGATTCATGTTGTTCGAAGTATGACTTTTTTTATTCTTCTTTGAAATATTAAAAAGTATATGTTTTGAATTTTTTTTTTTTTTTTATAATGATGGATTTCAAACAAAGAATGAAACACATTGATTTTTTAATGAAGTACCACATTGTATCAACAAAAAAATCTGAAAGACTCCTCAGAATTTCTTCTTTTGTTTTTCACAAAAGAAAGAAATGCTAAAGAAACAAAACAAAAGACATAACAACAGGAGAACTACCTGTCTGACCAAACAGTGAATGAAAGCTCTTTCAGAGAGAATTTTTTTTGCTATTTTGTTTGGCGCCATGAGTGGCATGAAATTATTTTGGGAAATGTGTACTTTATACTCATACTATTGTGGAGCAGAATGCTTTTACTCAATTATATTTGCATGGATGTGAAAAAGGGTATAGGTTTCCGACTAATCAAACTGTGAGTCAATTTTAACTTCAGTTTTGTTTAAAAAGGTTAATGACATCTCGATTTAAAATGTAATTGACCTCAACATGTGAATACATGTTGAATCATTCACACTATACAGTTTTTATGTAATGGACATAGGCCAGTAATAGTTGTGTGTGTAAACCTCACTCCCCTGGCCTCAAGAGGCGCACTAGCGGCTGTCTTTAGTGTCCTTGTTAGTGCGCCCGCCACCCACATCGGAAACTCCGGTTCGAATCCCACTCGGAGTGGGTTAAGTAGGACCGGTTACATTTGACCCAAAGAAAAAAAGGGTGAGGATTAGTCTAGCAATTGTACTTAAATATCACACATGTATTAAATAAGCTACTGAGGAACTGAAACAATCATTTCAGGTTTTAGGTTGTACAGTGTTAGTTTAACATCTATTGTTTCTTACAGCTTTACATAGTCTGGAAATTGAAAAAACAGACATTAAATAAGTTAGTTTAAATTAAACGTGTATGCACCAAAGTTACTTGTTTCCTCAGTCTATTTCTAAACCTTTAGAAAAGTGATTTTTTTCACTTTTACTTAGGCCTACTTTTAATACAGGAAGAATCTCATAGTAATTTCACTGTACTTTTTACATCATACGTACTTTTTACACATGACACTGTAGTACATCATAAGCATTTTTTCCAGCTTTCCATTGAAATCTTTGAAGATATTGCGTAAATACACATAATTAACCAATTTTCTCCAGAGGTATGTGTAAACTTCAAGCAAGGCATTATGTATAAATAATGTATTTCACATTACCGTCCTTTGCATGCTTTACAGTTCTATTATTCATAAATAGTATAAATCTCAAAGGGTAAATGTTAATATGATAATGCTAAAATGTACAAGTCCCACTGAATTACATAAAGTTGTTTGTTTGTTTATTTACAGCTTGTTAGGCTTGTTAGGTTGTCAATTCTGTTGTGTTTTCATGTTTTATGGGGACTTTTCTAGACATAATGATATTTGTACTGTATATTATCTCCTCTTACAATAACCCTATCTCCAAACACCCATCACAGAAAACGTTCTGCATTTGTACATTTTCAAAAAAAATCACTTAGTATGATTTATAAGCTGTTTTTCTCATGGGGATCAAAACATTTACCCACAATGATAAGGATTTCGGATATTGCCATCTTTGTGGGGACATTTTGTCCAGGGTTCACGTTCACACACACACACACACTTTTTCTTTTCACCTCTCTCCTCTCGTTTACGCAGCACTCTGTAATTTGTAGCTATTTGTGCTGGCCACAAAAAGGTTGCCTGCCTCTCTGGCAATCAATCTTTTCACATTTTTTAGCACGTGAAGGGAATAAACAATGGTCTTTTTTTGCGGATTGTGAGAAACAGAGCCCCCTCAGAATTTCATCTCGAACCACGTTTGTGTGTCTTTCTAATCCCGCTGCGTCTTCGGCTTCCTCCTGCTGCAAAGACACGAGTAATACTGCTTCTCTTGTAAAACCCATTCTTGTTCTTCCTGCAAGGGTTTCTGGTGCTAGAATTGAAGACACAGCGGGGAAAATTCACTAAACAGTTGCACCATTCTAGTGCATGTTATTTCAGCGCAAACACCTGCGTCTTATTCAATAACCAACCTCAATCCAGTTTAACCAGGCACTATCTCCACTGGTATAACGATCAGCACAAACACAGCCTCTTTCCTATATGTAATAGATTTTGAAGTGCTATTTATGTTGTATTACCACCTGCCAAACGTGTGAAATTTTGTATGAATGATGGAAAATAGCATTATAATAGATCTTATATGTGACCCTGGATCACAAAACCAGTCTTAAGTAGCACGGGTATATTTGTGGGAATAGCCAACAAAACACGGTATGGGTCAAAATTATCGATTTTTCTTTTATGCCAAAAATCATTAGGATATTAAGTAAAGATCATGATCCATGAAGATATTTAGTACATTTCCTACCTTAAATATATCAAAATTGTATTTTTGTGAGTGAATGCAGCACAATAACCAACAGAAATGGAAACCTTTAAAGGCGATTTTCTCAATATTTAGATTTTTTTGCACCCTCAGATTCCAGATTTCAAATAGTTGTATCTCGGCCAGATATTGTCCTATCCTAACATACCATACATCAATGGAAAGCTTATTTATTTATTCAGCCTTCAGATGATGTATACATCTCAATTTTAAAAAATGGACACATAAGACTGCTTTTGTGGTCCAGGGTCACATATCAAGATGTGCATTGCACTTTTGCCATGATCTCATTAAAAAAAAAAATTGACTATGAATTAACTTTTTTAAAGTTTGGTGTCACAGTGATTTTTTAAAAAGAAATTAATGAATGAATTTCATTCAGAAGACATATTAAATTTATAAAAAATGAATGACAATAAAAGACTTTTAGTGCAGCACACCAATGTAATAGATTTAAACATCAAGACACTGCCTTGATCTGCCAGGGGGTTCTTGCTGTAGCTCATATTCTTTCACTGTATTTCTGTGCATGTTTCAGTAGTAGCCTTAACTTATGCAGCAGCATCAGATCTACTCCAACAAGACTAGCCTATGGACATTCCATTCTTATCAGTAAATTAAGTTTAAATCTATTCAGTAAATTGTGTTTATATATATTCCAAGAGCTATCATGACTGAAATGTTCATCAAAGAATCCTGAAAAAAATCATGGTTTTCACAAATATTTTAAGCAGCACAACTGTTTTCAACATTAATAATGAGAAGAAATGTTTCTTGAGCACCAAATCAGCATTTTATAGTGATTTCTGAAGGATCATGTGACACTGAAGACTGGAGTAATGGTTGCTGAAAATTCAGCTTTGCATCACAGGAATGAATTACATTTTAAAATATAATAAAATAGAAATCGGTTATATAAAATGTAAATGATATTCAAAATATTATATGTAATTTTTTTTAATTTTTTTTAAATGAAATAAGTGGTCAGCCTTGGGCATAAAAAATTGCCCCCCCCCCCCCCCTCCTCCTCCCAGTATAGACTATATACTGATTACTGACCTACTGTAATAAAATAAAGCCAAGTTGCAGTATATTTTGATGCAACATTTACAACCTAACACTCGAAACTGGCCTGGAAAATAAGGAATTGCAGCATGCATTGCTTTTTAGGACTTTTTTGGGGAGTATGCTTGTGGCCTTGCATGATTTGTCGGCTATTTCTCATTTAGTGATTCAGGCTCTGTTTACTCCTGTTATTAAGAAGTGTTTTCATCAATCCAATCACAAGTGGATGAAGCTCAATACATGTGTAAACAGGGTCTTTTTTGAGCTTGTCCACTTCCAGAGTTAGTCAAAACGCACTTGACTGGATTGCTTTTAGTGTAGACACTCATGTCGAATGCGTTCGAACAGCCACAAAACTCTCTGCTTACTGACCAAATGCACAAACATTATGGGAAGCGTGTTAGCCAGACAGGATTTACACACAGCTAACTGTAGACCCAAGTTTGGTGAAGACAAAACATTTACCAAGCACAATGTTCTTTCACCATTCCTGATTTCTTGCGGCTATTATATGTAAATTAAGTGAGCTTATTTCATCCATTAGAACGAAAGATCTGAAAAAGGCTAAACATTTACCCGCCCATAGTCCTAATCCTATCCCTACCGCTAAACCTAACTCTTCCCATATTGTATCTCTAAAATGAGAGGGAAATTATAGGTGAATAACACTGATGTAGAAACACCTAAGCTTAGTTGAAAGACTAAACTTGATATAAACTGTAAACTTATACCTCAAATCTGATAGGTTGATTGGAATGTTGTTCCAGGATCAACAAAGATGTTGACCCGGGAACAATTTGCACTTGGTAAAATGACATTCACCCAAATGCTTAACCAACACACTCATAGAAATAAGAAAAAATTGCATCCCTCCTTTCACATTCTTAAACAATATAAGTATACTTTTTTAGAAGAAAGAAAAAAAAAAAAAAAATACCACAATTCACCTCAGTCAGTTCAAAGATTTTTAGTCGACCTGAGCGTAAAGTAACATGACAGCGGTTCACTAGCGTAGTTTATCTCCGGGATGTTCACCTTTCTCCGCCCACACCATATGGATTGGACTGTCACAGAATTGCAGAGTTGGGATAATGTACTTAGGCGGGTGGGATCTGGTTATGTGTGTTAGCACAGAAGCTGCAAATCACTGCAGTGATTGATCCCCCCCGTCAGACAATGTAGACTCTCTTTCTCAGCCTGTGTCAGTGTGATTTACTCACAGTATAATCCGGGCCTTGAGCTAGTCTGGTCTTTTCCTGCGGCGACTTCTGGCACGATCCAGAGAAAACTGATTTCTCTACTTATACGCACAGGCGTTTATTGAATTACTGTGAGAACCAAAGCCTAAGCATCATATGCGACTTTCTTTTTATTCCATTTAGATGAATCGCATCGGAGGAGCTGTGAAATAAACAGCGAAAGCTCCCTGTGAGTGTGCAATAAACGTTAGCGTTATTTATTTACAAGACTTGAAACTACAAAAGAGCCGCATTATAGAACATCAGGGAAATACTAAAGTTATGATTATATTATCTACAGCTGCACACACAAAATGAGCTGTTTAAAAGTGTTCTGTGCGCTTTGTAAACTCAGATTCACCTAATGAATTGGAAATCGTAGGGGTGGCGGGTGAAGAGCGTATTGTCGGCATCAACAGATTGTTTCTAGTTTCACTTCAGTAAAGCTGGGTGCAATTAACAATGTTTGGATGATCATTCAATTGCGAGACGCAGATGTGCAAATGTGTTTGCTGATGTCACATGCTTCCCTGATAAGGATAAGGATATTACAATCTAATGAGCCCGAGAGCATTAGTGAACTCCAAAGTGAAGATTTCTTTAAAAGATTAGTTCACCCCAAAATGAAAGTCATTATTCACTTACAATGCTGGAGCTCTCATGTCTCGTTTGCAGTTCCACATTTGGACTTTTAAACTAACTGCAACATAAAATTGCCATTGTCAAGCTTGACGTGTTGTCTAAATGTGCCCTATATTTGTCATTGTTCTTTTAGGATTATTTATATAGTATACATGGGCATTGAATATACGGGGTATGTCCACTGCACTTTTAATGAAACGTAAATTCTCCCCCTTTTAAGGGGTAAGGTAAGTGTGTTCATATAGATGTTTTAAGGTAAGTGTGTTCATATAGATGTTTTCATGGTCCAATGTGAATAAATCTTGGTTTAAATTCATACAGACAAGATAGTCTATGTATGATCTGACATTTTCTTCTTATGCAAAATGAGTCAATGTAAACATTATGAAGCGCTAAACACTTCGTGTAATGTCTGTTTAATTCATACTTGAAAGCCGTAGGGAAATCGCGTAGAAACTCCAAAACAGACTTTTCATAATTCATAATTTATGAAGGTCCTGGAAATCCCTTATATGGACAAAAGCATCCAGCTATCGATATAGCTGGATAAAAAGCAGAGACATTTTGACTGATGAAACGTGAAGACAATAAACACGACTGCAACAATATGGTTTATGTGGTTTTTCTTTTCAAGCCATCTTGGTGTTTTCATAACAATAAAGTAAATGAATAATGCAGTGCTAATTGACAGCGTTTATTACAGTATAGAAACTATAACATATTGTTCTGCCAGGAAAAGCTTTTATACAGTTAGTTAGTTTGATTGGCTTTAAAAAACAAGTTATTAATTATTTTTACATTGTATAAAATCCATGGTGACTGGCACACGTGGCACACGTTTTTGTTACATAAACCCATTACACAATTGTCATTAGTAAAATATAGGAAACTAGACCACAAGTTATTGGTAGTGTTCAACAGTAAATTTTATTTCCAACGCAGTTCATGAAAGTGCGTATCAATACCACGAATGTTATTTCTCGTGGCATTTATACGCCAAAATGGTTTTGGCGTGCATATGCTATGCACTGAAAACCCCTTGGGTAGGATTAGGGGGAGGGGGGGATGGGTGTGTGTGCGTATTACACGCCATAAAGTGCGTATCATATGCACGCGAAAACTGTGTATCATATAAATGCCACGAGAAATAACATTCGTGGTATTTATACGCACGTTCATGAGATCGGGCTCTTTATTTCTTAGCCAATTAAAAGTAAGAGATGAGAAAATAAAAACCTGTAAATTAGACAAAAGGTCAGAATAAACTGGTATTACACTTGACTTTTCTGTTCCCCTCACACCTGAAATAGTCAACTATCAGCCACTGCGTATTATTGGCCAATGAAAACAATAATAACTTGCACTCATTAGAGTAGACTATCCGGTTAATATCTGCTAGTACTTTATATTGACGGTTCCTCAAGTACTTATTCTGCTAACCCTAACCTAACAGTCTACTAATATTCTAATGAGAGTTAGTTGACATGTAGTTGCAAAGTTACTAATAGTTAGTAAAATGTCTAAAGTGGACTATCAAAATAAAGTGCATAAAATATATTTAAATTACACAACTGGTGCATTATCTCATAAATACGATCTTGATGAAGAGTTTTGGCAACTATTCCAGATTGGCAAACTTGGTATCTAAAGGGAATGAGATATTGCAACTAGCAGAGACATGAGGATGATGTTGAATAAAACCTGGCCTCTGCAGACTATTTTGCAAAGCATCTCTGTTGACCAGGAACACTGCTTTCCTCAAGAGAAATATTTTAATTGGTCTCTGAAGTTCTCATTACCATAAATTGGACATTTAACTATGCTTTATGATCATGTTTAGACTACATTTGATGCATATTTCATAAAAAATACACTTCATTTCCCAGAGCTAAAACTATTAATAAGCTTTGACCAAGTTACACTGAAGTTTGCCACTGCAGTTCACTACATTTGCTTTGATGATATTAGTATAATTGTACTGTGTCATATCCTCTTTATCAGTTTTGTCTGTTTCATTGCTGTAAATCAAATCCAGTGTAATTTGGGTGTCCACTGCTTTTCTTTTCATTATTACAACCGATTTTATATATCAGTGTTCTGACACAAACTCCAAAATCCTTGTGGTGAGTTTTGTATCGGAAAGCACAGTCATATTGTGCTCCAAAAATGTTCTTCATAAAATGTACCTCATTAGATTTTGTCATTATTATTCATAACTTTGAACAGCAATAACTTTGTATCGCTATGTTGCAAACTCGCCGAACTTTCCATGCATGGAGGGTCTATGGTTAATTGCATGTTGAGTCATTTGGGGATGCCATACGGTTGCCTAGCAACTAGTTAGGCTGCTTATGGTTGCCTATTTCAAACTAATTTGCAATTTTTAAAATGTCAGCCACCCCGTTGGGAAGCAAATTTGACAATCCAAAATATCAGCAATCCCAGTAAATCTTATCAATAGATCTGAGATTTTTCTGATTATACTAAATGTAATGTATTCAGAAACTTAAAATGCATGTTATTCTTAAATGAAAATGTAGTTATATTAAATGTAATTATTAGAACTTTTGAGAGGACTTCATTCTTATTGTCTTTGAAATATGGTTAAAGCATACTTATTTTACATATTTGTGGTGAGGAAGTTGCAATTTAGTACATTTAAAATATATGAAATTGAAATGTAATATCAAATAACACAACAGTAAAAATTATAATCAAGAACTTTAAATGTGCTTTAGTATATTAGTCAGCACATAAAATTGTGTGTACTTCTTTAAAACATGAAAAACATTTATTTAAACAAATGTACTTCAAAGTACACATTTTCATTTAAGTGACACATACAGTCATGAAAGTGTACTCTCTTTAAGCACTCCTATGGCTTTTTATTTTAGTAACATTATATTATATGCAAGTACGTTTTTTTTAAATATACTTTCAAGATTAAAAGTACACTGCAAGTGCACATTCACAACTAATTATTTGCAAGCAATTTCTGAAAACTTAAAGTGATTGGTATGTGCCTCAAATTTAGTTTTTTTATATGATATGCAATGTTGGGGAAAATTACTTTTGAAAAGTAGGCTAATGCATTACAGTATTGTGGATTACTTTTTTTATGGAAAGTCATGCATTATGTTATGTTTGCTGTACTTTACCTCATCAAATGTAAAGGCCTTTTCACAGCAAAAGTGAAATGAATAAGCATCACACTGAAGGAAATGCGTATACAGTAGAGGGCGCAGCTCAAACAAACCTTTAAGCAGTTCTGCCATTCTGGATCACAGAAGAATAGGATGCAGGAGAAAAAAGTTAAACACTCTTCAGCAACAAATGCAAAAAAACTACAACACAAAGTGATGTTAATCTAAAGTCATCTTTGCTTATTTGTGTGGTTGAATTGGATTATCCAAGGCCAGCAGCAAAGACGTTGCTTAGTAAAGTGAGATTAAAAACAAAGTATATTGGTGTTATTTAACATTTTATTATTGCAGGTTTGCATTATATTCCAACGCATTCTCACCCCAAGGCGTCATTTAATTGACACTTTTGACCATGCGTCAACTAACTGACGCTAAAGGGTGCCTTTAGCTTAAGTTAGATGACGCTTCCGTTATGGGTAGGTTTAGGTATGGGGTAGGGTAGGCGCGTCTCATATTGACGCTAAAGGGTGCCATATGCGTCGGATGTAGACGCATGGTCAAAAGCGTCAGTTAGATGACGCCCGAGGATGAGCGTCATCTAACTGACGCTAAAGGCACCCTTTAGCGTCAGTTAGTTGACGCATGGTCAAAAGTCTCAATTAAATGACGCCTTGGATGAGAACGGGCTGAATATTCTTAGTTTGCATTTCAATGTTTGCATTACTTATTTGAAAACTAACTCAAATATTCAGATATTGTATTGTGAATTCAAAAGTAATTACTTTACTAGTCACTTGGACAAAATGTAATCTGATTACGTACGTTACTTGTAATGCGTACTTACACCCCTCTTATGTTGTTTCAAATCTGTATTACCAGTACTTTCTTTCTTCTTTGGAAAAAAAAATAATATATATATATGTTTTGAAGAAAGGTTTGTCCATACAGTCAAAGTCAATAGACTCCAGAATATATTGAACCCCACCACTTTCACTGCATATACAGTGGGGGGAAATATCTTCTTCAAAACTTTCATTTTTGGGTGAACTATAGATTACCTTTAATTCTTGAAAATATCTTAATGACAGCTGGGTTTGTTCTAACATTGTTTTTTTTCTGGAATTATTTAATTGATCATAAAGGTACAATATCCAAGGCACTCCTATCTTATGAATGTACTGTGCACACTTGGCTAATAATTAGCATTTAGCTGTGCCCATAGTTGATATTTCATCCATTCCCTCTGGTCAAATATTAATTCCAGTCACACTCTTGGCCTTTCATCAAATGTGAAATTATTAGGTTGATTATACTGCAATTCCTCTAGACCTGCAGCACTTCTTGATTCAATACCCAAGCTGGCATCTTCCCAACTGGCATGTGAAAGTGACTAAATTCTGTTTTCTTAGCATCCACTCGGCACTGTCATTGCACTTCAAAGCTTCCCCTGCGGTGGACCGCCTAAAGGAGAAGCTCCTTTGTTGCAGCAGGGCAATGTTTCATTTCCTTATCGTCGGTTCTCTTCATGGTTAATGCCTTGGGGCTATAGAACATAAACTGACCGTTGTTCGGTCACTTTGAACTTCTTGCCAGCTTAGCACTTAGGAAGGCATACTAGTTTCTCTGAGGCCATAAGAGCAGGTCCTGTTTTAACAGACTCGGTTTGAGGTGGTTGCTTGGGCATTTCTCAAGCATAAGACTCGCGTGTTGTTCTTTTGTGTCCTCTTGAGGCAGACATTTTAAAATTCTATTAGCTCTGCTGTACTTACAGCTGTACATGTATATGCTTAGCCAACACTTTAAACAAGAGAATTACATCTCAAGGCCCTCTCATGTTTGAATCTGGATTCAGCATTCCCGAACCCAAGTTGTATATTAAATATTGAAGAGGACAAAAGAAGCAATTCATCCATTTCATCCTTCCAGTGTCAATCTACAAAACAGGTCCACACTCCTTTGAACTTTTGCTGTCTATTGGCTAAACCTTGGATAAGGTCATCAAATACATTTTGCAAAATGAATCTCACAAATTACATTCTGTCCCCCACAGGTTTACCTTTAGGTTCTGACAATCCAGGAAGAGGTTGTGTGTCTTTGTAATGTGTGTACTGAAAAAACTGCCTTGTGTAAGCATGCTTAATTTGTACCGACTATTTGCATAATGTACTTTAATCTGAAAAGCCTCAAAAAAGGAACATTCCCAACGAGATATGTAAGGCATGCTTTAGTGGTGTTTCATGCCAAGGCAAGGAAATGCATTTGAAATAGCTAGCCGCTAGACTGCTTGCTGCCTGCATTATACGGTATACTGTGTGCTGTTGCAAAAAATAATAATACAATATAAATCTAATATATGTAACAATAAGTTTTAACTTTACCTTCCTGAAGAGTTTATTTCCTATTTTAACCTCTGTGTCGCCATAAAAAGCGGAACCGGCAATTGCAATTGAGCTATTTACCTGATCTAACCCTTAAAATTATCACTTGTTTAGACTAATGTGATTCAGTTATAGTGAACAAACTTATGTTCAACCTACAAAAGTATATTAAGTTTGTAACATAAACACACCTTTTTAAGTTGATTAGTCAACAAATCGCTCCAGCTGTTTGATTTGGAACCAATTAATCTTATCTATTTCAGTTAAAATCCACAGCTATCATAACACATGCTTAACACATCATAACATGCCCCACCCACGCTCGCTCATTCACTGCCATTACACAACACGCTGCGGTGAGCAAGTAAGCCATGCTGTTGCTGTACAATATCATACATGAATTACCCATACAAATTAATTGAGCAGCAAAGCTTATTGGCTGCTAATACAGCAGAAACTGTGCCCTATAGAGAATTATGTGTTTGCATGCAGATTGTGTAAAGAAACTCAGCCTGCACCATCTAGAGTTTCATGACATAATGTTATATTATTAGTAACAGATTACAAGTCATTTATAAATAGCAATCAATTGCAACAATATAATCATATGAAGCGATCATAAGAAATAAAAAAAGAAAATAAAAAAAAAAAAACGGAGCAAAAACATGAACATTTAAGAGTTAATTATGATTAATTGTAGTGAATTAATTTTGTCAGTTTAGTGTGCTTATGATCATTTTTTTCTATAAGAGAAATGTTTTATTTTATTTTATCATTGACAATAGCTAATGAAATTCATTAAAACACCACACAGACCAACAAAATCAGGTCAATAAACAACAATGGTAACAGTAAACTTAATAAACTTGTTACTGTCTGTGTGCTGTACGTTGAGGTGACAGTTACTAAATCAACAGCATCTGTGTAAATAATACTGGCAAATGGTCAACCAATGCAGAATTTATTTGTTTTTCACCCTTTTCTCCTACCAAATATGTGTAAATACTAAATAAAAGATTTCATAGTAGTTATGATGGGAGAGGGTTTTTGGATGGGGGAGTTGAAACTGATGTCCATTACCAACACTTGCTTGAGTTTGCTTTATCTGCCAGAACAATTCCTTAGTCATCAGTCACGAATAAATCAAAGTTCACAAATTCTGCTTTAACAAGGTCCTCAAACTAAAATCACATAGTGTATTTCAAGTGAAAATGTACATCAAGATCATTATCAACCTGCCCACCCTGTTATCTCCCGAGAAAGAATAATCTAATTTCATCAAAATAATGTGCACATCTTACTAATGTAAGAGTATGGATTATTATTCAGTAAAACATTATTTTCTTAACCATATTCATAGATTGCAAAACTATGGGTACAGATTGCTGTAACAGCTGTAGAATTTCCCCCAAAATAAAATGAGCTCAATACACCTCAAAGATGCAATTACACCATGTAATATATAGTAAATATATAGGACATATGTTGTGTCATATTTGCTGCTAAGCTGTGATCATTTTTCCATATGTATACTTTATTCTTGTATACTCACCCTGCGCCTACACAACAAAGCCACCATCCGGATCATGCAGACATATTCACCAACAGCAGCAGCTGAGGCCGAGCAAGATGAGGATGTGCTTGAGCAGTTCTACGAGGCCGTCGAGGCGGCCACTACCCCCCGTGCCACCTATCTCGTCCTGATGGGCGACTTCAACGCCAAGGTGTGCAAGGGGTTGGATGGCGAGCGCTTTGTCGCCCCGTTCGGCAGCGGCAACAGGAAAGGACCGGGTGAGCGACTGGTTGCAATGGCCGAGACCAACCGGCTGTTTATTGGCAACAGTCTGTTCAAGAAACGCCCGGCCGCCGATGGACATGGATGTCCCCCAATAGAGAGACAACCAACGAGATCGACTACGTCCTCTGCAGCCACCGCTGCATCCCGCAGGACGTCGCTGTCATCGGCCGCAAGTTCTTTGACACAGGCAGCGACCATCGGCCGGTAAGGGCCAAGCTGGTCATCGACGGCAGGAACGAAAAGCACGTACTGGCAGCTAGCAACCGGGCAAAGCAACCGGCCACCATTGACCTGGCCGTCTTCTACACTTTGATCGACCACACCAACTGGACCCAGCTTGAAACCGACATCGACCAGTACTACGACCACTTTATTGGCCTGCTCAAGTCAAGACGCGATGCAGCTGCAGTGCAGACCAACAGCCGGGCCAGCCGAATTTCGGACGCCACCAAGACCCTGATGCAGAGGCGAGGCAGATACGCGCTGACGGACCCACACATGTCGAGTACGGCCTGCTGTGCAAGCAGATCCGGCAGAAGCTCAAGACCGACCTCGATTAATACCGACAGAGGCGCCTGCTGGCGACAGCCGAGGACCGAAAGAGCCTAAAAAAAAACGCAGGCGGGCGATGCAACAGCAGCGTGGCCAAAAACCAGCACTGAAGACGGCAGACGGCGGACGACCAGGACTCGGTCCGGCATTGAGGCAGAGTGCAGGTGTTTCTACAGTGATCTATTCGCCAGCAAGGTGCCCGTCCCCCCACCTAACCTTCAGCTCGACCAGCTGCCGCCCATACTGCCAGTGCTGGAAAGCGAGGTCCGACATGCAGTCGAACAGGCACAGGCAGACCGGGCGCCTGGCTTGGACGGTGTGGAGATCGATCTGCTCAAAGCAGGCTGCCACTCCCTTTGGACGGCCATGGCGACTCGATTCAGCCGCTACATGGCATAATGTCAAATCCCCAAACAGTGGAAGACGGCCAAGACAGTACTGCTGTTCAAGAAGGGCGACCGTGAGCTGCTCAGCAACTACCGGCCGATCACACTGCTGTCAGCCGTATATAAGATCTTCACCAAGGTGCTGCTCAACCGGTTGGCCAAGCAGCTAGATGAACAGCAGCCCGTCGAGCAGGCCGGATTTTGATCTGGCTTTAGCACCATGGATCATGTGCAGGTACTGAACCAGCTGCTCGAGCGGGCCAGGGAGTATAAGATGCCGCTGGTCCTGGCCTTCGTCAACTACGAGAAGGCCTTCGACTCGGTCGAGATCAACGCCGTGCTGCTCGCCCTCCAACAACAAGGCATCGGTGACGAGCATGTGGCCCTGCTGCAGGAGCTGAACAGCAACTGCGCCACCACCATCACCCTGTTTGACCGACCGCTTAACATCGAGGTCGGCCGCGGGGTCAAGCAGGGCGACACCATCTCGCCTAAGCTTTTCACCGCCTGTCTCGAGCAAATTTTCCAGCAGCTCAACTGGAACGAGGTCGGCATCAAGATCAATGGCCGCTGGCTCAATCACCTGCGCTTTGCTGATGACATCGTGCTGATAGGCTGTTCGGCGGTCGATGTACAGCAGCGGCTCGACCAGCTCAACCAGGCTGGCGCTCGGATCGGCCTCAAAATCAATCTGGCGAAAACCAAGTGGATGCGTAACAACCAGGTGGCAGACACCACCCTTCATGTCGGCCAGCACCAGCTCCAGCAAGTCGATAGCTATATCTACTTGGGCCAAGAGCTAACCACCTACCACAGGATTGGTAGAGAACTGGCACGACGACGCCGAGCCGCCTGGGTCAGCTTTGGCTCAATTGCCGAGACGGCCCCCAACAGAACCATTGACCCGGACATCATGGCCGCCCTATTCAACAGCACCGTCCTGCCGGCCATGCTCTACGGGTCCGAGACCTGGACAACGACGGCGGCAGACTGGCAAAAGCTGGCCGCGACTGAACACGCAATCAAGCGCCGCATGATCGGGTTAAACAGATCGGCCACGTCCGCAATGAGCAGCTGCGGGCCATGACCAGGGTGGCCGACGCGGTGGACTTGGCCAACAAGGCCAAGAAGCGCTGGGCCGGGCACCTGATGCGGCGGATGGACGAAAGACGGATGCGCGAAGTCACCGTCTGGTCTACATCAAGCGGGCACGCGGACGCCCTGCAACACGATGGCACGACTCGCTACGACAAGATCTGGGACACAATTGGATGGGGCTCGCCCAGGACCGAGAGACCTGGGCAGATCGTTGTGGTCTGCGCTGACCATCTTTGGCCGGCGAAGACAGACCGATTCGTGCACATATAACATAACGGAAAGGAACAGTTTGTATCTGTTCTGATCTTCTTTTACACTACAAGAAAATGGAACACAACTCCAAATTGTAATAAACAAGTGCCAACTTGGTAAACAAGGTTTTTATGTTATGGCATTTGATCAAGTACAATAGACAACATTGTGTCAGAGTGGCCTAATGGTGTTGCAGTTCTGCCAATCTACCGCACATGGGAGAGAAAGACAGAACAGTGAATGGGTGTAAATCTGTTTTAAAGTATATAAGTATACACACTTCAACAACAATCAATTTTGGAATATGGGCAAAAAAAAATTGTATGTATTAACTGAAATTTTCAGCTAATGATGCCACGAAACAATGTGATTTATAAGCAGCTCGGCACAGAGGAGAGTTCATCATACAAAAATAGCATTCATGTTTAAATGTTAATGTGAAAACGTGTTGAGTGAAGATTAAAGGCCCATATTGTAATACCTCAAGGACTATCCAGTTGTGAATGTATTCCCAAAGGAACTTTAAGTACAGTTAATTACACAAATGGTTTTGAGATTTGCATGACAACAAATGTCAAATACAAACCTGTTCAAGGTCAGAGCATCAATTGTTATGTAAGGGATAATGTACAGCAGCCGGTCATTATCTCAAAGTAAATCCCAACAGGGTGATCTTGACCTAAAGGGTCACCAAAGGGTCTTATATTTATTTATTTGGTAAATAAAGAGGTTAATTTTCCAAACATGCAATTAATTAAATGGATTCTTATCATACTAATGGATAAATGGACAATTAAATATTGATTTAAGTAAGAGCTGTTAAATAGCAAAAAAAAAAAAAATATACAGAGATTAAAAATGAAATAACTGTCTTCTGTGTATATAATATATATATATATATATATATATATATATATATATATATATATATATATATATATATATATATATATATATATCACATAATTAAATTACAATTTAATTAATTAATTTAATTAATTTAATTACAATTAATTTAATTACAATATATATCACAGAATTAAATTACAATTTAATATATATATATATATATATATATATATATATATATATATATATATATATATATATATATATATATATATATATATATATATATATATTAAATTGTAATTTAATTCTGTGATGAAGCTGAATTTTCATCATTATAGTAAACATTCTAACATGCTAACGTGCTGCTAAAGAAACATTATCATCAATGTTTTCATTTCAATCATATTTTTGTAATAACAGTGATTCTTTTCAGGATACCTTGATGAATCGAAAGTTCAGAAGAACACCATTTATTTATATGAGAAAGATTCTATTTCAAAGTATTAATTTCAATATTTTATATATTCAATAAGGGGGGGAAATGTTTTGTTTATGCTAGAGGCACATATATTGACAGTTTGCTAAATAAAACAGGTTGATGGTGATTTTTTTATAGGATTCTAACTGTGTAATTGGTCTTCCAATAATTGCAAAACCCAACATTAGCACTAACTGAAGAAACAATGATATACGTTCCCCTCGAAAAGCCTGTTGACACCGGAGTTAATGAGTATATTTCTGGGATGTCTTCGATTAATTAATTAATTTGCTCAATAATTGCATCTCAGCTAAACCCCGCATGAATAGGGAATTATAAATAACGCTCAACCTTGGAACCTTCTACTGACTTCTTCATGCTCTCATTATTAACAAAGCAAATGTTCACAGAGAGGTGATGATTTAGAGCCAGTGAATGTTTCCTGCAGGTTGACAGTCATGCATCACTCGCTTTGATGTTCCATTTGAGGGCTTTGAAAATCTGCCATGAAGCTGGTGTTAAACACAGATATTCTCATATTTCCTTGTCAAACCAAACTGAACACCTAGCAGATGATTAAAGGTACTCTTTACCCTGCACCTCCATGGCGGGCAGCAAAGGCACACAGAAGCGCAAACATCCGCATACAGCCAATAGTCTGAATCAATAATGGAGATTTAATTAAAGCGCTATAGAACCTGAGCCACACCTCTGCAGCACTGAGGCTCAGCCGTTATCCCACAGGAAGGGCCACACATAAATGCACACAGAAGACTTACATTGGCTGTTAATAGGATTTACAAGTTTCAACCTTTTTTTGCATCTGTCATCGCTCTAGTCACATTAAATCATGCTTGGACAGGTTGGTTGTAAAAGGGTCATATTAACATTTAATATTCCTAGAGAATGCATGAACTGATCAAATGTTTTGTACTTTAAATGCAGCTGAAGTTGACAAAAGAAAAGAAAACAATTTACTTATTTTAGTAATTTTGTCTAAAGGTTTGTCTAAAGGTTACGTTTCAGGTTACGACTGTAACCCTAGTTGAGTTAGTATACTCTTCTTTAATACTAATCTTTATAGGCTTTGCTCTTTTATTTCTAAGTGGGTTGTGCTGCAGGTGAATAAATAGTGCTAAAAACTGAACATTTTTGAAAATTGTATCAGCTCATGAATTAAAAACACTGTGTTTGAAGCAACATGATTTTTACAGAGTTGTAGCACAACTATTTTTTCTAGTGTAGAACTGAAAATTATTTTATTGGCCAGGTCTTTGGTCAGATTGGATTTCTTGTCTATCAGACAAGTATTTCTTTTTGGTCCTACTTTATATTAGATGTAACGTGATCTACGACTACCAACGCTGTCTCCTTAGCTGAGGGTAATTTGGGTAAGGGGATAAAGTGAGTCGCCTTCGAGAATCGGTCCACCACGGTTAAAACCACCGTGTTACCCTGAGAGGGTGGGAGGGCGGTGATAAAATCTAGAGTGATATGGGACCAGGGTCTCGAAGGGACAGGCAGCGGTTGAAGTAACCCATCTGGAGGTCGATTGGAAGTCTTACCAGTGGCACAAACCGAGCAAGCCAAAACAAAACTGTGAATGTCACGAGCCATACGTGGCCACCAGAATCGTTGCTTGACTAAAAAGCTAGTACGGTTGACTCCCGGATGACAAGCCACGTTGGAACAATGACCCCACTGAATAACGTCAGACCTTAATTCCTCTGGCACAAATAAACGATTCGGTGGGCAGCCGGGCGGAGGCGTTACCCTTCTAAGGCCGTCTTGACCTTCGATTCGACCTCCCATACAAGTGTGGAGATAAATAGATTCTCCGGTAAAATGCACTCGGGAGTAGACGGGCGTTCGGATCGATCAAAAATGCGTGACAAAGAATCGGGTTTGATGTTCTTGGAACCCGGACGGTACGAGAGAGTAAAGTCAAAACGTCCGAAAAAAAGTGCCCACCGAGCCTGCCTAGAGTTCAATCTTTTAGCGGTTTTGATATATTCCAAATTCTTATGGTCGGTCCAGACGATAAAAGGTACCCCCGACCCCTCCAACCAGTGACGCCATTCCTCCAACGCTAACTTGACTGCCAACAACTCCCTGTTACCAATGTCATAATTGCGTTCGGCAGGGGATAAACGATGAGATAAAAACGCGCATGGATGTACTCTGTCGTCTGTGGGAGAATGCTGAGATATCACCGCTCCTACCCCCACCTCTGACGCGTCGACCTCCACCACGAACTGACGTGATGGATCAGGGGCAATAAGGATAGGGGCCGAAACAAAGCGGTCCTTCAGTTTGGCAAACGCTGCCTCCGCAGCGTCTGACCACCTGAACGTAGTTCTGGGGGAGGTCAAGGCGGTCAGAGGCGAGGCTAGTTGACTGAAATTGCGAATAAAACGCCGTAAAAATTGGCGAATCCCAGAAACCTCTGTAGGGCCTTACGGGAATCTGGGCTTGGCCAATCTACCACAGCCTTAACCTTCTCGGGATCCATGCGAATTCCCTCAGACGACACAATGTATCCTAGAAATGGAACAGACTGTGCATGAACAACGCATTTCTCCGCCTTGACAAAAAGCCCATTCTCTAGCAACCTCTGAAGCACTCGTCAACGAAGATATCAACGGTAAAGGATACGTATTCTTCAGCATGATGTTGTTCAACCCTCGGTAATCAATGCAAGGTCGCAGAGATCCGTCTTTCTTCCCCACAAAAAAGAACCCCGCCCCCGCTGGAGAAGAAGAATGGCGGATGAACCCCGATGCTAGAGAATCAGAAATATATTTCTCCATAGCCTCCCTCTCTGGGACAGAAAGTGAATATAACTTCCCTTTAGGCGGAGACTTACCTGACACTAAGTCTATAGCACAGTCATAGGGACGATGCGGAGGTAGAGAAGCAGCACGAGACTTACTGAACACTTCCTTCAGGTCCAAGTACTGCGCGGGCACGTTAGATAAATCCACTGCCTCCTCCTGAAAAACAGAGACAGCAACAGACGAACAGGCAGACACAAGACAAGACTCATGACATTTACCACTCCATTCTAACACTGATTTCTGTCGCCAGTCAATTCTTGGATTGTGTTCAATTAGCCAGGGGTGTCCAAGGACCACGGTTGCGAGTGGTGAGTCCATAATGTAAAAAGAACATGTCTCAGCGTGGTTGGCAGATGTAATCAGGGTGATGGGTCCGGTGATGAGTGAGATGGTAGGAAGATCTTGACCATTGAGTGCCTGAACTGCTATACTACTGGTGAGGGATAGAAGGGGAATGTGAAACCTTTGAGCAAAACCATGGTCCATGAAGTTACCTTCTGCCCCAGAATCCACCATTGCTTGACAGTCGTGATCGTGGCCTGACCATCTTAGTCTTACCGGGAGGAGAGTCGATGTAGATGAGGTCTTCTCAGCGGAGATCCCACCCGACAGTAGCCTCAACCTTACTGCCGGGCTTGGCCTTTTACTGGACAGTTGTACGCGAAGTGTCCAGCGGCCCCGCAGTAAAGACATAGTCCTTGGGATCTCCGCCTTTCCTTCTCCTCCCGGGAAAGCCGAGCTCGCCCGACCTGCATGGGCTCGTGATCGTAGACGGGGCTGACCGCGTCCCCGCCGCTGGATCGTAGACTCTCTGCTCCTCCCCTGACCCGATTCGGTGGGGCTCTGCATTCCACTACGCTAGTCGTGCGTCCACACGAAGGGCCAGATCTATAAGTCCATTCAACGAGGTGGGGAGATCCAGGGCGTAGATCTCCGCTTGGACGCGGTCAGCCAGCCCATGCAGGAACATGTCCCACTGTGCTTCCTCGTTCCAGTGACACTCTGCCGCCAGGGTTCTAAATTCGATGGAGTAGTCCGATACTGATCTTTCTTCTTGTCTTAACTCCGCGAGCATCCGAGCCGCCTCTCTCCCGGCGACCGCTCTGTCAAATACCCTCTTCATCTCGGCGGAGAGTGCCTGGAACGAGGCGCAGCATGGATCCTGGTTCTCCCACACCGCCATTCCCCAGAGTGCCGCTCTCCCAGTCAGTAACGTGAGCACGAATGCCACTTTGGACGTCTCCTGTAGAAAGGTGCGAGGCTGCAGGGCAAAGTGCATGGAACATCGTGTTAAAAAAGCACGGCAGAAACTTGGCTCACTATCGTAGGTTTGTGGGATGGGTAGGCGGGGTTCTGACTGGGAGGCTTCCGCAGGTGGTATGGGAGGAACGGCCGGTGTGGGGGGCGCAGTGGGAACACGCAGCTGTTGTATCTGCTGGGTGAGCTCGGACACCTGCGTCACCAGCACTTGAACGGCGCGTCCCGTCTCGTTAAGATTCCTCTCCTGAGAGTCCATGCGCTGAATGCTGGAGTTTACAAACTCCTCCAATGGGTTTCGCCTCACTCGCTGCTTCCATAATGGGTCAGATTGTTCTGTAACGGCAAGAACCACAGAAGCAGAGATGCAAGTGAGACGTTTATTAACTCAGTCCACGGTCAGAATACACACAACAATGCTACTGGTGACGCAGGGACAAGATGGTCAGGAGTCCAGTGAAAGGTGATGAAGTGAAGTGAAGATCCAGGTGAGGTGATGTAATCCACGGCCGATGATAATCCCAGTGAGACACGAACACGACAAGAGCTGAAACACCGAACAGGAGGGACCAACACACACGAGGGACTTCATACAACGATCTGACAATGAGAGGAGAAACCGGTGAGCAATATATACATGCGTGAATGAACTGCAGCTGGTGAGTAGATGATGATCAGCTGGATCGCTGATCAGCTGAATGAAGTGGTAACGCCCACTCACACACACCCACACGGATAACAACAGAAACACGAGACAAGAAGGAATCAGTGGATTCATAAACCGTGACAGTCTTTAACCAAGGACCAACATTCAAATTAATAATTTTTCACTGTGTTCTGTTTCTCCTGGCTGTGTTCCCTAGTTAGTTTTCATTGGTTGCTAATTAGTTTGACACACCTGTTTCTGTTCAGTTGATTCTCCCTTGTATTAAATCCCTTAGTTTCCTTTGTTTCATTGTCTGGTTTTGTTTATGTTAGGCATGGTAATTTCCTGAGCTTTTTCCCTATGATTCTCCTACATGTTCCTAGTGGAATTTACTATTTAAAACTCTTTTGTTATTCTTTATGGTAGTGTGCTTACTACAACCTACACAGCGCCTGAAGTACATTCCTAGATCTGTGCACCGGATATTGACTACATAGACGGAACAAACGGATCTGATTTCATCAAGTACAGATTAAAAAAACAAACAAATCAGATTTGTGTGCTTTGTGAACAAAGTTTAACTGCTATTGTTAATGGTATTGTGCTCTGGCTGATTAAATATAATGCCTCCCTCTTCACTCCGTTTATGAGCTACAAAATAAAATTGGACTGCTGTGTGGAATCTAATTAGAATGCTAATTGGTAAATGGGGTCCATATAGATAGGCCTTGCATTAAAAGGTATATCACCCAGATGACTTGCATAAGCTTGGCTAATTTGATCAGTCAGAGCTGCACTAGTCAAAAGCCTGTTCAGCCTTAGCAGAAATGTCTCTTAGATACAGCTGTGTTTCTGATCCCCTCCTTGGTATGAATTCCTACACTCTACTAAAGCTAGGTCATTTTACAAAATGGTGCAATTTTAATATATTTTATTTAAATAAAGTATGTGTTTTTCAAATATCAAGTCACTGTATTTGGTGTGTTTTTGTGTGTGTGTGTATGTGTGTGTTTTGTAAATACTATTTATTTCCATATTTGTTTCCAAATTCTTTAATAAATCATTTTAATGTGCTGATTCACTGCCTGATAAACATTTTTAGTGTTCAAGCACGAAGTGCTGAAAACCTATTGTAATTCTTAGGATTTTTTTGTAAAAAAAAAAAAAAAAAAACCCTAAAACGCATCGTGCAGCCCAAACCGTAAGGCCTAGAGATTTGAAACGCGGCCAGATGGTAGACCTCAATTTGGGGAGAACCTATCAGAGTATGACCCCGATTGGCCCATAGGTGGCGCTACAGCAACCAAAAGTACTAAATTGCGCTAACTCCTAGACGGTTTGACTTAGAATCAAGGTCTTTACACCACTGTGATCATTGGCTCAAGACGGAGAATATGTAAATCTCCAATTTCGATTTTCTGCTATGTCGAATTTTGTCCAAAACCTACTTTTGCAAACTAGTCCCTGGTCTGTCGCACGATCGGGACCAAAACAGTCTAGGGCAATTCTCTGGACTCTCTAGAGCAATACTTATCGAAAAAAAAGTTGAAATTTTGCATTTGGGTGGCTATAACCGGGTCATTTAGACAATGGGGAGTGGCAAAATACAGTCGAAAGCCTATGAATCCTAAAGGAAAACTCAGAACTTCCCAAAAATTGATGAGCATATGTGTCGTAACATGCTGAAGAAGCATGCAAAGTTTCATGGAGATCGGACCATGGGTGGCGCTATAACTGTTAAAAATCTTTAAAACCATATTTCCTATGGTAAATTGCCTGTATTGGCTGTAAATGGTCTTTTCCATCTATTATGTCAGTGGTTAAATGTATGCTAAATAAAACTTAATGTCTTTTGATGCTTTTGTGCTTAAAGGCCTCAACTGCTTGAACACCGCTAAATGCTGCTTGCAGCTTTAATTTTATTATTATCCATGTCAAAACATGGATTATATAATACTTCATTTATGTAATGTAAAACATAACATATTTATAATAAACAGTTGTATAAATCAAGAAAATGCATCCATTTTATAGCATATTTCCACACTTCTCTTTCTCCATGTCAGATTCTTTCCTAAATAGTGCCATGTGTATTATTTTTCCTGGAGAAAAGTGCTGATCAAATTCAGATCCCTGGATACTTATGATCTCAGTGTGAGAACAGCACAGAAATGCAGGTAGCGTATCGGTTAGACACTAATTACAGGCCGTCTAGGAACTGTCAAGAGATCGTTCGTCTCAGCTTCAAAACAAGCATAACAGCCATGATATTGCAAGCATGATAGCTTAAATATACCTAGCAGTCGCTGGCAAGCTAATTAAAGGGATTTGGTGTATGTGTGAAAGGTGTATGTGTTCACATATGTGAGAGTGTGATTGTTAGACGGAGGTTAGTCTTAGTCAGACAGCACACCCAGGACCGCCCACTGTTCATTCACCAGCTGATTCACACAAAACCTGAAAGCACTTGTGAAAATCATAAGCTTCAATCAAAGTGTTTAACTGTGAGTCGGTTTTTATCAGTCTACTCGGGAAGAAAATTGTTTAAAAGGAGTGCTGTCATAGCTCATTATCTATCCATCCATCCATCCATCCATCCCATCCATCCATCCATCCATCCATCCATCCATCCATCCATCATCCATCCATCCATCCATCCATCCATCATCCATCCATCCATCCATACATCCATCCATCCATCAGTTTTAGAAGTGGAGTTCATATTTCATATTTGAAAGTTGTAATGCTCAGAATTGAATATAATTTATATTTGAGTTAATTTACTAGAAATGTATTTGCAATGTCAATTAATTATTTACATATTTACGTGTTTATATATTTAACACGGTCAGGATATTCTGCTGAATCTGCCTCTCTGATTCTCTCACGTTTATCTCAGTCTAAGTTCTCGCTTCTGATTGGTTAGTTCGGTCAGGTGGAAGGTTCGGACTAGCAAGTGTTGTATCTATCCATCTATCTTTCCATCCAAATATAAATGTATAGAAAATATGCTCGACAGTTTATGACAACTAGCTCAACCACTCTGCATTCAATGGCTTATAAAAGGAAGTAATGCCTAGATGTTTTGAGTGCGTAAGACTATATAACAGAGAACCATATAATATATTTTGATCAACATGACATGAGCAATTGATAATGTAGGAAACAGCAGACAATTGTACATAATCAATTGCATGAATGTGCCAAAGCATTTGCAATTTGTTCAGAACAATGCATTTCAGTTGTGATCTGAGAAATGCACCAAAGCGACTGAGAAAAACTGTAACAATTTAAAAAAAAACTTTTGAATTCAGCTGAACGTCTAAGCAATGTGTGAAAACTACCTTAGTCCTGAATGGTACCTTGAAAACCATCACCCGGAGTGCATTATCGCATGACACACGACACGAGGGGAATCATTCCACTCATCTGAGCAATGAAATTTCCCAAAGCTCTTGTTCTTAGCATCATGCTGTAATACAAAAGCTTATCTTCCACCTTCTCCGTGGTTTCTTCAGTAGATGGATAATGCAGCGGCTTCATTAGCCAAGCGTCCTGCTGTGTGGAGGCGGATGCCGGCGTTCCTCCGTTACTTATACGGGTTATGTGAAAGTGTACCTCAGAGAATAAAGCAAGCCATGCTAAGTGTGTGTCCTACCATCATAGCATTATCTCTTTAATGCTGATCGTAGAAGGTGTGAGGAAGATTATGGCTTTATTGCCTAATTATTTTTATTGGGCAGTAAAGTTCTTATAGCTTCTTCATTATTATGTTATGCATTATTTTTTATTTCTTTTCTCATTGTAGCAATCCATGCTCTATAGGGCAGATAGAAGTTTTGTCAAAACATTTCTGATGTTAAGGACCCCCCCCCCCCCTATGGGGGCAGTTATATATTTCTGTGTATATACGACCCCTTTAATACGACAAATATTAAGCATTTTATAGGTTGACAGTGATTTTTTTCCTACAGATTATCTAGAAAAAAATATTAGATATTAACATGTAACATATAGAAATTGTTAATTATTACACAGGAAAAAAAAATCCTGCCTTAAATAAAGTACAGTCACATTAGCTGTATTAGCAGGGGTGCACATCACTTTTTTGGTCTTATTCTCAAGGGAGCACCTGAACTTACTGCTTGGTACTCACACTTTAAGCGGCACACTTATCCTACAAGCTGTCCACATTACTTTCCTCCTGATTGCTCTTCTCACTATCTTCTTTCTCTCGAAAATGGTAGATGATGATGTTTTTATTTTATCTTATTAAAGGTGCTCTAAGCGATGTCACGCGTTTTTTAGGCCAAAACATTTTTTGTCACATACAGCAAACATCTCCTCACTATCCGCTAGCTGCCTGTCCCCTGAACACACTGTAAAAAGACGCGGTCTCTGCAGACACCCCAGGATCCACAAACGGCAACAAAAACAAACTGGGCTAACCCGCACCACGAAACATAACAAACTGTTCCAGCCAATAACCGACAAGAAGGATTTGGGGGTGGGGTTTGGGAGGTTAGTGCGCCGATGAGGAGGAGAGAGGGTCTAGCTAGCCTCCGTTTTGTTTGACAATACTTTAAACGTCAACAAGAAGTGACGTCACCCAACATCGCTTAGAGCACCTTTAACATAATGACCCAGACAACATCAGGAATATTAGGCTGCTGTCACTTTAAGACTGAATGCACAGACCGAATATACTGACACATATCCGTTTTTTTTTCTCACTGTTCACTTATGACATAACTAAGAAAATACTTGCCGACAGTTATTTTGACATATTTTTGTGTATGAGTCATTCAAGTGCAAGTAAACGCAAAGAGTATCATTTGGTGGATTGACGCTGTCTGAAAGCCCCTCTCTCCTCTCTCTCTCTCTCTCTCTCTCTCTCTCTCTCTCTCTCTCTCTCTCTCTCTCTCTCTCTCCTCTCTCTCTCTCTCTCTCTCCTCTCCTCTCTCTCTCTCTGTGTATGCGTGCTTCTGGTGTGTGAGGTAGTGCGCAGATAACAGCACGTGAGTCCCAATTTAATCCTCTTCTTCTGCGTTTAAAATAGTTTGAATGTGTAAATTGGCAGAACAAAACAAGTCCAAATAACAAACTTTCACTCTATGATGGTTAAACTTAGTAGTTAATCCACAAATCACATGCGTGTCGAACTGTGGGGCCTGGTCCATACGGATCATGGATCAACTGTGATCCATATCACCCCTAATAATTAATGAACATCATTTTGATTGCTATCTTACCAGAGATGGAGAAAAATCCTACTCCAATAAGTAAACATGTCCCCGTCCCCAAAAATGTTGGTACTCAAAAGCGCTTCCCTCCACGTTTTCTGGTGTGTTTCGTTTATTTTTACCATGTATGAGCACATGTACACCCCTGTGTGTAAGTAATTTCTACTTAAATGACATTTAAAATTACATTACAGTTGAATCTATATACACCAGTATATATTTCCATCAGTTATCCACAGTAAACCAGCAAAAATATTCACTTATTTACCCAGACATTTATTTTGATTAGTGAGAGAAGAACATTTATTCTTTGTTTTGTCATAACATTTTTGTTTAGTTTTCAATTATCTTTTGTATACGAAGAAACATAATCTTGGGACTGTAACAGTACGGATACAATTTAAAGCATGTCATTTAGTAGCAATGAACTCAATGCCACAGGAAACCATGCATGCAGACCAGAAGGATGCAACAGGATACACCTTTCCTTTCTCTCTTCCTCCTCCATACTGTATATGTCATCTCATCAAACACACAGAGAGAGAGAGAGAGAGAGAGAGAGAGAGAGAGAGAGAGAGAAGAGAGAGAGAGAGAGAGAGAGAGAGAGAGAGAGAGAGAGAGAGAGAGAGAGAGAGAGAGAGAGAGAGAGAGAGAGAGAGAGAGAGAGAGAGAGAGAGAGAGAGGGGAGAGAGATTCCAGGTTGAACCCCATCTCACCTTCTGTCCTTTAGGGAATAATAAGGATTCCTTGTGTTTGTATGTTTCTCTGCTCAATGCCACAGAGAAAACTTATGCTCTTTTTCTTATTGACCTAGATATCAGGAAGCGGCTCTGTGTAGAAGAACCACGGGCCTTCATGGGCACTGGCTGCATATACAAAGTATATGTACTCATGGTTTATTTATTACATTCATTATGAATGAACGTGCCATGTGCTTTTTTGGTCATAGGTCTCATAACACGTCTTCTGGAAAGCTTAGAGATTGTGTTTTTGGGCTCTCTGGGTTGTACAGTATCATTTGTAGGTTACGTTGTGGGCTACTGGCTAATATTATGAACCTCATTATCATCAGCATTAGAATTAGCATAATTGGACTACAGCATATGGTGAGAGCACTTGGAGCACTTAGCTTTCATCAATTCTCAGTTAACAGAAACACACTGTCAGGTTTTCACATGCACCCATTTCTTACTGCTGTATAATCAGAATGTACTCGGGCAGGATAATTGATTCGTTCAGTTGACTCTTTACTATGATTTTTCTATTCATTAATTCAAGAAAAACTCTTTCCTATAGTTTGTTAGTTAAGTGAGTTATAAGGTAACACTTTAAAATAAGGTCCAATTTGTTAACATTAACTAACATTGAAAAATACTTCTAAAGCTTATATATATGCGCTCATCAAGGCTCTCATATTTTAAAATATTAGCAAATCTTTCTAATATGCGGATTTGCCGCTCAATAAACATTCCATATTATCAATATTGAAAACAGTTGATACTTATTTTTTTTTCCCTCAGGATTCTTTGATGGGGGGTACACACATAGTTAGTTTGTAGGGTACAAACAGTTACTATTTATTTGAAATAGTAACTTACCGACCCCAAACATTTGAACAGTAGTGTATATTCAGCTCCACACTTCACCAGATCATCAGCTTTCTGGAATCCACAATAAATATCTAGACCAAAGTCTTCCATATTGCAAAGGTCAGAGTTATAAATAATGTGCATTACTGAAGAGATAGGCATCAAATGTTTTCAGAACTCCAAGGGAATCAGTCTCTCAAAGTCATTTTTAAGAATAATAATAATAATAAAAAAAACCCCTCTCTACTCCACCAAAGCAGAGAGCACAAGACGAGGCCATTTCTATGCGAGTGAAAAAGAGTTTTCCAATGGTAAAATACATGTTCTCTTATAATTCCAAATTACAGCCTTTCCCCAAAGTGTCTAAATCACATTAATCTACAATATGTGTTTATCTTTAATTTCATTAAGCCGGGTGGATGTCTTTGCTGGTTGTAATTTGGTTGTATTTTAATGAGAAATTAAATGAAAGTCAATTTCATTGACTTTGAAATCGTCCCCCAACAAACTAGTATGCTAAGAGTTCATTTTCTGAACAGCTTCAAGGCGAAAACTATGGAGCCCCTAAGAAGATATAGGGGTGAAAAAATATTAATATAATCATACATATCTTTGAAATATAGCATTTCCTTCCACCTGATATTATTCCCATGACTAATTTTGTGTTTTCACACAAAATATGTGCAATTGAATGCAAAGTTTCTCAGAGGAATGCAGACTTTTTAATGGGATGCAGAAGGAAACACAAGCAGTGAAATTACATTTCCCCCCCCCATCCCCATGCATGACCCTTTAGGGGCTTCGTTCACATGTCGCCAGAGTTAAATAAACACCCAAATGCATAATAAAAAACAAATCCGATACAGATTATGGTAATTCTCTGTCTTAAAAAAATCCTGGAATGTCACATCTTTTACTTTTTACACACTACAGTGCACAGCGACTCTGCTGGTGAGAGTGACAGGAAATAAAGCAATCACAGTGTACAAAGCTTTCTGTCTGCTCTCTATATACTTCCAGCTTGAGCGTACAGCTCCTAGTTATACAAGAAAACTGGTTAGCATAGTGTCAGGGTTGCTGCAGGTAGCTGAAGACGAGGACACCGTGGCTGAGGTTTAGAAGATTTATTTACAAAATTAAACTTCCAAAAATAAACAGAAACAAAAGAACAAAACTCCAGGGCTTCAGAAAAGACACAACCATACATTGACGACGATCGACAAACACTGAGGGAAAACACAGGGCTTAAATGAACTGAACCAAACAAGATAATTAACTGAAAACAGGTGCAGAAAATTGGACACAAACGAGGAGCGGGAAAACTAACAGGACTAAACCAAAATCACAAAAGACAGGGGAAGACAAGATCACAAAAGATTAACAGAACACATCAAAACGTGACAGTACCTCCCCCCTCCCCGAAGGCGCGTCCTCGCGCCGTATAACATCCAAAGGGGTGGGAGGGTGGGCGCCCTGGAGGCTGACGAGGGCATGGTGCAGGTCCAGGAAGCCTCCAGGGCGGAGCAGGCTGTGGGCGTGGCCACGGCGGAGCAGGCTGTGGGCGTGGCCACGACGGTGCAGGCTGTGGGCGTGGCCACGACGGTGCAGGCTGTGGGCGTGGCCACGATGGTGCAGGCTGTGGGCGTGGCCACGGTGGAGCAGGCTGTGGGCGTGGCCATGGTGGAGCAGGCTGTGGGCGTGGCCACGACGGTGCAGGCTGTGGGCGTGGCCACGACGGTGCAGGCTGTGGGCGTGGCCACGGTGGAGCTGTGGGACCCTCGGGCGTCCAGGGCGGAGCTGTGGGACCCTCGGGCGTCCAGGGCGGAGCTGTGGGACCCTCGGGCGTCCAGGGCGGAGCTGTGGGACCCTCGGGCGTCCAGGGCGGAGCTGTGGGACCCTCGGGCGTCCCGGGCGGAGCTGTGGGACCCTCGGGCGTCCAAGGCGGAGCTGTGGGACCCTCGGGCGTCCAAGGCGGAGCTGTGGGACCCTCGGGCGTCCAAGGCGGTGCTGTGTGACCCTCGGGCGTCCAAGGCGGAGCTGTGGGACCCTCGGGCGTCCAGGGCGGTGCTGGCTCTTCAGGTGGCCATGGCGGTGAGGACCCTTCAGGTGGCCATGGCGGTGAGGACCCTTCAGGTGGCCACGGCGGTGAAGACCCTTCAGGTGGCCATGGCGGTATAGACCCTTCAGGTGGCCATGGCGGTGTTATCTTTTCGGGTCTCCGTGGATCTTTGGCCGGCCACGGCGAAGGCGTATGGCGCCCCCCCAAAATTTTCTTGGGGAGGACAGGCTCATGATCGGGAACTGACTTGACATCAACGGGCGCTGGGTCAACGGGTTCTGGGTCAACGGGCTCTGGGTCTGGGTCAACGGGCTCTGGCTCTGGGTCAACGGGCTCTGGCTCTGGCGCTGGGTCAATGGGCTCTGGCTCTGGCTCTGGGTCAAAGGGCTCTGGCTCTGGCTCTGGGTCAACGGGCTCTGGCTCTGGCTCTGGGTCAACGGGCTCTGGCTCTGGGTCAACGGGCTCTGGCTTTGGGTCTGGGTCAATGGGCTCTGGCTCTGGCTCTGCCGCTTCATGGGACTCGGAACTGGACGGGGCCAGCACATCAGGGGACTCGGAACTGGACGGGACCAGCACATCAGGGGACTCGGAACTGGACGGAACCAGCATTTCGGGGAGCTTGGGGCTGGGCTCAGGTTCTGGCGGGCAGGCGACAGGCTCAGGCTCTGGCGGGCAGGCGACGGGCTCAGGCTCTGGCGGGCAGGCGACGGGCTCAGGCTCTGGCGGGCAGGTGACGGGCTCAGGCTCTGGCGGGCAGGCGACGGGCTCAGGATCTGGCTGGATGTGGTTAACGTGAACCCCAGCCTCGGCAGCCATCCTCCTGGCTAATCGCACTGACATCAGTGGGGGATCAGTCATACCGGATATCAGCCGGGGAAGTCCAGGGACCGATCTGGCGGCAGGGCCGATGCGGTGTGCAGGCTCTGGTGGGCAGACGATGGGCTCAGGTGTGAGCGTGCAGGTGATGGGCTCAGGCGTTGGCGGGCTGGCGACGGGCTCTGGTTGGATGGTCTCTGGCTGGAGTGGGAGATCCTCCAAGTGGTAGCTGGATCCACAGGCCCACAGCGTGTGATCCAAAAACTCCAGGAAGGATAGATTGAGGTCCTTCACCAAAACTATCTGGGCGAGAGGGTCCCTTAGTCCACCCCAGAAACTTTTTTTCAGCTCCTCTTCCTCCAGCGTCACATCATCGTATAGACCCAGGTAACGCCCCACATATTCCTCAAGTGAGCGCTCCTCTTGGAAGAGGATAGGTGTTTCAAATGGGCTCACCTCTTTCTTCTTCCTCCTTCGGCCCATCTTCGGGTTTTTTTTTTTTGTACTGGTCGATCGTTCTGTCAGGGTTGCTGCAGGTAGCTGAAGACGAGGACACCGTGGCTGAGGTTTAGAAGATTTATTTACAAAATTAAACTTCCAAAAATAAACAGAAACAAAAGAACAAAACTCCAGGGCTTCAGAAAAGACACAACCATACATTGACGACGATCGACAAACACTGAGGGAAAACACAGGGCTTAAATGAACTGAACCAAACAAGATAATTAACTGAAAACAGGTGCAGAAAATTGGACACAAACGAGGAGCGGGAAAACTAACAGGACTAAACCAAAATCACAAAAGACAGGGGAAGACAAGATCACAAAAGATTAACAGAACACATCAAAACGTGACACATAGTGCATAGTGCCAAAATTATTACTATAGCAAGTAGATATGCTAGCAGCAGCGATGGGCGGGCCCTCGCACATGTAGCGCGTCGGGGAGTGATGCGGCCGCATATTCTGTTGCATATTCTGGAGCTCTGCCAGTGCGGCTGTGAATTTGCTACGCTTTTCAGACACTGCATGAAGGTGTTATACATCACTTCCTGTTGCCAGCAGGTGGCGCTATGACTGTGGGTGAATGTGGGCATGTACATGAGTTCAGGGCGGGACTCTTATCCTACATGTAAAGTTTGGTGCAGCTGTGAGCATGTACACTGAAGTTACAACCACTTCCTGTGTCATGGCAATGAGTTGATCTTTGATGCCATGCCACAGACACACCGATTGACGAAAACTCGCAGATAGCACAACTTTTCATCGTCAATGCCTTTAGAAGGCACAGCAGAAATTTCAAGTCGATCGGACTAAATCCCTAGGAGGAGTTCATTGAAGTACGGAGTGTGTAAATCAGCCAAAATTTGTTGAAAAATTCAAAATGGCCGACTTCCTGTTGGGTTTAGGGCATCGCTCCAAGAGGCTTTTTTGTGCGTCTGGACATGGTTGATGTGCCACAGAAATTTCGTACATCTAGGTCAAACGTGCGGCGGGGGCTGCTTCGTTAAATGTCACTTCCTGTTGCCAGCAGGTGGCGCTATGACTGGGGGTGAATGTCGGCATGTACATGTGTTCAGGGCGGGACTCTTGTCAAGCGTGCAAAATTTGGTGCAGATCTGAGCATGTACAGCAAAGTTACTCCAACTTCCTGTTTCATGGCGAATCATCGATGCCACGGACACGCCCATTGACGAAAACTCGCAGATAGCACAACTTTTCATCGTCAATGCCTTTAGAATGCACAGCAGAAATTTGAAGTCGATCCAACTAAATCCCTAGGAGGAGTTCGTCAAAGTACGGAGTGTGTAAATCGTCCCAAAATGGCCACCAAATTCAAAATGGCGGACTTCCTGTCGAGTTTAGGGTATGGGTTCTTGAGGCTTTTTTTGTGCGTCTTGATAGGATACACGTCCCCACCGAATTTCGTGCATGTAGGTCGAACATGGACGAGGGGCTAATTTTTTCTAATTTTCTAGGTGGCGCTAGCGAGCCATTTTGCCACGCCCATCCGCGAAACCCACAAAATACAACATTTTTCACCAGTCCTGACATGTGTGCAAAATTGGTGACTTTTCGAGCATGTTGCGGCCTCGAAAATGGGGCTTACTTTGCAGAAAAAAAATAATAAAAAAAAATAATAATAATCCTAACAGTTTCAAGAGGGACCTCACACCTTGGTGCTCGGGCCCTAATAAGATGTCAAATGCTCAATATTCTTAAATGAGATTACACTTGAAAAAAGAATAACAGATTTTTTATTCAAATTTCAAATTGATTTTGCTATGAGACTGCTTATTACACATGGATGCAGAAGGAGCTGACATTTGGAGATTTGTTTCTTTTTTTTTCCGCCCTGTTTCTAGTGCGTTTTGCAGACCTGAACAACTCTGCTGGCATGTTGGACCTGGGATGTTATTTGAGATGGCAACAGATTCTTGGCTGCCTGGAAGAGACACTAATTACTTGCTTTGTATTGCAAAATGGCTGCCAACTGGATTGTGCTGATGGAGTGTGTATCTGGAAATGTTCTTCCCTTGTGGTTGTCTGCAGATACTCGCTGTGATTGGAATGCGGGTTGCATCAGAAAAAAAAGTGCATAACGGTACTACAAATCTGAAAACATGACATTGAAACCGATTTAAGGTGAAACAAATAAATTAAGTATGTAACAAGTTTACACAATATACTGCATTTAGACACAGTCGGACCATTTAAAACCCTTTAAATATTGGTAAAATGCTAAACTACTAGGTTGGTTTACTATCCCGAAGTCTCGGCTCAAAAGTTTTGTCTGCAGTAACATACGTCACATTGACACAGAGTTTCAAAGTAAACATGGTGATGAGAAAAATATGAAATGGGAGAAAAAAATTGGACTGAAATACTTTGCAATATAGTTTTTCCTCCCACCTCCAATAATTTCCATCACTAGTTAAATATTAATATATATTTAAATGCAAATTTTCCTCCAATTTTATACTATATTTTTTTCAAAAGAAGTCTCTTGTTGTTCTTTTCTATTGTGCACACATTCTTACAACCTAAAAATATGAGGCAAGAATGAAATCTCTCCAATAGTTTTGGCAAGTTTGACTAATTTTAGAAAAACAGTTTTTAATCATGAGCGAATTTTACCTTGGCAATTTTTAAAGTATCTTCCTCTACACTGCTTGTTGCTAGGTTGAGGCAATGATCGTTTGAACCTGCAGTTTTGGGATGTTATCCAAAAAAAAAAAACAAAAAAAAAAAAACCTTCACAAAGTTGGCGGCTTCTGCCAGGGGAAGAGTAATGTGTCTGGGCCCGTGGGATGTGTTGGCCCTGTATAACAGATCCTGGATGCTCATCTGTCCTGCCGTCTGATATGTTTTCTGTAGACGGGTCACAGTGACACGTGGTCTGTGTGTCTGGAAACACTGACACATGACATGTCCGTCTGCGGCACGCCAAGTTCCCGGTCTTTTGCTTCTGGTTAGATTTGAGACATAATGCTTATACAGAAAATGTATTTATAGCGAGACAGCTTAATCATTTCAGTCACCAAAACTACATATGGCTTCACACTTCATATGTGTAAAATTGTATGTTTTTTATATGCAAATTGACAGACAGATCTCTTGTTACAGCCTGTGCCAGGGATGACAACTGATTTTTGTCTCTCTGGAGGAGACAGTAATTACATGCTTTGTATTACAAAATGGCTGCCAACTGGATTTTGGAAAATCAGCATTGGTCTCTGGTGGATGTTTTCTCCGACTGTGGTAGTCTAAAGATTTGTCCTTGGAGCAGAATAAATGTCGTTTCAGATGACGAGTGCAGAAAGCTTATGTGCATGATGGGCCTAAAAATAAAAAAAATCCATGCTTTCAAAAAATAGATGCACAATAGAAGCACTTAAGGATTTCCAGTATTTCCTCTCTCAGGACTCAGAATGAAATGGCTTAGAAGACTGTTTTGATGAATTTGAAATATAAAATTGCTAATGCCACTCACTCACTGCAGCTACAAATAAAGTATAATAAAGTAGTGTAATGCAGTTTTGTACACACAGAGTTCAGATGATTATGAGAGTGACAACTGCATTCTACAACCAAACAGTGCTGACAACTAAATTTACACAGTTTGTGTCCAGAAGCGAACTGAACACTTAGTGGTTACTGCATTGATGCTTTTGGCAGGGACAACAAATCAATTCAGTGATTATATTGCCAGAATAAAATGGGCAAAAATTTCCCCTGTGCAAGTACAACAGCTTGTTACTAGGGAATTACCTTCAAAGGAGCCTATTATAAAGTTTTATTTTCGGGAAAATTTGCTTTTTTTGGTATTACTTGAACTCAGTTAGATTTCTGAAGCAAAAAACTATTTTTATATAGCTCAAAAGCACACAGTCTACAGTTTTGCAGGTCATCATGACTTCAACATTTCCTATTTTGTCTGCTTTAAAAAAGTTTTTAAAAGCAAATCCTATGTCTTTCCTACAGGCAATTTCACTGCAGGGTCATTCCGAATCAACTCAACCAGAGGTTCCAGACATTTTTTTTATTTTTTTCTTTGGATCATTTGAAGATAAATCAAGATGAAAGCTAGAATATTAAATAGAGTAATCCACTATTGTGTTGAGGGGGTCAAAATGACAAATTTCACCTGAGATGTGGAGCCAAATTATAGTGGGGTAAAAATTACTTTAGAAAGATGGCAGCATCATTATTTTATTTTTACAGAGAGATGGGTAGGTCTATTAGTTTAATTTGTTGACTTTAGCTATCTTTGTTGCATTATATGCCAACGATGACAGTTCAAAAATTGGAAAAAGCACTTATTTAATTATTTTGCCCCAAGTTTGCATGCATGTAACTCAAGAATTATTACCTTAACATCCTTTTTGATTCTAGTTCTTAATACACTTTTCTTTTGATATCTTCATTTTAAAGGCCCTATGTCATATTTTAGGTCAGGAAGCATATTATATATATATATATATATATATATATATATATATATATATATATATATATATATATATATATATATATATATATATATATATATATATATATTATATATATATATATATCAAACAGCGCCTGCATCACCACACGTTGTTTGGTAAGGTTTCAAGAAAAATCCTCTGCTCTCATCCAAAAACAAACTCCAGCATAATCAGTTGCCAGACGCAACTGGAACTTCAAATGGGACCGGAATCTATGGTGAGATGAAACTGAAAAAAAAAAAGCTTTTTGGAGGCAAACCAACCAGATGTGTTTGGTGCAAACAGGGATAAAAAGCACCCATGCCCACGGTTAAATATACCGCTGGATCTTTGAAATCCTGGACATCTTGTTCAGATACATGGCCAACAGATAAAAAAACAAAACCTGACAGCCTCTGCTAGAAATATTATAATGGGCCATGGGTGGATCTTCCATCAGGACAACGATCCAAAACAAACATCAAAATCAACACAAAAATGTGTCACTGAGTACAAAATGAAGCTTCTGCCATGACCATCCCACTCCCCTGACCTGAACCCTATAGAAAATGAGTGGAGTGAACTGAAGAGAAGAAGCACCACCATAAAGCTGGGAATCTGAAGGATCTGGAGAGAGTCTTTATGTAAGAATGATCTCTGATCTCTTGTCAGGTGTTCTCCAAACTCATCAGACATTAGGAGAATACTCAGAGCTGTTATTTTGTCCAAATTATGTTATAAAAAGTATTGAATAAAAGGGCGCCATTAATTGTGGCCAACGTATTGACACACACACTGGTTGGACTTAATTTTCAGTTTGCACCTTTCCCTTGAGTTCTTTTGTTGTCATCGCTGTTGATTTGATTGTCACTCTGTTCAGCTATGTGCACCTCATTATCATCAGTATTTAAGTTCATTAGTTTGTCGGGTATTGTCTGTGTGAATAGCTTTTGGATTTTTGCCTTTAGATTTATTAAAGACTGCCTTTGCTCTTTATCATCTTGTTCTTGTTGATCATCTACACAGCATATTGTGACACGTGTATTGGATAAAAACATTTATTTAATAAAGAGACCCTCCCCCCTTTTTCCCTTTTAATAATATATCAAAATTATTAACAATGCAGATTTATTTTCCCAGGCTTCTTTGTTCATATTACCAAGGGTGCCAATAATTCTGACCAGGGCTGTACATCTTGGATGGCCTGAGGGCAGGGCCGTGGAAAGATGATTTAAGTTGGGGTGCCACTGTAAAAAAAATTGCCGTAAAATTAAAGCCAATTTCCAACAGCAAAATACTGTTATATCAATAAACAGCTAAATCATGTAAATTTACAGCGAATGGTCGTCTCGCGATGTAAAAAGCAGCACATGGGGACAGGGCACCTTCAACACGACACAAGCTCTCATCTGCAGAAAACGGTCAACAGAATCTCTTCAAAACTCTTACCGTCTGCGTCTACTAAAGAAGAAAACTGTTCAAGGTAAGTTTATTTCTATGTTGTTATTTAACTATGTTGCACCCAACGTTACTTGGCGCAAATTGCGTGTTTTAGCCAGATAGACCGTTCTCAGGAGAGGCATTTCCCTAGTCCGTGTTCTCAATCAGATTATAACTCTAGGTTTGGGAATAATTGAATATGGGCTGCTGAATTATTTGAAAAATAATGCACATTATTTTGACCTCTTTTTGAAAAATAATGCACATCCGAGGTTGTAATGCAGCCACGACTCGAAGTGCAATTCAACAGCTCGTCGTCAGGTTTTCCTCCTCGGTGTTGGTGACCACACCTCAAGGCATTCTTCAGATGTTGTATTTCAAGACATTTGTCTAGTTTGTGTCCTCATTCTTATTATCAGATACCAAGCCTCAGTTGTTAATTCAAAACGTCATAACAGAGAAGTGCTTCAAGAAAACAATATGTCAAAACTCCATGAAGCACATTAAGCATAAAAACATAATTCAACATATAAATAACACATTTTAATAGCCCATTTAAAGTGTTTATTACAAAGAAATTACTAATTGCTAAAAAATAACAAGTTCATGCATATCACCCCTACTTCCCGCACCCCTGCCCGAGGGTGGTTGAATTAACAGCAATTAAAAAAATTTGTGTGAACAATCCCTTTAAGTGCACTTCCTTTTCACAATAACGTATTTTCCTCCATTTGAGAGCAAGTTTTACACAATCAGTTTAAACGTTTTAATGGGCCTTTATCTTTAGTCTTTATCTTGCTTGTGTATTCCTATAATTCCTCTGATATGAGTTTCTCTTTCACTCTCTTCTTCAGCTGTCACATCTATAAAAAGCAGATATAGTCTGTCAACATCTCTCAGTTCTGTCATTCCAACTCCTTCCTTATCTCCTCCTTTCCCTCTTGTGGTTTTCTTTCATTCTGAATGAAATGTATGCGGTTTTCATATGAAAATGCAAAATGGGGGGCTCCGTATTTTGAAAGATTCATGATTTCCCAAATTAGTCTGGTTAATAATTCAGCATTTGTTTAAGCTGACTCCAGAAGACAGGGTATGAGAGTCTGTTTGCTGTACTGGGTCGATCTGCTGCAATAGAGGCCAGGATGCCTCAGTGCACTGACAGGCTGTTTTTGCGGGTTAAAAAAGCTTCAGTATAATGTACTAGCCAAGGGACTGAAAGTCTAAAGGGCTGACCCGACTTATTCAAGTTTGGACGTGAATGTGCATGCATATGAACATGCACAAACCTACTTGCTCTGTATTTTTCTATGCCCTTTCATGATCCTCGTTAACCCAATAACTATTTTTCCAGTGATTATCCTTTGAGGGTATCCACTAAAATTTAGGGTAGCAAAATTACAGGCCAAAGGAAGTGGTAAAACTTTCCAGCCCGTTTACATTCTTTAACTTTCAGTGAGAAGAAATTTGGGCTAAAATTGATTCCTTCACCCCCATTTCATGCAAAATGTAGAGGATGCGGTCTCAGTGACCGGTCATGACTGGCCCAACATCCATTTCTCTCTATCTACACTTACACCCTGAAAAACAACACTTATCACCAGGCTGAGCCATAAAAGCTTGTCTCAACACTTGTTCAACACAAGTAAGTCTTCGGGGTTTGCTAAAGTGTTAACATATCAGTCTTCCCTATAGTGAGCAGATAGTTGCTCTCAGAGACAACTCTTTGGGAAATGGATAGCCACATAGAGCTCCAGGTCAATGCTGTAGAAAGAGATAGGATATTGTTTTTCTGTTTAGGACCAGCAGAAACTGCCTCTTTCAGGGTCAAAAAGACACTTTATTTTGTGAAGCTTTGGTAAATGCCTAAGCATTGGGATATAGCCATTTAAATCAATCAAAGGACATTGTGTCTGTACATGCTGTGTTAGTGTTGATTATTTCCCATATTCCTCCATGTTATCGTTGTTGATTACAGCTGATTGAACATGATCAATACAGATTTGAACAATGAGTCTAGTGCACTGATGTGAATCTGTGTGAGAGGAGATGAAGAAAATGGAGGAGAAGTTTAGGTATCCACTCCACTTTAAAGTACACTTACCTGGAATTCTCAACATCACTTACAAGATGTGTATATTTTTGTAGTCAAGACCAGCTCATGTCAGGGTCCAGGCAGAGACCTGAGTAGGTTGACTCTGAATCAAAACTGAGACCAGAAGAGGGTTGAGTCAGAGTCAAGATCAAGTCCAATTGCTTCCGAGTCCATGGCAAGACCAAGACCATGAAAATATGGTATTGGTCTTGGACTTGGACCCAGAACCTATCTTGAGCACTACTACACTGGTCTTAAAGCTGTGGCTCTCGACTTGTTTTGCTTCATGATCAAGATTTTGCATTCAACATTAGGTGGTAATTTTATATATATAATATAATATAATATAATATAATATAATATAATATAATATAATATATATAATATAATATATATAATATAATATAAAAAATATATTATAGTTTGATTGAACAGATTATGATGATGATGATGTTGTCAACTACAATTTTTTTTCTAACTATATTTTTTATTTATTATAAATACTTGTCAGTACATTTGTCAGTATTTCAAAGACAATGGCCCTCATTTATCCTTCTTGTGTAGAAACGGGCGTATATGTTGGCGTAAGATTATGCTTACACTCCTCTCACCGCCTGATGTATGAAGCTGTGCGTACCTTTGAAATCTAGGTGTACGCAATACCTGTCCTTGATAAATGCAGTGGCTGAAAACGATAGTCATTAGAATAACACGCCTCTAAATATTCAAGTCTCCGCTTCCCCCCACGCCCTCATTTTACGCCATGGACACACGGAAGACGGCAAAGAAGAGAAACTTCTCCGACGTGGAGATCAAATGACCTATCACAATGCATTATTTTACAGCATTTTGAAACAATTAGCATTTAATATCGTATCACGTACAATAGTGATGATGATGTGATGTGGAGTACCATTCATTTACATTAATAATTGCATGTCCATTTGTAATATTCTTATATTATTATTCGTGTTCGCATTTATGAGGAAAAAACAATGATACGGACGTGAGCGCTCTGAAAGCGGCACTAAAATATATTTTAAAACTTTCACAGAGATATCAAACATAAAGCACAAAACCTTTCTTTAAACTGATTTACGTTTTGTATTAATTGTATCTTAATTTTAGTCAATGTTTCATCAACCAATTACCTGGATTTAACAAATAAGAAGTAAATAGCAGATGATAGATAATCATGAAACGGAGGACGCGTGAACTGCTCATCTCATAAATAAACCGAAACTCGGCGTATAAGGTAGGCTACTTGCCTCAGACATGTCTACTTTTAAACAGAACAATTCAAAATGAAAGAAAACAGACTGCAGACTGCTCTCTGCTTATGTAATCTGAAATGTGCATAATTTCTCATGGCGCGTTCACTACTGCGAAGATCGCGAGTCAGCATCTCAACTTCATCTTTGCAGCCGACACAAAGAAAACACTTCTTTATTAATAAACAATTAAAATATCTCCTTGCTATATTTTACATATTCATAATCATTTTGCCGGTTCTTTGTGACAGATTTTTACACTGAAGTTTATAATTAGCCTACTATGTTGTTGTTGTTGTTGTTTTTTGTCATATGTTTTAGTTTGTCAGTGCGTTTTGTGGTGTTAGGAATTGTTTTTCTGCGCATTTCCGCACTAACTCAAACGTGCGTACACCACCTCCTGAGCTGGCGTGGGATTTGAGCGTGCCGTACACCAACGTCCATATTGATAAATCTCAAAGTCACCGTGGTTTTGGGTGTACGCCAGGTGTACGCTCGAAATTTGGTGTACACACTTTTGATAAATGAGGGCCAATATAAGTAATTATAAAACTACATACGCCCTTTTACCGCTGACAAAATGGGCTTTCAATAGATATTGGCTGCTAAACAGTAGAAAGGGGAAATGTTTTTGAAATCGATGCTACTTGACTAGAGAAAAGGCTGTTGCCTTGCCTTTTTGCAAAATAGGTAAGAAAACTTCAACACCCACAATGCACTGGGCATGTTGCTGTTCAAGGCCACTCCCACCAGTATGCTATAGATACGCTTGACCAGAGTGAAATACCACCTTGTTTTGGTAGGAAACACCTCTTAGCAAACTTTTAGTCATAATGGTGTTGTCTTGTTTTATTTCAAGAGTAATTTCAAGTGTTTATATTTTTAAGAGTAAGTTACTTTAGGTTTCCAGAGAAGGATCCAGCGTGTTGCAGTCAGTGGCTAAAGACTGCAAAGAAACGGAACAGAGTCAACATTTCAAACTGGATGACCATGAACACCATGTCTTAGGCCAAATGGAAGAGAAAAACTGAAATAAACTGCCATTTTGTGTCATCCGTCAGACTTTTGCTGACAAATAAATAGAAATTTCTCACTTCAGGTAACAGGGGAATTAGTAAAAAATGTTCATTTACATATACTCCCAACATTGTAACAATACAAAGTGAGTTGAAAATCAGCAAAGTTACTCCTTTAAGTTCAACTAATTGCACTTATGGCAAATAACATGTTACATGTCCGAAAACATTACATTCAGTCTATTTTAGATAAATGTCTTAATGAACATTATGGATGACTGGATAAATTAATTACAATTCATTTATTGTTAATTAAACAAACATGCAATAGGCCCACTACTTCATATTTTGACCAGAATAAGGCCGATATCATAATCCAGTATGATTATGCTGTTTACCTTCTGGAACACATTTTTCTTATGATCACTTATTAGATTTTCAAAAAAAAAAAAAAAAAAAAATGTAGTGACTCAGTCTCTATATTTAACTAATGCATTTGAAATGTGCCCTAATCTATTTATTATGTGTTTTAGTGTGAGAGAAGGTATTTTGGAGCCAACAAATTCAGAAGAACAGATAAAACAACATAAATTCTTCATCTGTCCTAGAATCCTGACGTAAAACAGTTGGAACAGAAAACGTGTTAGTTGAAAAATGTATTCTTTCTTTTATTAAAACTTAAAATGAGTTAGACTTTCAAAACCTTGGTGATAGAAACTGCAGCTATACAATGCTTAACTTCAAAGCTTTATTTTCCTAATTCTTCAATTATCTTTTCACAATGTGCTTGCAGAAAAAGGGATGTGTGCATTAACAAAATGGCGGCATAGGCAAATGAAGATATATAATATACATGTATATGTGTGTGTGTGTTTCTCTTTCACTTTCACCAGCCACACTAAACAAAACTGAGACATTTCATCTGAGCCACCCAAACCGCCATCCCTCATCATGTTAAGTATGTGTCACAAACCCCATCACACATTAAGATTTCAGTAGATAATCTGGTCTCGTACCACTAACCTATCATCAGACAACATGGAAGAGAAATTATAGAAAAGCTTTCATGAAAAATGCATTACCATTGGCAGGTGTATTTCTCATTCTGTCTATAAAATAAAACCACAAATGGGGGTCAAGGCTTTGTTATCGCTTTTAAATGTTTCAGACACCTGAAGCGGTCTGGAATGAATGAATTAAAATTGATAAACTCTCAAACATAGATGAGATGTTTTACCATGACAAGATTGTATAAATGTAAAGATTTCTTCTGTTATGCGAACAGTCTTGATTGCCTTAAATTCCTCATGCATGTCTAAGCAGCACAATTTCACTGCCATTTCATATAACCACTAACACTTACATTACAATTACTATTATGTTCTTGGCAAATGCTGTTCACCCAAATTGACTTAGAAAGTGCACATTAGCACAAAAGGTACACTGTAAAAAACTTAACTCATTATTTTGAGTTATCTTTTGCATGGGTTTTTTTTTAGTTTAACTAACTTATTTTGATAAGTTGAGGGCAAGAAAAACTTAAAATTTCTTGTTGTCTGGACAATCTAGTTATCTCTACACAAAAAAATAAGTTGAAATAACAAAATTGCTAAAATATTTTTTACAGTGTAGCTAACAGTGCATGTCAAGTGTTAAATGCAAATTACAAAATAGAGACATATATGGAATACCTGATTCTGATTGGTCAGTCACATCTTGTTCATCATCACATTTTGTGGTCAGATATATATGTACAGTATAACACACCTTTTTCCATAATCTATGTATCATCACATCTGACATATGAAGAATGGATAAATTAAGTTCCACCTGTATTATTGTCAATGAATAGTTCTGTCATGAAACTCTACATGGCATAAGCTGATTGGTTCCTGTTGCATCTGCAGCCAATGAGCTTGCTGCTCAACATTTAAATAGTTGGTCAGTGGTTGCTTTAGCAGTTTGTTACATGCTTTGGAAAATCCTCTGAAACCCTCCACCTTCCCTAGCTCCACCTGTATAGATCTGCTATAAGTACATTCATTTTTGCTGTTTGCCCAGCTGCTGCATGTCATGTATTGGAAGTAGCAAGTCTTTGCAGCAAGAACTGGCAGCGTAGCAGATCTATTTCGCCAAGACCAAATAGATTAACATTATCATGTCCATTACTATGCTAAACTCTTCAGAGAGTTGTCATGATACAACTGTTTATTTAACTTTACATGGCACTTCACGGTGTGTCATCTTTCATTTTAATGTACAACATTATCTGAGATGTCTCACAAGGAAAAATAAAGAGTTGCACACTGTTCAGTAGTGAATGTGACTTTTTTCAAGCTAATTTAAATTTTATTTTTATTGTTTATTCGTCTGCAGAATGTTAATCCCCTGATTGTATTTCAAACTTAATGCAACTTCAGACACAGTGACATTTCCATCCGTACTCATTTTGTTTTACATATTTATTCATTGACATTGTATTCAAATCAGACGAAGACCTCTACATCCAAACACACATCTGCATTTGATCTTGTCATATACATTTGGTGAACATTGAACTCCACTTTGCCTTTTAAACCAGTAGTGAAAATCATATACAGCAGTACAAAACATGCAAATATTACCATAGTTTACTCAGTACAATTTTCTTTAGAAATACATTCAAAAGTTTGGGGTCAGTAACCTTTAAATAAGTTCCTTTGCTAACCACTGTGTTTATTTTGATTTAATAAAAAAAGAATAAAACAATTTAATACTGTAAAATGGTAATATTGTGAAATATTATTGCAATTTCAAATACCTGTTTTATATTTTATTATTTTCAAAATTATAATTTATTCCTTTTTCAGCATCATTACTCTAGTCAGAAATCATTCTAATCTGCTGATTTGCTTGCTGATCAATAAATATTTATTTTATAACTATGTTGTAAACAGTCGTGCTGCATAATATTTTTGTGGAAACCATGCTTTTTTGGGGGGATTCTTTGAAGAATAGAAAGTTCAAAAGAATAGCTTCAATTTGAAACAGAAATCTTTTGTAACATTATAAATGCCTTTACTGTCACTTTTAAATCACTTTAATACATCTTTGCTAAGTATTTATTTCATTCTAAAAAAAACTAAATCGTACTAACCCTAAACTTCTGAACCACTGTATATTTTTTTGTGCCATGACACATTTAGTTTTTCTTGTTTCTATTGTATTCTGCATAGCATAACATATTTTTCCTTGTTTATTTCATCCCTGGGAAATCATTGCAAGTGAGGTCTGGTCTTTTGATGAACTGTTGAAAAATCAATAATATTGTCTTACCATCCCTGCCAATGATTAAGGATAAAACGGAGGTTAAAATAGTATAAAATCTCTTTCTTCTCGCATAGTAAAATGACTTCAACTCAGATCAATATTTCATGCCCATTTACTAGCTTATTTGGTAAGAAGCCATGTAATATACAGGATAATGTACAGTCAGCAAAATAAACACCTACATAAACCCCTTATGTGTAGTGCTGATACAGCTCTAGAGCTTTAAGTCACAATGCTCAGGTCACTGAACAAGTGTAAAGATGAGTTGAGTCAACACATCAAGAGTTTTCTCTGTTATGGAACATCTTGGGCGAAGGTTAAACCACCCCTCTGCTATTTCCACCAACACAGCCACCCACTAGCCAAACTGAATAGGAGTTTGAGGCTATCCTGTCCTTATGTCAAAGGGAGCAAAGCACAAAAGAGCACTAAGAGTTTAAGTGATCGAGCGAGGTGAGAGGTTATGTGCTGAAAGAATTGGGATAAAATATCAAGAGCCTTTTCCAAAGTCTACAGGCGGACTTTTTTTTTTTTTTTGCAATGCACTTGCACCAGCAAAAACTATCACTTGGTTAACAGGGTCCAAAGCCTGAATTAATAATGCACTGAAATATATATCATTGAAGTATAACCACCGCTTCAGTTCAACAAGGTCTATTACACAGCCCTGCAGCTTGAGAAAAAGTCTGCTGAATTTGCAAAAAAGGGCCTTGTATTACCTAATCAATCAATCAATCAATCAACATTTATTTATACAGCCCTTTACAACACTCAAGGTGAACCAAAGTGCTTTCCAAAAACAACAACAACAATACAATGCAAAATATAAAAATAAAATATATAATCAAGATATATAATAAATGTATGTCACAAAGAAAACAAAGAAAGAAAAAAACAGAATGACTCAACCAATGCTACGATATAAAAGCCAGTCTAAATAAATAAGTCTTAAGCTTAGCTTTAAAAGGGCCTAAGTCTGTGATTGTTCGTAAGTCGGCAGGTAGCTTGTTCCAAAGTCTTGGCCCAGCTACAGAAAAGGCCCGGTCACCCCAGAGTCTGTACCTTGTCCTTGGGACTTCCAACAAGAGTTGAGTTGTTGATCTAAGAGTCCTGTTTGACTCTCGCAAAGTTAGCATCTCAGTTACGTAAGGTGGAGCAAGGCCGTTGAGAGCTTTAAAAACAAACAATAAAATCTTAAAATCAACTCTAAAAGAAACAGGAAGCCAGTGGAGCGAAGAAAGAATTGGAGTTATATGCTCACGTTTGCGTGTATTAGTTAAAAGGCGAGCTGCTGCGTTCTGCACCAGCTGAAGGCGCCTGAGTGATGACTGTGAGACTCCCACGTAGAGTGCGTTACAGTAGTCTAGTCTTGAGCTAATAAAAGCATGAATAGCTTTCTCAAGATCCGAACGATTTAAAAATGGTTTGACCTTGGCCAATAGACGTAGTTGAAAAAAACTTGCTTTTACCACGCTGTCAATTTGTTTATCAAATTTAAGGCTACTATCAAAAGTCACACCGAGATTTCTGACAGTCGGTCTAAATTTTGAAATTAATGTATTTGGGTCAGCGTTTGCAGACTCGCCAAATAAAATATATTCGGTCTTATCTTCATTCAAATTAAGGAAGTTTTTTCCTAACCATAATTTAATGTCGTCAATGCAATCAATTAGTGACCCAGATGCATCACTATTTGTTGGACTCATCGGCAAATAAATCTGCAAATCATCAGCATAGCAATGATAAGCTATGTTATGCCTGGCTATGATGGACCCAAGGGGCAGCATATAGAGTGAAAATAAAACCGGTCCAAGAATAGAGCCTTGTGGCACCCCGCAGGAAAGAGAAGTAGTAGAAGAGGACGAATTCCCAATCACTACAGAATAGGTTCTATTAGTCAAATAAGACGAAAACCACTGAAACGCAGTACCCTTAATGCCAACATAGTGATTAAGGCGAGACAGAAGGATTGCATGGTCCACTGTATCAAAGGCCGCCGTGAGATCAAGAAGCACTAAAATAACGGGGCTCTTAGAATCAACAAACCGGGCAATATCGTTGTGTACCTTTAACAGTGCAGACTCAGTACTATGGCGCGATCTAAATCCTGATTGAAATTTCTCAAACATAGAGTTATTTTCTAAAAAAGAATGTAATTGGAAAAAAACAACTTTTTCTAAAACTTTTGACAGAAAAGGCAAGTGAGAAACTGGTCTGAAATTAGACAGAACTGAGGGATCCAGATTCGGTTTTTTAAGAAAAGGCCTAACCACAGCATGTTTGAACTCAGCAGGGACAGATCCTGAGCTAAGACATTTATTAATAAATACCAACAAGAAAGGCCCAACTGTGCTAAAAACCTCTTTTAGCAATTTAGTTGGAATAAAGTCCATGGGACAATTTGTACTTTTCATTTGTTGCACTACTTCGTTAAAAAATGATAATGAGACTGGCTCAAACTCTTCAAGCACAGTGGAATGAGTTGCCGCAACAACTGAGTCAGTTGCAGAACTATTAGTCGTGAGTTGTCTGACGGACTCCACTTTATTAATAAAAAAGCTAAGAAAATTCTCACAAGTGGAGACTGAGGCATCCGTCAGAGAAAAAGAATGTGGGTTTACGATAGAATTAATTGTATTAAACATCACCCTTGGACAATGCCCACTATTAGTGATAATATTTGACAAATATTTTGATTTTGCCTCCCTTACGGCCCCTTGATAATCAAGAAGACAGCCCCTTAATATTTCCAAGGACACATACAATTTGTCCTTCTTCCATCTCCGCTCAGCTTGTCTACAGCGCTGCCTAGCGGTGCGGGTGGCATCATTTATCCAGGGATCTGTTCTTAACTTAGGAGCTCTGTGTTTATAAGGGGCAATAACATCTAAAATTTCAGAACAGGTAGAATTAAAAAATGAAAGCATGCCATCAGAACATATAGAATAATCAGATTCACTAAAGACATAACATTCAGAGTCCATAAAAATATCCGTAAATTCTTCAGCCGTTGAGGAAGTGAGAATACGACGATAACATGGCAAAACACTAGACTTACTGGCTATTGAAGGCAGGACTGGAAATTCAACAATAACAGGGAAATGATCCGAGATAGCAGTCTCAGATATTTCAGTAAGGGAGATAGAGAGCCCATAAGACATAATAAGGTCCAGAGTGTGTCCCATAAGATGTGTGGGTCGGTCCACCAGTTGATTTAACTGGAAAGAGGACAAAAGTCGTTTAAACTCAGTACCCAACAGATCAGACGGACAGCACACATGGATATTAAAATCACCACAAATAAAAATTTGGTCATACTTAGGGACAACATCAGCTAAAAATTCGGAAAACTCTTGAATAAAATTCTTATTGTATTTGGGTGGACGATAAACAACAGCACACAACACAGGGCATGTAAACTCGATTAAAAATAGCTGTAGTTCAAAACAAGAATAATTATTTGTAGATAAAAGTCGACATTTAAATTTGTCCTTAAAAACAGAAGCCACGCCTCCTCCGCGCCCCGACACTCGCGGGGAGCTGAAAAAACAGCAGTGAGGTGGGAGGAGCTCTGTAAAGGCACTGTTGTCACCTGGTTTAACCCAGGTTTCCGTCAACAAAAGAAAATCCAAAGAGTGCAAAATAAAAAAATCTTTCAAGATAAACGTTTTGTTAGTTAGCGATCTAGCGTTGATCAAAGCAACACGTACAGTGTTGAGGCTAGACTGCTGAGAGATACTTGCAAGCGGGCGAAGATTCTCCTTTTCGGAATGCCGTTTACAGATCATTATGGGCCGTCGGATAGGATGTATATTCACAGCGTCGGGATCCACAGCATCAGGGACAATGGGTCGAAGCCACCGGTAGCAGTATTCTGAGGAACACTTTACAGCGTAGCCGTCGTACTCCCGAGAGAACGCCGTGAAACTGCGAGGATCAGATGCCGAAGCCAGAGTCAGGTAGGCTCTTCTTAATCTGGCAAATTTCCCGCCTCTCCGGCCGCGCCGTCTGCTGCGTTTTCTATAGCGATTGACGGCAGGTAACACACTGGGCACATGCCACAGGTGCGAAGGTAGTGATGACAGTAGTGGTGGCGGCGTCTCGGACTGTCCACTATAGCCACGAATTTTAGAATTAACCACATAATTCCTTATGTTCAGAAGAGTCTGGCGATCGTAAACTAACAGTGGTGACACATTCTGTGCAAAATGTGACAAGATTAACAAACACAATAACACACAGAGCAAAGGAAGACGGCCAGCCAAACACAGCGGCGCCATCTTTTCCCTGATGCTGAGGTCAATCTATCTATCTATCTATCTATCTATCTATCTATCTATCTATCTATCTATCTATCTATCTATCTATCTATCTATCTATCTATCTATCTATCTATCTATCTATCTATCTATCTATCTATCTATCTATCTATCTATCTATCTATCTATCTATATTCACACTAAGAAAAGAAAAATGTGTACTAAAAGGTTTTTTGGGGATCCCAAAAAGGTTATTCCGTGGCATCGCTGCAAAAACGCTTTTGGAACCTTAGACATTTACATAAACACAAGTTTATTAAAAAAATAAAATATAAATTTTCTGTCGCTGTTTGGATGTATTAAAACACCCATAGATGTGCAGCCATGGCCAAAAGTATAGAGTGGTGCAGGGATGACGTCAAAACCCGGAAGTCTAATTGGAATAAGTTATTTATTTTTTTTATTTTTTTTTATTTATTTTTTTTTTTTTTTTATTTAACAGTCAGACATACATACAAACCAACATAGTGCATTAGTGAGCAATCTTGTAAATCCATAATTCCAGAAGTGACATAAAAGTGATTTAAGTGTTTGATCTAAGTGTGCATGTGAGCGGGTGTGAGTGTGGGTATGTGTATGTGTGTGTATGTGTAAACAAAGTAACCATTTATTATTTATTACCATTGTCATTACCATCACCACCCCACTCCCCACTACCACCATATTGCCAATATTGTGTTGGTCGATTTTTATTTCCATCCTTCCTCCTATGTAACAATTGCCATTGTCAATGCCGCATAAAATAAAAGATGGTATAATAAGATGATAAGATAATATAAGATAACCTTCCCCCACATCTCAGCAGTCCCTATCTTTTCCTAATTTTTTTTTTTTTTTTTTTTTTTTGTGTGTGTGTTATGTGCAATGTCTAAGGTGCATTAAAAGAGGGAGTACAGTGCGAGAGTGTCTCAAATTGGGACAGAGATGCTGTCCCGTTGAAACCACTTCTCGCCTGTCTTGCCTGCCCTGGTGTTTGTGAGGTTTTCCATATACATACTTTTTTTTTTTTTTTTTTTTTTTTTTTTTTTTGTTGTGGTGCATTAAAAACCCATGAAGAGATAAGGGGGGGATTATTGCAGTAGTGATGAAAATGACACTTAATTCAAATACAGCATTGACAATGGCAATATTGATGATTATAATAATAATGATAATATTAATAATAAATGATAATGATGATGGCAGTGGTGACCGCAATGGTGAAAGCAAAAGACAGCAACAACAGCAATTACAACAATGAAAAAATAAAAGCGAAAATAGTAATCATAACAATAACAGTAAAGATAGTAATAACAATGATGACATAAGCAAGTTCAAACAGCTAAAATGCAATAATATTCGTGGGTTGGTTAAGAAGGTGGGAGGAGTCGGAGTTGAAAACAGAGAAAGAATTCATAGCTGTAAGAGGTCAGAAAGTGTTGGACGGTAGAGATCAGTTTCAGATGCGTAATTATGAAGGGGAGATGCGTATTCCATTGCAATGAAGTCTGAAATAAGATTTTTCCAAATGTTAATGTGTAATTTATTTCTAGTTTTCCAGTTCATGAGGATAGTTTTCTTGGCGATGGTTAGAGCTATGAGGAGTATTTTAGAGTTTAACGTTTTATCAGTGATTATTGTGAGGTCCCCCAGAAAGCAAAGAGAAGGCAACAGTGGGATGTGGCAGCCGACTATAGTGGATAGTGACTGTGTGACCTCTTCCCAAAAGTGTTTGATTGGAGTGCAGTGGCAGGTTGCATGGATGTATGTATCTGTAGAATTTTGATTGCAATGTGTGCAAATTTCTGATGTGAAACCCATTTTAGCTAATCTATTGCCCGTGTAATGTGTTCTGTGAAGTATTTTGTATTGTATTAACTGAAGATTCGCATTTTTGGACATGAGATAGATGTTTTTACAGATTTGGGTCCAGAAGTTGGCATCAGGGGCTATTGAAAGATCGTTTTCCCATTTTATTGTTGGTAAGTATATGGTCTGAAGTTGGTTTGGAAGGATTTTGTATATTTTAGAGAGAAGTTTCTTTGGGGAGGAAATGTTGACGGTGGAAGTTCTAAATTTGTGTCTCTGATGTTGATTTTTGTCAGAACAGAAGATTTGAGTTGTAGGTATTTTAAAAATTCGTTGCTCCCAATGCCATACTCCTGGGCCAGTTGCGGAAATGGTGTAAATGTGTTAGATTTGAAAATGTGCTTAATGTGGGTGATACCCTTTTCCGCCCATGTGTGAAAATTCAATGTTTTTTTATTGCGTATAAAGTCACGGTTGTTCCACAGTGGGGTGAGGTTAGATGGAGCTAATGTAGAATTTGTGATTTGGTGAAATTTCCACCAGGCTGTCAGAGTGGCAGATATAGTTACTGCATTAAAACATGTGTGTTGTTTAATTGATTTGGTGAGGAACGGTATGTCAGCTATATTTAATTCTTTGCATAGTGATTGTTCTATATCTAGCCATATAATATCAGATTGGGTGGGGTGAATCCATTTGTATATGTATTGCAGTTGGTTAGCCATTGAGTAATATTGGAAATTTGGTGCTTCTAGTCCTCCTTGAACCTTACTTTTTTGTAGTGTAGTGAGTTTAATCCTTGGTGTTTTATTTTTCCAGTAGAAGCGAGTTATAATGGAGTCTAGCGATTTAAACCAGGTGAGTGTGGGGTGGGTTGGAATCATTGAGAATAGGTAATTAATTTTCGGTCAAATTGTCATTTTTATTGCTGCTATCCTGCCAATTATGGAGATTGGAAGGTTGAGCCACCTGAGCAAATCGTCTTCTATTTTTTTTTAGCAGTGGTGTGAAGTTGAGTGTTACCAACTCTGACAGTCTGGAGGAAATCTTAATGCCTAAGTAAGTGATGTGATCATGACATATAGGTATCGGTGATTGATGGGGTGCCACATCCCATTTGGTTTTATGTAAAGGGAGGATGAAAGATTTGTTCCAGTTTATTGCATAATCTGATATTTTTGAGAAGGACTGGATTGTTTGAATTATTTCTTGAGTAGATGCTAGGGGTTCTTGTATATATAGTAGGATATCATCTGCATAAAGTGAGATTTTATGTGTTTGTTGTGGTGTTTCAATACCTTTGATTGCTGGGTTTTGACGGATAGCTGCTGCTAAAGGTTCAATAAAAATCGTGAATAGGGATGGAGAGAGTGGACATCCCTGCCTCGTCCCCCTGTGCAGTGTGAAGCTTTGTGATGTTAGTCCATTGGTTGTGACTGTGGCCGCTGGTGATGTGTATAAAATCTTGATCCAGTTAATAAATGACTCTCCAAAGCCGAATTTTTGTAACGTGGTGAATAAAAATTTCCAGTTGACCCTATCAAAAGCTTTTTCGGCGTCTAATGTGGCAATGAGAGTATCTTTCTGTTGTACTGATGAGTAGTGCATTAAATTGTATAATCTGCGGGTATTATTGGATGCGAGTCTACCCTTTATAAAGCCGGTCTGATCAGGGTGTATTATATATGGTATAATTTGTTCAATTCTATGGGCTAGTGCTTTGCTAATAATTTTTATGTCGACATTTATAAGTGAGATAGGACGATAGTTAGATGTGAAGGTGTGGTCTTTGTTAGGTTTAGGAATGAGTGATATAAGTGCTGTATTCATATGGGAAGGGAACTTTGCGTTATGTTTTATTTCTGTTATTGTTCTGCTAAATAGTGGGTATAAGGTTGACCAAAAATGTTCGTAAAAACTCAGCAGGGAAGCCATCTGGACCTGGTGCTTTATTATTTTGCATGCTTTTCAATGCGGAGTGAAGTTCTTTTTCTGTGATTGGTAATTCTAGAGAGTTAACTTGTTCCATGTTGAGTTTTGGTAGAATGGTGTTATCGAGAAATTGGGTTATGTCTTCTTGGTTTGGGTCCAGATCAGATGAGTATAATTTTGTATAATATTCTTGAAATATCTTGTTTATCTCAACTGGTGAATTGGTTAGCTTCCCTGCCGAGTTTCTGATGGAGGTTATTGCTGTTCTTTCTTTATTTCTTTTAATTTGACTGGCTAAATATTTTCCGGATTTATTGCTATGGTGAAAAGTTTCTTGACGGAGCCTGTGAATCAGAAACTGGTTTCTTTTGTTTATTATTTCATTAAGCAAAAATGTTTTTTCTCTAATTTCTTTATAGATGCTTTCTGATTGATTATTTGCGTGTAAAATTTCTAATTCTTTTATTCTTTCTTCCAGTTGGACTTCTTTTTCTCTGTCCTTTTTTTTTTATGTACTGAATATGATATAATTTTTCCCCGTAAAACTACTTTCCATGTTTCCCAGAGCAGTGATGCTGACGACTTTGGAGAGTCATTTATTTCAAGGAAGGATGTCCACTCTCTCTTGAAGTAGCTGTCAAATTCTAAGTTAGTTAGGAATAAGTTAGTTAAATATTAATCATTTTTATAAGTATTATTATTATATAAGTATTAAATAAGTATTATAATTTTTTAATGAGTAAAATAAAGCCTGTGGTAAACATAACAATGCAAATTTTGAAGTAGTCAGCTTCATTGGCCAAAAAAGCCCCCTACAAATTACTCACCCTACTACAAGTTACATTGAAATAGCCAATTACCACCTCCCTAGCTGATGATATCACTAGTCGCTTTTCCCTTTCTTCACTTTCCTTGTTTTTTTTAAGCTGCACTATCTCCACCTAGTGATGCAATGGTATTACATAGATCAATAAGACCATGGAATGACAATGGACAACTCTGGATGCAGACAAAACCTTCTCCAAAATAATCTTCTGACTTAATTTCACTAATCATATCATCAGCACATGGAATATTGTGAACAAATATGAGTCAGATAAAATCACTGTATCATTCTGATTGGATTAGAAGAGCAGACTGATTGCTATAAAAGGAGAAAAAAAAATGCTTCCATCATTGTGTTCTTGTGAAAGCAATGGTTACCTCCAAAGAAAGACATGCAGTCATCATCACTTTGCATCAAAATGGCCTCACATGCAAGGAAATTGCTGCAAAGAATATTGCACCTGAAAGAACGATGTATTGGCTCCCCAAGAACTTCAAGGAGAGAGGTTCAACTGCAGAGAAGAAAGCGTCAGGACGTCGTAGAGTGTCCAGCAAGTGCCAGAATCACCTCCTCCTGAGGAGTCAGCTACGCAATCGGTTCTTCAGCAGTGCAGAGCTAGCTCAATATTGGCACCAGGTGTGTGTGAGTACATCTGCACACACAGTGAAGCCAAGACGTTTGGACAGCGGCCTGGTGTCAAGAAGGGCAGCAAAGAAGCCACTTCTCTCCAAGAAAAACATCAAATTCTGCAAGAAGTATAAGGATTGGACAACAGAAGACAAATACAAAGTTATTTTCTCTGATGAAGCCATCTTCTGGCTGTTTGGGACATCTGTGTAATCGATTGTCTGGAGAAGAAAAGGTGAATGCTACCATGAGACCTGTGTCGTGCCAAAAGTGAGACCATCCATGGGATTGCTTTTCATTCAAAGGAGTGTGCTCTCTCACAATTCTGCCCCCAAACACTTCCATTAATAAAGAATGGTTTCAAAACCCCCTGTAAGACAAAACTTCTCCAAACTACCCAGGAGCAATTTGTTGATGTTTCATACATTATCCAGCATGATGGAGCACCATGTAACAAGGCCAGAGTGATAAGTAAGTGACTTGTGGATTCTTACATTGACATTGTGGATCTGTGGCCAGGCAACTCCCCGTATCTCAATCCATTAATCCCTGAAAACCTGTGTTCAATCATTAAAGTGTGAGTGGACAAGCAAAAGCCTAACTCAGAGGACTAATAAGGTAAGAATGGATCTCCATCAGTGGGGATTTGGCCCTGAAGCTGATTTCAAGCATTCCAGAGCAAGTTGCAGAGGTTATAAAGCAGGGTCAACACTGTAAATATTGACTCTCTGCATACAGCATATTACATGTTTTTGCCAATATTTGCATGTTCCTTTGTCATTTCTCATAATTCGAACGTTGAAAACAAGATAAGGCATAACATAATGTCGCATGTGAAAATCGTCTGAGAATTGAACAAAGATAAGAAGATGTAGATAAGAAGATATAGATAAGAAATGTGTTTTTGTAGCAGTTTTTCTGGCTATTAAGGGATAACACATTTCTTTTCTTTACAAAGGGTTGTCAAAAGCAAAAATGCTAAACACTGGTTTTGGAATCAGCACCCCCAAATTAGTAAGAAACAGTATTGGATTTCATTCAGCAAAGATGATGCAGTGTGTTATTATATGTGTGAGTTCATAAAAGAAGAAGAACATTGTGTTTCTATCAGCATTTAGAGACCATTTCGGTGCATATGATCATGATGTACTGTACCAGAAAAGCAGGTCACAAAAAATGTAATTCTATAAATGTAATTTTATTTTTTGGTGCTCACAAACACAAAAAAACACAAAGCTGCAGACTTTTTTGGATGAAGATATAGCATCGCCAGAGGCTGGCTAAGGTCGGGAAGCAGCTATATGTTCCACAAGACCCGGGACTAAGGCTGGTTATTGCTTACTTGGATGGAAACAAAACCTGAACCCCGAGGGCTCTACAACACCCAAAGCTTAAGAGAAAAATTGCTATCGAAACTGGATTTGGTACCATGGGATACGCTAAACTGTTGTTGCGTTACTCCGGGATCAGAGCAGGATCAGTGATTCTGGAGTTTCACAGATGCAGAAGTGTCCTCAGATGCGTGATGGGAGTGGAGATTCGGCTGTGGAAGAAGCTGAATTGATGAGCAGAGCCAGTGAAGAGCACCTGCTGTTGCTGTCCGTGGTGTTGAACGAACGACAGTAGGGTTTAATAGCCACCTCTCATTTCTCTCATGGTTCAAGCAGCCGCCGGCAAAAGCATCAGCTGTGTTACCTCACGTCATGACCAACAGTCACACATGAATAAATGAACATGTTGTTGAAGACTTTCAAAAGAATCATTCCAGAGGACTGTTAAATCATTTAATCATTAAATAAAAAAAAATATATATATATTTAAAATTATATATATTCTTATATAAATAGATACAAATTGTGCTACTTTTTAAATGTCTTACATTTAGATTTTCCCCCCATGACTGACATTTAAGAGATGAAAATCCATCATAAAAGTATTGATTGTTACATTTTAAAACTACAATGATCTACACACTTAGGTTATACTAAAACTATTATTTTTTCAGAATTTTTTATAAAATGATTGTATAAAATGTATCAACTAAATGTATTGAAAATAATGAAATGTTCATTTCAATGTTTTTCAAAGAAGTCTCTTTGCTCATCAAGGTTGCATTTTATTGAACAAAAATACAGTAAAAACAGCAATAATGTGAAATTATTTAAAATAATTTAAAATATCTGTTTATATTTTAACATTTTAAATTCAGCATAATTACTCCAGTCTTCAGTGTCACAAGATCCTTCATAAATCATTCTATTGTGCTGCTTTGCTGCTCTAGAAACATATTGAGATTATCATATTATTATTAATATCAATGTTGAAAATAGTTTAATAATTTTTGGAAACCGTGATACTTTTTTTTACAGAATTTTATTTTTATTTTTATTTTTTTGTAACACCATATAAGCCATTGGTCACTTTTGATCAGTTTAATGTGTCCTTGCTGAATAAAAGTTAACAATTGTTAAAAAAAAGAGAACTTGAAAAGTTTAAGATAAAAAAAAAAAAGGTATATGTTTTAAAAAAGGGGAAAATAAATAAAAAGCCCATTCAGCCTTTATTTTTGTTGCACAACAATTTTAGTCTTTTGAGATCTTTAATGTACGATGTGCGATTCTATAAAATAACTAAGATGCTTGGTTATGGGTCTGAATATTATGTAGGCATATGATGCAGTACATACTGTACATTCCATTGACTTTAATTGGAGTCCTTGAGAAGACAAAGGAAAGGAAGATGAAAAAAAAACATCAAGTGTGAACAGTCAGTTGTGTAACAGCGGAGCCGATGATGCGCAGGCCTATAAATACAGACTGGCAGCAGCAGTGCATCGTGGGCCAGTGTTTCCCCTCAGCCCACTCAGCTTTGTTTATTCCCAACCGCTTGGCTTGTTATGCCTCTGCACTGCTTTGACATTGCAGAGAAATCAGGAAACACAATGTACAGCGCCAACTCCCTCACGGACTTTGACCGATGCCTCCCTCACTGTTTGTGTGACTCCCGCATACGGGAAAACAAACGATCAATTTGCAATACACCGGCCGTTTCATTGGCAGGTACAGTTACGAGGCTTTCCAGTGTAGTAAGCCACTGAATAACAAATGTTTTCTCCCTGCAAGATGATGCAATGATTAATGTAGCTGCCCTGTCCTGTAAATAATTTCACCTGGTAGCCTAGAGCTAGTGCAACCCGCAACACTTCCATTGTCATTTGCGCTTAATATGAATTCAGCACAGCTCAGATGTCAACCAATCCAATGCACTCCCAGTTAAGGTATCGCCTGGAGTAGTTGAAGGAGAAGATGCAAATGATAAAAACATATAATGTGAAGATAAGGCGAAAGAGACAGGCAGAGTTGGGGCTTATCTAAATTGTTAGATAATGCATTCGAATGAGTTGCATGTATCTTGCCTTTCCGGCAAATTCTGCCATGCATTTTCTAAGCTTCTAATGAAACAATATATCACCGTTTTCTACCCACGTTCCTCAGCCTGGGTGCAGGCTTGCTAACACTTCAGCTTTCATCTTCTAGACGTGGGAGATATTATTCATAAAGTGGATAAATCAACTCTTCAGCTATTTACTGCAAGCCCACCAAGCGGAGAGCAAAAAAAAAAAAAAACGGAAGCCCCAGGGAGAATGTCACTAAGACCAGCAAGATCACAACCATGTCAGAAAATCTATCGGGTTACTAACAAACTAAGAGATTTGGAGTTCATCTAAAAAAAAAAAAAAAAATATTTCATCATTTACTCACCCTCATGGTGTTTCAAAGTCATATCAGTTATTTTGAACACAAAAGGAGATACAGAATGTCAAGGCAAATGTCAAGTTTGTCAAAGGAACAATTTCTATATTAAATGTAAAGCATTAAAGAATACAAAATGTGATTGCTTATTTTATTCAACCCTTTAACTTTTGTAAATGCTATTGACAAAATTCATAATGTGCCGTCAATAACTACAAATATTTAGGTTTCACATGCTGCAAGGGCAACATAACAGTATTTGTGATTCACTAAAAACAAACTGGTTCATAAGAGTCATTAGCAGTCATCACTGGTCGTGCTATTTGTTTTTGATTTGCTTAAAAGAACTGGACTGCATTCCCCAAAAGTATTGTAAGTAGATTGTTGAAACCATTAGCACCAATAGTCTCTACGATCTGTTTGCACTTACAATGCTTTTGGGAAATGTTCATTCATCAGCTTGGAATTAAAATCTAATGCTCTGATTGTGATTCACTAGATACACTATATTCACTAATAGTGCGGCGATGCATGAAGTTACTTTCACGCCAAGTAGCTTTCTCTTGGAAAATGTGGCGAATTCGCAGAACCATCTTGAACACAAGTACAACATTTTGACCCTCGCAACTCTGATCACACAGATTCCTAATGGAATGGTGTTTTGCAGAAATTTAATTCAGGGACCACTTCCAGAGCATTGTAGTTTGGAGGTCAGTGCTTATCGGTGAAAGAATGCAAATGTGAGAACGTTAATGGAAACGCATGGAATGGCATGAACATTTGGTATTTTTAGTTTTATTTTATTTTTTTAAATGGAAAATTAATTCTCCTGCCTTCCCTACAGCGAAACTTCTCTCGCGTTGCCCAAAATCATAAGGGTTTTGAACAATGAGTTCATGATGACAGGATTTTCATATTTGATGTTAACTATTCCTTTAAGCACTGCAAGTTTGGATTTAATAGATTTCAGAACATCTTTTTGCCTCTGTCTACTGACATTTCAAAGACGCGAGGCAGATCTGAAGTAGCAAATCATCTGGAAGCTTGTGGGGAAACCGTTTGATTTGAACGCTGTACGACTGTATCGACTGATGACTGGTGGAAAGCACACAGGTAAAGGTGGCCCAGGAGATGTTTACGCAAGCTGAATGTTCCTTTCATTAACAGCACAGCAATGTTTATTTATACTTTCGCCATTTCTGCTATGCCCAACGGGCTCCTGGAGTGTCCTGTGATGATGAGCTAGTGTAATCACTGAGCCCAGCCAGTGATTTATAGCTCACAGCACAGAACCTAAAAACAGATGCTCTTTAGAGCACTTGATTTCTACAAGTTTACAAGCCCTGTAAAGCACTGCGTTAAGTGAAGGTCTGGCATTAGGGGCTTCAGCAGAATTCTGTATTTACGCAGGACCACTGAACTGTGATTGGAAACTCACAGGTGGGCTATTTATCACACATTCACAAGGGATTTTATGCCCCTGCTACCACAGGGTGTAAATGCTGGCCTGTAATGTTTTCAATAGCATAACAATCTCAAGATTGTGTTTATAATGAAAATCTTCTTTTTTGTTGTTTTTTGTATGCAACCAATAAAAGAAGTTCATCAAAGAAATACTAATACTTTTGATATTTTGCATAGCTTTTCCAGAAAAGTTTAGTTTATTATTGATCTTTTAAAGTTGCATTGTGTAATATTTTGGAGGATCCATTGATAGAAATGCAGAATCATATACATAACACTGTTTTCTGTGGAGTATAAAGCCCTTACATAATGAACCGTTATGTTTTTATTACCTTAGAATGAGCCATGTCTATGTACATACACCACAGGTCCTAAACGGACAAACTGCTCTATAGAGCATGTTTCATCACTATGTTGTTCTTTGTGCAAAGAAGCTAGCTAAAGTCAGCAAATAAAACACTGACTGTGAGGTACCGAGTGGCCCCCCAAATATTGGGATGTGCAGGCTCACTGGCTTTGCTTGGTGGAGGTGGAAAAGATGGTTACCAGAGCTCAATTTGTTCCAAAAAATAAAATAAAGTTTATTTATATTTTAACTCAGAAGTCAAGAAAACAAAATAACCAAAATAAATCAAAATAAATCAAAACAGCACAATGTTTCTGGCTTTCAATGATAATACAGCAAATACTTTGTACATAGCCTCACAGCAAGCTAGTACTCACCCTCACTCTCCCTAATGCAGAATGAGGCCCTCTTAAATAGGCCAAAGCATTAAGCCAAATTGGACCATACCAACAATCAGGGTATTACATTTAGCCTAAGGCCATAAATAAGCTATAAGCTAAGTAGAAAATAAACATGACATGAAAATAAAATCGTATCATCATATCACTATCCTTTTATACCACATTTACACCACCTATTCACACCACCCATATACATACAAAACATTATTACAAACAAACACCCCTCTGAACAATGCTCTGCACCCTCTGCCTTATGACAAGCATAAATACTGCCCCTACAGCGGCGCGCGCATCCGCCGAGGAGCAGTCGAACCGGACCACCGGACCGGGATGCCGGAAATGCGTGAGTTGTAATATGTACAGTATGAATTCACTAGGATTTTAGTCAGAAACAGGGAGTAAATGGGACATGAACTAGTGGGTACCGCACTACATGTCATGGAGGTGGTGAAGTAGGAAGGTATAAGCAATGACAAATTCGTTTTGAGTGTTGTGAATGAAATCGCGGACAAACCGTGCTACAAACAAATCAACGCGAATAAGTTAATGGCGCCTAGCCTCGCGTGAGCCTTCTCTTTAAACACAACTTCCCCCCCGTGTTCATTAGCCGTCCATACACCTTCACAAAATAGCACAATTAGCCTAAGCCAGGCATCATTTTTATCAAGGAGCGTGCGGGTGTATGTGTGTGCAAATGTGTATGCAACTGTCCAGAGTCTCTCCCGCTCTCGCGTGTAACGCCATTCACAGTCAATGCGGGAGTGTGTAACAGTGAGAAGTGAGTTTCAGTTTCTCACATTTCCCTCCCCCTTTGGAGTCTCGCCAACAGGGTGGCGAGACAGAAAGTCCGCAACAGTATTCTGCTTGCCCGCTCTGTACTGCACCGTGAACCTGTAGGGCTGCAGGGCTAAAAACCAGCGGGTGACTCTAGCATTGGAGTCCTTCATCCGCCCTAGCCACTGCAAGGCGCGGTGGTCAGTCTCTAGGGTGAAGTCTCGACCAAGCAGGTAATATTTCAAAGTGTCAAGCGCCCACTTTACGGCCAGGCACTCAAGTTCTATGGCCGCATATCTGGTCTCTCTCGGGAACAGTTTCCGGCTAATATAAGCCACAGGTTTCTTGTCGTCACCCTCTCCTTGGAGCAGCACCGCCCCAAGACCCACACCAGATGCATCCGTCTGGACAGTGAAGTGCTTTCCAAAGTCAGGGCTCTGGAGAACTGGATCTTTGCAGAGGGTCTCTTTTAAATCCAAAAAGGCTTTGTCTTGCTCCTCCCCCCATTGAAGCGGGGTGGAGCCTGACTTCCGAGTCAAGTCCGACAAGGGAGCTGCTCGTCGGGCAAAGTCCGGCACAAAACGGCGATACCAGCCCACCAGCCCCAGAAATGACCTAACCTCCTTCTTTGTCTGGGGCCTGGGACAGTCCTGTACTGCCTCGACTTTGTCTTTTTGCGGCCGGATCACACCACGACCCAGAACATGGCCAAGGTATTTGACCTCCTCTTGGGCTATGGCACACTTTCTTGGGTGGATGGTCAGGCCAGCTCGCTGAATGCGCTGCAATATCTCACCTAGATGACGCTGATGCTCTCTCCAAGTGGCGCTGTACACCACTATGTCATCCAGGTATGCCGCAGCAAAAGAGTCTGTACCTGCCAACACAATATCCATAAGTCTTTGAAAAGTGGCCGGCGCCCCCTGCAGGCCAAATGGCATTACCACAAATTGGAACAGACCCTGCGGGGTCCGGAATGCCGTGTACGGCCTGTCTGTCCTGGCCAAAGGCACCTGCCAGTATCCCTTGCATAAATCCAGGGTAGTGATGAAGGATGCTTTGCCGAGGCGCTCGATCAAGTCCTCAAGCCTAGGCATGGGGTAAGCATCAAAGTGGGACTGAGCATTCACCCGCCGAAAGTCAATACAAAAGCGCATAGTGCCATCTTTTTTGGGGACTAGCACCACAGGATTACTCCACTCACTGGAAGAGCGCTCAATCACCCCCAAGGCCAGCATCTCCTCCACCTCGGCTTTGAGAGACGGCAGAAGACGCTCAGGAACCCGGTACATCCTTTGGCGTATTGGAGTAGTGTCTTTGAGTGGAATGGAGTGTTCCACCATAGCAGTAAATCCTGGCTTTTCCTGAAATAGGTCAGGAGGGATGATTCCTTCTAGCTCCCTCTGCTGGAGGGAGGTCAAGTGGGATACCTCCAGGATAGATGCTGGTTGACTGGTGGGAAAGAATTGCTCAGGACTCTCTTCTTCCTCCATCACCGCCTGCACCCGGAGTTGTAATCCTGGCTGTCCGGCCCTCTCATGCCATTCTTTCAGGAGGTTGACATGAAAGGTCTGTCTGGGTTTTCTTCTCCCAGGCAGGTCAATTTCATAGGTGGCCGGACCCATTTTCCGCACCACCTCGTACGGACCCTGCCACCTAGCAAGCAGTTTGTTTTCGGAGGTGGGCAGGAGAAGCAAAACTTTCTGCCCTGGGTTGAGATGCCGCTGCCTGGCAGCCTTGTCATACCAGGCCTTCTGGTGTGTTTGGGCCTGCTCCAGGTTAGTCCGCACCAGCTCGGTCATTTCCTCCATCTTGTCCCTCATTTTGAGGATATGCATGAGGACGCTGTGGGACTTGGGGGTCTGAGGACCCTCCCAGGCCTCTCTCAGGACATCCAAAGGCCCCCTCACCTGTCTCCCATACAGAAGTTCAAACGGCGAGAAGCCGGTGGAGGCCTGGGGAACCTCCCGGTAGGCAAAAAGCAAGTAAGGCAACCAGCGGTCCCAGTCTTTACCATTGACCGCTACAAACTTCCTCAACATGCCCTTTAAAGTCTGGTTATAGCGTTCAACCAGCCCGTCGGTCTGAGGGTGGTATGGGGTGGTCCGGATGCCTTTGATGCCTAGCAAGCTATACACCTGTTTTAATGTCTTTGACAGGAAGGCGGTGCCCTGATCGGTTAGAACTTCCTGGGGAATGCCTACCCTAGAAAATAGCTGCAACAGGGCTTGTGCAATTGGACCTGCCGTAACTTTGCGCAAAGGAAACGCCTCAGGGTAGCGGGTGGCATAATCACAAATGACTAAAATGTATTTGAACCCCGATTGGGTCCTTTCCAGGGGCCCTACAATGTCCATGGCTATGCGAGAGAAAGGAACTTCTATGATCGGCAGTGGCTGAAGGGGGTAAGGGCAAGTTTTCCTCTTGCTGGTGAACTGGCACTCGGGACAGGATTTACAGTATTGCTGCACCTCACTATAAAGCCCTGGCCAATAGAACCTGGCTGCAATACGCTCATAGCTTTTGGGGTTGCTCAAGTGACCTGCCCAAGGGATGGTATGCCCCATGGCTAACACCCTCTCTCTCAATTGCCTAGGAACCACCAGCTGCTCTGCCCTGCCCTCTCCTGGCTCGTGGTAAAGTAATCCCTCCTTCACTACGTAGCCTTCTCCAGACAGTGAAGTAGGCATCCCAGTGGACATACCATCTATTTGTGTGACCCTGTCATACGCTTTCTGCAAAGTGGGGTCCTCTCTCTGCAGCTGCCCAAAATTATCTGGGACCTCACCCCAATCATCCACTGGCTGGGTAAGTTGTAGCTCTTTATTTCTCTCCATGGTGCCCACTAGCCTAGCCTGCCTCCGCTGTCTTCTGGTCTTCCGGCACCTTGTTTTGGCCGGAGGGGTATTTTCCCCCTCTATAAAAGGCAACTCTGCCAGGCTATTTGGCTCAGTCGACTCATCTGTCTCCTCTTTCTCAGGGTCCTGCTCTTGGCTCTGGGATCGCGTAATGACCATATTCACTGGCCTGCTGGACTGCACTAATTCTGGTAGCACAATAATGTCCTGGCCTATTACAACAGGATGGCTCAGCCTCTCCACCACACCAACCATCATCTGGTATGTCTGTCCTCTAATATATAGGTATACTTCGGCTGTAGGATACTCATGTTCATCCCCATTGACACACAGAACCTTCACCTTCCTACCCTGCACAAAGTCCCTCTTCTCCACTAAGTGGGGCTGCACAAGTGTTTGGGTACTTCCTGTGTCTAGCAGGGCAGTAGTATCTTTACCATTAACTAGGACCGGCATTGTCTGTAGCCTTCCCCTAAAACCTATATTGCCCTCTTCTGGACGAGGAATACAGCTATGGCTGGAGTGCTTCGGCTTCCTGTTCGGGCATTCAGGCTTTATATGTCCTTCTTGACCACAAAAATAGCATACCACCGGACCTGTGGTTCTTGGCTCTAGGCTATCTCTGGGCTTGGTTGGACCAGCATAGTTACGGGCAGGCATTCGACTGGGCCCACTACCCTTTGCACCACTCCCCTGACCAAAGCCCTCAGACCTCTCACGGGCTACCGGTCTTGCCTGTGACTCCAGACGGAAGTGTCTGTGGCCCTGTCGGGCCGCCATGAAGTTCTCCACCAGGTCCGCCGCCCTCTGACCATTCTGGGGATTGTGCTCCTTCACCCAGACTCGAATGTCCGGTGTCAGAGTGCGGAGGTACTGTTCCAATATGAGTATCTCAGCGATCTCTTCAACCGACTTATTTGCCGGCCTAATCCACTTCTGGAATAAATCTCTGAGGCGGGTGTACAGCTCCCGAGGGGTCTCTCCTGGCCTGACATCCGGTTCACGGAACCTCCTCCGGTACACCTCCTCGTTGATTTCATACTTCTGCAATATTGCTTCCTTCACACTGTCGTACTCCATCGACCGGTCCATACCCATTGCCACATAGGCGCTACGGGCCTTCCCTGTTAGGTATGGCACCAGCACCACGGCCCAGTCCTCTCTAGGCCAGCGGTATGCTGTGGCCAGCCGCTCGAACGTAGTGAGGTATTGTTCAATGTCGTCCCCTTCCTCGTACCTTGGAATGGCCGATCTGGCCCAGGCCGCTGGAGCTGCTAGCGCCGGTGCTGGTGCCTGTGCTGCCAGCTGAGCTGGCACTCCTGGTTGAGACCCTGGTGGAGCTGTAGGCGGATGCCTCCTCTCTGCCTCCACATCATCCCTTAACTGGTTCAGCTGTATCTGCACACTCCTCCAGCGCTGCTCCTGCTTGTACGCCTCCCTCTCATGTGTCTGTAGAGTCTTTTCAAGGAGATGACGCAGGGTTGCTAGATCAGTTCCCTCTGTCTGGTCTCCGCCCAATGCTTGGGCCCCAGCATCGCCATCTGGGCATTCATCTGTCTCCTCCTCAACATCCTTCTGGTCACCTTTGGCTAGCCGCCTACATGCCATTCTCCCCCTGGACTGGCACCGTTTTCCTCCTCTATTAGCCAGTGTCGGTCAGCGTACTATCCCACCGCTGCCACCAAATGTGAGGTACCGAGTGGCCCCCCAAATATTGGGATGTGCAGGCTCACTGGCTTTGCTTGGTGGAGGTGGAAAAGATGGTTACCAGAGCTCAATTTGTTCCAAAAAATAAAATAAAGTTTATTTATATTTTAACTCAGAAGTCAAGAAAACAAAATAACCAAAATAAATCAAAATAAATCAAAACAGCACAATGTTTCTGGCTTTCAATGATAATACAGCAAATACTTTGTACATAGCCTCACAGCAAGCTAGTACTCACCCTCACTCTCCCTAATGCAGAATGAGGCCCTCTTAAATAGGCCAAAGCATTAAGCCAAATTGGACCATACCAACAATCAGGGTATTACATTTAGCCTAAGGCCATAAATAAGCTATAAGCTAGGTAGAAAATAAACATGACATGAAAATAAAATCGTATCATCATATCACTATCCTTTTATACCACATTTACACCACCTATTCACACCACCCATATACATACAAAACATTATTACAAACAAACACCCCTCTGAACAATGCTCTGCACCCTCTGCCTTATGACAAGCATAAATACTGCCCCTACAGCGGCGCGCGCATCCGCCGAGGAGCAGTCGAACCGGACCACCGGACCGGGATGCCGGAAATGCGTGAGTTGTAATATGTACAGTATGAATTCACTAGGATTTTAGTCAGAAACAGGGAGTAAATGGGACATGAACTAGTGGGTACCGCACTACATGTCATGGAGGTGGTGAAGTAGGAAGGTATAAGCAATGACAAATTCGTTTTGAGTGTTGTGAATGAAATCGCGGACAAACCGTGCTACAAACAAATCAACGCGAATAAGTTAATGGCGCCTAGCCTCGCGTGAGCCTTCTCTTTAAACACAACTTCCCCCCCGTGTTCATTAGCCGTCCATACACCTTCACAAAATAGCACAATTAGCCTAAGCCAGGCATCATTTTTATCAAGGAGCGTGCGGGTGTATGTGTGTGCAAATGTGTATGCAACTGTCCAGAGTCTCTCCCGCTCTCGCGTGTAACGCCATTCACAGTCAATGCGGGAGTGTGTAACAGTGAGAAGTGAGTTTCAGTTTCTCACACTGACACAATGATGAACAAGTAAAAATAATATTCAAAATAACAAAGTTTTATTGAATAATTAAGTAAACATAATTTCTTAATGTATCTTTGAAAATAAACCAATGGCTACTCTCTGCTGTCTCAGACGACGACATATTTTCCTGTCGGCCACTGTAACTTCTGTTGGTTGCAGTTCACAACCTCACCACTAGATGCTTCTAAATGTACACACTGCACCTTTAATTTGTTTTTGTATTTTTTTTTTTTAATTTTGACCCCTTTCACAACAACAAACGTGTAGTCTATCAGCATTAGGGGCGTGAGACGATGAAGGAGAGAGAACGAGCAAGAGGGAGATTTGAAGAAAGACTGTAGAAAGAGAGATGGCTGAGAAACATTACAAAAGTGAAACGCTCATAAGAATATCACTGGAAAATGAAGGGATTATGATCAGGAAAGAGCTTTAGTACCCCTGTTAATATTAGAAAAGCTTTCCAGCTTTGCTTTGATTTCACTTTGATTTCCGAGTCCGGTGGTTAGGATTGGAGGGTGAACTTTGGAGGTGGAGCCATAAAGAGAGGGGTGTGTTTGTTTTAGTTAATTTCAAATATATCAACAATGTTCAGCAATGACTTTGAAAAATAACATACTGTGTATTTAACATTTTAAATAATTATGTTTTAATAATGTTTTAATATGATTGAAAGAAGTACACTTACTGTATCTTTGTGTTGACTAACATACTGTTCTAAAGTAAAGTGCTTGATTATAATTTTACATGCTGTAATTATATTTTTATAATCTTTATCACTGCAAATGTTTAAATAGAAAGGGCAGTTAAGTATAGTTTACTAATAAATGCTGGGCAGTACACCTCAACCATATTTCACAAAAAAAGTGTGAAATTACATGTAAAGATGTACTTAAATCCTACTTGAGTCAAAAACACTTTAATGTTCAGCTAGCATGTAATATAAACTATAAATGATGTTTTGCTTAATTGCTAATAACATGCAATTAAGTGTCTGAAAACATTAATTCCATAATAAGTTCTCTTTATAAAAGTATGCTGTGTGTACTTCTTTTTCTAAGTGCTAAATACCAATCATTATATTCACACTAAATCGAGAACCAATTTATGCTTTGAAAATTTATTTAAAAAACGTATTCATGAAGTTATTCATTTAATCAGGCGTCAGTTCTGATTCTAAACAGCCCAATACACACAACTTGTTTGGCGAAACATTGTCATGGATAATATAACATAATGTGATTATGATCATCTATATAATGAATGTATCCATTTTCAAAATCCAGAGCACACAATTCTGCTCTTCTTTTCTTTAGCTTCTTTTGATAATAGTCAATACTGTTTTTTTTTTTTTTTTTTTTAAATCGTTATGCCTTCAAAATGATTCAAAATGCATGTTTTTTATTTTTTTACACACTGTATTGTGATGTGTACTCACATGAGGCTCATTTGTACCCTGGGATTAAACCGAGAAGCTTAATCACACAAATCAGCAGAACTGGTGTTCTCTGGAATAGTCTTTGTAGAATAAGAGGATTTGTGTTGCAGTTCAGCTCTGGATGATAGAGATTGTTTATGGTGACGGAGACACACTCATAATCCCATTAAAACGAACTACAGGGCAGATCTCAGCTCTGTTTGTCACATTCATCACGGCCGTTTGCGCACTAAACTTACAGTCATACCACTTAACATATAGCGAGAAGTTAACATGTTGCTGGTAGGAGAAGTTGGACTTGTTTGTGTGTCATAATGTACAAGTATTAAACTGACTGTATGGGTATTTTCTGCAAGTAACACACATATAGGTTTCCTTGTGGATGGGCTAAGTGTTTTTCTTAGCAAGGGGCATAAATAAAGCTGAGTAAATATGATCTCCAGTGAATTACTGTGTAAAAGGGGAAAAGGTTTTGATGGAAGATGGTATATGGAGAAATTCATAGAACCACATGATTAAAGCAGCATCTCCAAAAGGCCAGATCCCACACTAGTCTATAATTTCCAGAACTATATTAGAGTAATATATCATGTTTCCTTATTCATTTTTAGACCTGGACATTTTTTTTTTAAAGGAATAGTTCACCTCAAAATGAAAACTTTGCCATGATTTACTAATTTTTAAAAAGTTTTCATGCTTCAAAACAGATGCTATAAAGTTTCATAAAAAAGTGGTCCTTATGACTTGTGCACTATATTTCGAGTCATCTGAAGTAAATGATAGGTCTGGGTAAAAAAATATATCAAAACGTTAGTCATTATTCGGTGTGTTTATGGGAGATTTAGCGCTGAAAAAAATACATAGTTCAGTCATGAAACTCTAACATAGCTCTGATTGGTTCATCTAACACCATGGCATTAGCCAACCAGACACTTCCAAATCCACGTAACCATGTTTGTTCCCTTGCCTGCAATCGCCCTGCTGCGCGATTATGTTTACCCCTCCTCCTCCCCAGCACCACCTGCAAGATCTGCTAGGGGGGGTTGATATATTCGTGCAGCACCATGTCCTTTATGTATGCTATTTAACTATGCTGAAGAAATTCTTAAATTTGCTCAGCAGTAGCATAGCAGATTTAATCTACCAAAATCAAGCATATGTACATGCCATGCCCCATGCCAATAAATGCTGGTTAAATAATTCACTTCAAGAGTTTTCATGATGAAAACTGGTTAAAAATGCTTATTTTACTAGTTCAACTCATCTGGATTGACAGCTCAAAGTTATCATTTCATATAATAATTTTGTCTGTTTCGGATTGCGCACAAATTGCATGGAGTACAGTTTTATGGTGCTTTTGGGTCCTATTTAGAAGTTGAAATAATTAGTTTCAATTATAACTGCTTGGAGCAAGCTTGAATTTTTTCACTTTTAGTGTAAATTATTATTTTAAGTATATATGGAACAAAAAACAGTATGATCTTTTCAACATGTCGTGGTCATCTCTTGTTTAATAATTCCCAAAGACAACATGAACATGAAACACCAGAGATTGCCACTCCCTAAAAATCAATTTCCTATTATCTCACTCACAACAGTTGTGGCGTGACGATCGCTTCAAATCCCATTTTGGTCTGACAGCTACAGCCAGCTCAATCTACGGTTTCACCCAGGCATGGTGAGAATATAGCACTTCTTTATACAACCTGCTGTAAAAAAAATATAGATTGTTGGAACAGCAAAGAGTATTACATTGATAATAATTACTAAATTACTAAATAAATTACTAAAAACTGATTCAAATTCAACTTTATTTGTGCTTTACTTAGGCATGAATTAATGCATATTAGTGTTACCATGTGTATTTGTTATATTAGTTATAAATGTGTGTAACATGCTATATAAAATTAACACTGTTTCATTTTTTTTAGCAATGTATTAAAGTAATTACAAAATTCTTAACAATAAATATATGCAGCCTAAGGAATATGAACATTATGTTTTGTTAAAAGGTATTGTTATTTCATAAATAAGAATCAAACGACAATAACTACTTGGAATTTATAGGAATTACAAAAACCTCAACTATTAAATAAACTCATTAGGGAAATGAAAATTTTGGGGAAAATGTGCTTAATTGCTAAACGGTCATTTTAACTCACATTTGTTTAGGTTTTTGTTCTCTGTTCATACTTTAATGCACACGTTTATTATGGTTTTCATGTCTTTTAATTAGAAAATTGTCACAGTCATGTTTCCTATTTTTGTCTTGTGATCCTGTCATGTGATCTTGTCATCTGGTCCATTTATGCAAATTTCATAATTACCATATTTACATTTATTCCTCTTCACTCCTGCAGCCTATTCTCTGATTATTCTCTGCAGCTTCAGTCGGTGTTGGTGTGACGGCGTGTTCCAGCGAGTTTCACATTCCTGCCTGCTGATCTGTGCAGTGATCTGCAACAGCGTGTGTGTTTCTCTCTGGGTGCTTCAGCACTGCTGCGAGCTTTCCTCTCATATAACGAGCTTGCACGTGGCACGTCTTTTTAAAGATGTCTCGCCTCTGTGGTCGTTCCGTTTTGTTGTCTGATGGGCATGAGCGCTGTCTTGCGTGTTTGGGAGCATGCTAAGGCCGGCCAGCGGCACCCCAATGTGGTTGAAGACAGAACTTACTTCCCCGTCTCTGAGCCCCCCCAAGGCACGTATGGCAGGGTGCTCTGTGCCGCTACGGCTACACGGGGTTCACATCCTGAACCATCTCGATGACTGGCTGATCCTAGCTCACTCTCGAGACCAGGTTTGCGAACACAGGGACCTAGTGCTCCGGCATCTAGCCCACTTGGGCCTTCGGGTCAACTAGGAAAAGAGCAAACTCTCCCCCGTGCAGAGGGTCTCTGGAAATCTAGCGAGCGCACTGCTGACTGCCTGAGACAGTTCGAGGGCAAGAGTGTGGTTCCACTGAAGTTATTTCAGAGGCTCCTGGGGCATATGGCATCCCCAGCGGCAGCCACACCGCTTGGATTGCTTCATATTCTCCTCAGGTGAGTTTCCCAGAGAAGCCCTGAGTTCCTCCAGCACTGCTCACGTCAACACCAGAGTCTATGTCTGCGGCAGCTTTTGTGTTGGCTAGGTGCCTCCATGTGGATGGTTCCTCCCTTGGGAGACCCCCAGGTGTGTATTTCCACTGTAAGCCTCTCGAGCGTGTGTCTTTCCCTTGGCAAGCCACCTTGCCGCCCCTGGGGTTGAAAGATTCCACCCTGCGGGCTGGATACCCGAGTGTTCTCCATATGCATCCCGCTTGCGTGTCATACGTGTATTCTGTAAGTCCTCCCTTCGGACAGGCATTGTTTGCATATTTCCACTGAGATTTGCTTCCCAGTGTACGTTGGTATCCCTGTGTTAAGTAGGAGTCCTTCATCCGTGCTAGTCTCACGACAGGGAGCTCAGACTTACGCAGGGCACTGGAAGACAGCCGAGGTGGCGTGATTAGACTGGAAACCCATTCGTCAGTCACTGATGTAACTCGAAGTTACTGAACGAAAGGGAATGTCTTGGTTATGTATGTAACCCTCATTCCCTGAGGAGGGAACGGAGACGTTACGTCTCCCTGACACTTCCGCTGTACCGCTGGAACAGCCTGAGTTCAGTCTCGGCTCCTCAGGAGGTAACAAAACTGCGTGTTGCCAGCGGATGTACGCTATGCAAATTCCACAGACCCATGGCATTTCTTTGCCATTGGCTCGTTTTGTAAGAACTCGAAGGTGATAGGCTTTCTAAGCAAAACCCCATTCATCAGTCACTGACGTAACGTCTCCATTCCCTTCTCAGGGAACGAGGGTTACATGCATAACCGAGACGTTCTGCTATTTGAGCTATTTTTTTACTTAAAAGTTTGATGTAACTAAGTGATCTCAAACTCATTCCTGAGGGCACAGCTTGACAGTTTTGCTCAACCCTAATCAACACACTGATCCAGATCATTGAGCTAATCAAGATCTCGATTACTAAAACTTCTTAAGGTTGAGTTGAGCTGTTGAGCTAACTGTGCAGAGCTGTGGCCTCCAGGAATTGAGTTTGAGCCCACTGATTACCTCTTTTTTTTAGTTCTCCACTATTCAGGTTACAGTCTATTATAAATTAATTTTATATTATACAGTTAACAGATAAGTCAGATATTGCAAGCCACAAAGGTTTATTGTGTATAATTAGCTCTCGCTAATCAACTTTAATGACTCACCATGCGAGATGTTTGAGAGTAATGCTCTTTGGAGCAAAAGTCCTATATAATCTAACATCAATTACGAATTAACCATCACAACACAGGAATAGGTGTAGCCACATGTCCAAAACGAGCAAACAATAAATCACGCTTTAAAGAGACACTCACCTCATCTGCCTGCCTGGGTTTCACTTCTAAACAGTTTGCATTTATTTTCCTCCAGAACAGGCTGAGTTGTGGCTCGACACAAGATAGTGATTAACCTTGCAGGTCATTAAAAGTAACACAGCGTGAAGAATTTACAAAGTCTGGCCCATTAAGTGTGCTGGGTTTAGAAGTTTTTAAATTACCCTTTCATTCTTCTATTGGACTCCAGAGAGTAAGATCTGTAAATCTGTAATAGTAGATGAACTGGAACCAATACAATGCATCCAGGTCTCAGCTGTGTATAATACAACCTTTCTGACATTGGGAACTTCACTCGTCCCTAAATGAGAGACTGCTAGTCTCTCAAGACTTTGAGAAATAGTCTGGCTTTACACCAAGGTCACTCTGAAAGAGACAGACATCGCTCACGGTGACAGCACGGAATGGAGACAGCGCTAAAACACAGTCATTTCACTAAAATCTGCCATTACAAACCTCCTCTCATTTCACAAACGATGGCTTCAAATAAATACTGAATGTGGTGATAAATTACTGTTACAACCAGGCATCTAGCTCATTGGTATCATGCAAAAAGGGGTTGCAGGTCTGTTCTAATGAAATAAAAAAAAATAAAAAAGTATAAATGTTAATAATAATAAAATAATGGAGTAAACGTAAAATGTAAATATAAAACAGGCTTAAATCTAAATGATTCATATGTTTGCCATTTCAAATTCAGTTACTACTACTAATACTAATACTACTACTATTAATAATAAAAGTAAATAATTATACAGTAAATAACTACATTTTATTACTGTAAAATCTGAAAAACTCAACTCAACTCATTAAAATTTGCAAAATGACATTAATTTAGCAAAAATCATACATTCCGAACTTTAATTATTATTGAACGGCATTCAATTATGGAAATATACAGGTTAAGACACATAATAATGATAATAATAATACTAATGACATTTAAAAAGTATATATTAAAATATGGTGCAACACTTGTGGGTCGTCTTTAAACCATGTTTTTTTTTTATTGTAGCAATTACATATGGACATATTATATAAAGGTTACATAGTGCAAAAACAAAACAAAAGAAAGAATGGAAATTTGAAAAATAATAGTTTAATCAAAATGTGTTACAAACACTTTCCAGTCTTTTTAATGACTAACTGATTGTGGATTTCCTTATTTTGCGTCCACAGACCTGAAAATGAGTGACTGTGCAATCATTTGTAAAGGTCATTATCTTTTCCTGAAAGGTTTTCTGAATTAAATAAGACACTTTCATTAATTCTTGGACAATGTGTTATCTGTGTTTGTGATAGTTTCTGTCATGTTTCCCCAAATCCTGTCCACCAATCTGGCAAAATAATTAAACGTTGAGTTCTCCTAAGACTAATTAACGCTCAAAGAGGAAAGGTTATTTGACTGTTAAAATTAGAGCCTCCCTCAGCTTCCCGTAAGCAGGATGTTCATCGAAGGCTTTGGGCCAGAACTGAGCCAGATGGGTGTTGAAATACTTTGCGTTGTTTTTGACTTTCAATATAAAGCTGTAAGAAAATACGGTAATGTTTTCCATTTGACTGGCATAATTATTAAACTGCTTTGACACTTGGTTTAAAACATTTTTTCACATTATATGTTTGGGTCTTAATCACGGTCCATGAATACCGGTGTGATTACTAGGTATATCACTAACTGAGTGATTTCTCAGGAGAAGATGCTAGTTTCACTGTTGTTGAAGTCCCTTTTGATGTACCAACAAAACATGAAGAATAGTGCTTATTTCTCTCTGCCGTAGATGTACAAGAGTTGTGAAGAATGTGAGCTGTCTCCAAATGCAAATTATCTGGATACAAGCAGCAAGTGTGACCGGGAGCATACAAAGATACAGATAAATTATATCATTTACCAAAATTTCACATGAATGGTTTTAAAGACACTGTTATTTTGAGCAAAAAGTGGATTTTGCATAAAAAAAAAAGTAATTTTTTGTTTACATTTAATAAATTTAAAATTGTATCAGTACTGCAAATTCAGGCTGCATTTATTTAATCAAAAATGTAATAAAATTGAAAATGTTTAATAAATTTAAAATAATGCATTTTAAACTGAAGAGCTTTCTAATTATAAATTTTAATTTATTCTAGTGCTTTTTGTTATTATTATTATTCAGAATAGAAAGATCAAAATAATAGCATTTAATTAAAAAAATAGAAATCTTTGTATATCAAAGTGAACATTTTTGTTTGACATTTAATCAATCTAATATATGCTTGCTAAATTTTTTTTTATAAAAATGTTTTTAATAACCACAAACCATATGTTCATGCTATAGATTTTAAACAAAATATTTATCTAATTTGACATTAAAAAGCAACAAATCAAGAATAAATATGCCTTATTTCCCTCTGCTTTAATCTGTTTTAGTGGAAGATGTCTTCATAACATAAGACATTGGGCTACAGGGCAATTAGTGTGTGTTGGCCTATCCTTCCCCTCATACTAGTTCAACCATAACCAGCGTAGATCTCTCACCACAGGGGCATCTTTCCATCCCCTCTCGGGCCAAACTGACAGGATTAACAGTGAGGCATCTGACTGCTGTTATTAATTGGTCTACCTGAGGAGATGAACCTCTAAACATTCAGTAAGCATTATATATTTTCACACTTCATCAGCCTGTGCCATTCTGGGAGTTTTATGGATTTAGAATGTGCCGCTTCGCCTTTGCCAAAATTTCTTCTCTTTCCCAGGCCACGTGCCATGTGGTTTCACACCAATATGCTGCACTAATGTCATTTGATGTCACTTCGCATTCGTAAGCCAGTGGTTAACAAAACTTGAAATTATCGTGCTTTTTTTTCCTTTAGTTCCTATTCATTTATTCACTCCATCCCACTCTGATAAGGCTTAATTCACAGTCACGGTAAAATGGAGCGTGGTCTCATTTGCAGAACTCACTAACTTTCAGACCGCTCCAGTATATCAAAGAAGAACAAACACTGTCTTTTCAGCTTCTTTCAAGCTGGTTTAAAACACTGCAAAGGGAGTAATAGCGTTTGCAATTCTTTCAACCCATTAATGGGTTTCCTGTCATAGCTTATAGTGTCATAGTGAGAGAGAAAGAGAGAAACCGGCTCCATAATTACATTTGAAGTACCACATTTCAAGCTGTATTCAATTATGTAGCTGTCAGTGCTAAGTTCAAAACTGCCGGCTCCGAAACTGTTATTACCGTAACTACATTTACTCACATAATAAATTAGGTGAGAGGTGTACTTTTTAGATAGAATAATTTCTGACCGCCTGGAAATGGACGAAGGGCTCATCCAAGGATTATTATTTTGGCCATGGGCATCTGAACCCGTTTGCATATTGGAAAGTAGTGACATGATCCATTAGCATCAATTAAACTATCCATCTAAGTGTTGCGACGCTGCACAGCATTGTTGCTCATAATCGGAGTGTTCTAGCCTTGTTGCTGTGCATATATTCAGTGTCCAATAAGTGACATTGGGTCAGAATGACTCGGAACAATATTCTAGCAATTTTGATTAAAAATGTATAAATAAAATGCGTATACAGCTTCATTTATCAAATATACTCAGTCAATATCTGTTGCTGATACACATCTGCTGATATGCAGCAGCAATTTTACTTGTGTATTAAAGTTGTGTCTGCTGATGGTAGGTCTGCCCTCATATATTAACCTTAAATATATACATTTCTAATATAATATATATTATATTATATATATATATATATATATATAATATATATATATATATATATATATATATATATATATATATATATAATATATATTAATATATATATATATAGTCAACTACGCTCTCCATCTGCCTATCTTCTGCATAGCAGTCATCCGGTCAAAAACTACATTTCCCAGCATCCCCCATGTTCATCACCCACACTCACTGCCATCACGTGTTTCAACCCATCATCTTTCAGCTAGTGTTGATAACTGTTCATTTGCACAGACTTCACCTGGGTTTTTACATTTCATTATTAATTTACTCTATACAACTAACATCAAATGTTCTTGGAATTGTCTTCATTATGTATGTCAAATATATGTTCTACATGAGGATGGGACTGAGTGGGTTTTTCAATCTCCTTTCGAGCTGCATATCTTTTCTTCCATTACCTGTATCAATTTTCTGCTTGAAAGAGCCCTCTTATCGTGCTAACATGCTCACTTGACTCGGGGTCTTATCCAAGAACTTACTGACAGCTACTGTACACATTGTCACACACAGCAGAACTGCCTTTGCATGATATTGACATAATGGCGGGTTGTGGATTTTATTTAGAAGTGGCGTTAGTATGAGGGGGCTGGTCGTGAGGATAAACGGTTTCAGTTCCTGTTTATTTACAAGCTTATGCATCCAAAATTGCACCTGAAAGTAATCTAATACAAACAGTAGGGCTGCTTTACAAATGTACAAGAGATACTCAACCTTAAATTGGATAAGTGCCCATATATTTTACTATATTTTTTACATAAAGTGGTCTTCTCATCCTACGTTCCATGGATTCTTCAAGTAAGGTGTCTCTCATCATGTGAATTAATTGTTTTTAAATGTACACCATGCAATTTTTGGCCCTCTAGCGATTAAAAACAAAACTGCATTAATTTTGGGGAAGAACATTGTTTTGGTTGTGCTTCGGCTGAATGAATATCCTACTGCTCGAAAAAACATTCACTACTGGGCTTAAGAGAATAAACCAGTTTAGATGGAAAGGATATTAAGCTGACTGGCTGAAGACGTTACTGTAGATTTACCCATATATAGACAGTACTTCCTTGAAAATAGTTTAGCTTAATTTAATTTAGCATTTAGCTGATGCTTTTACAGTGTACTCATATTACAGTGAAAGTCCCCTTGGAGTAACCTAAGGTTAGGTACAAACACACATCATCTAAATTATCATTACAATTTATTTTCATGTTATACACAGAACATGAGGTGTGATAAAGCATGCATATCTACTTGTGTCCTGTATCACATGCTGTCTAGAGGGGAAGTTAGCTTTGTATTCCAGGGTTAATGGATGTTGCATTGATCTAATTAGTTATTTAGCTAATTCTTTTAACTAAAGGTGCACTCTAGTCATTTTGTGCTAATGAAAAATACACAAAGAAAATAAAAGTGATTTCCGAGAAATGTCATTGAGATGTGGTGCACTCACATGCGATGAAGATTCCATTCATATTAGTCTAATAAATAAAAAATCCTCTCATGGGTGCTTTGAGGATCACATGACCAACCACCAACTGGTTACACAAGTTAATACTACTACTACAAATAATATTAATAACAATAACAATTATTTTTATTTACTTTACATAGCTTAGTCAAGGCATTGTACAACACACACACACGTTGGGTTTCCATGGTTTATGGGGACTTTCCATAGACATGCTGATTTTTATTTACCTAGCCCTAACCATCACAGAAAACCTTTTGTATCTTCACACTTTCAAAAAGCATCAGTTAGTATGATTTATAAGTGTTTTTCCTCATGGGGACCAAAAATTTTCCCCACTAGCATAAGGATTTCGGACATCTTTGTGGGGAGATTTTGTCCACATAATGTAGGGTTTCCCTGAAGGATTTATAAGTGATTTAGTATGATATTCAACAAATCAAAATGAGTGAACTTTATTAAAGCACCACAAAAGATTATTAAAACAATGATTTATAATGCACTTTTAAGTAACACCCTTGTTACAAACTACACTTTTTAAAAGAGTACTTAAGTGTTGAGCAATATAGCCATTAAATGGTACTCTCTTTAAGTAAACTTAAGATGCCTTTATTTAAGTTATCATATTATATTATATTATATTATATTATATTATATTATATTATATTATATTATATTATATTATATTATATTATATTATATTATAAAAAATATACATTCAATACAATTAAGCACAATTCTTTTTTCACAAGAGAAGCAAACCAAACAATATAATAAACATAATGGAGTTCCCCAATCCTGTTCCCAGAGATCTATCTTCCTGCAAAGTTCAGCTCCAACCCTGATCCAACATAACTCAACCATTTAATTAATTTCTTCAGGGGCACTTGATAATTACAGACAGGTGTATTGGATCAGGCTTGGATCTGAACTCTACAGGTAGGTAGATCTACAGAAAAACAGAAGTTAAGGCCCTGTTTACACGAGAACGATTTTTACGGTGAAAACGTAAAAATATTTTATCGGATGTGCCTTTCGTTTACACGGCGACGGCGTTTTGGGGGCTTAAAAACGCAAAAAAGTGAAACCACCCTCCAGAGTGGAAATCTGAAAAACGCTCCACCGTCGCGTCCCCGTCCCAACGGTAAAAACGCAAATCTGCTCACGTTGGCTCTTGTCGCGTACGCGTTTACGTCACAGGCACGGGCCAGTACAGGGAAATGTAAACCAACATGTCGGATTATTTCCATACATCGGACCTTCAAGTTGCCCTAGCAGCTCTGAAAAACATACAAGAGTATTTTCAGCAGTTGTACAAACTATTCTCAGATATTGGCGTTGTTGTGTGACAGTGTTTCACATTGCCACCTAGCCGCCTGAAGTGCATACTACATCGAATTTCACACACTTTTGCGTCACCGTATGCACGCGGATTTCCCAACCATAACGCTCGTCTAAACGCAAAATAAAAAATGATCACGCAACGCCACTTTTGCGTTTTCTCTTCAGATCGTTTCCGTGTAAAGATAGCCTAAGTCAGCAGCAATGTTCCAGGTGATGGAATGGATCAGCATATGTGCAACCCTCCTGGTTGATTAAACATAATAAGTATGAGTGGCAAAAAAAAAAAAAAAAAATCTCCTTAAGGCGAGACACTACAGGTGAATAGGGTATTTTTTTTAAATAATAGATATCATCATGAAACTTTCTCAGTTGATTACTTATGCAAGTATATTAAAAAAATGTATTACAAGTTTTTGAAATTTGTATGTTTAATTATGCAAATTAGGCATTATCTCGTTAAATATGCACAATTTTGCATATATTTTCGGTAGATAGATCTGACCATATGATAAAGCCAGGTGCAAAATTATTTTTTCATTTTGTTCACACACAAGATGAAAAAAGAATTTCTGAGGGATTTCAGGATATATGCTTTCATTACCTAGGAAATCAAAATATACTGTCCATAGCCTTAAAAAATCAATTCTCGCCATATTTTTTTTATTAAAAAGTCACAAAAATCAGGCCAGAAATGATTTGTAAACAAATCCCTCTGAAAATATCTTCAGAATACTGCTAAGTGTATAACTGGAAAGTTTGGTGTACATAGGTGCTACACAGGCTGAGAAGTTTCTACTGGAGAATGACAAAATACTCATTTTGAGAAAACAGCATTTAAAGATTTGCAATGTAAAAATGAATACTTTTTTTAGTGGAAACAACTATTTACAGACACAATATCTTATCAAATCATCAGCACCAACAATACAAACCAACTAAATCACATTACAACTTATAACACAGCATTTATGGCCTTCAAATGAACAGAAAAAGAGTCAAAAACACACATCTAAATGTCAGAGCGCGTCACGTGATGCATCTGAACCAATCACGTTGTCAGAAATTGACACCAGCCAATGAGATTTCGGTTTTAGAGTTAAATGCCCATTTTACTTTCACGATTGGTTGCTGATAAAAAGGAAATGACCATATTTGGATCCGACAGCGTTGAACAGGAGAAAGAGAGCTTTCCAACGGTGTGTGTGATGACAGGGTGCAGATAGCGATCGCAGAGCAGCATGTTGATATATAACGACAACTTTTTGTTGAATTTAGGAGAAATCTACAGACGCAAATGGACAAAGTGTAGTAAAATAAACACCTAAATGTGTATTTTGGAATTTTTTTTCACCTCAAGTCTGAAAGAAGACATGTTATTGAAGACAAATAGCCCAAAATCTCAAAATTGACCAGTGAAAAAAAACGATGTTTTTGCCTGCCGTGTCTCGCCTTAAAACCTCAGTGAGTGCATCTTATTTCAGGCACCGTAACTCTTGAGTAACCTTAATGTGTCTTGGCCAAAAGCACAACTGTGATGTTTCCACTGCAAGATTTGAATTTACAACCTTTAACCATCAGCCAAAAATCTATTATGCTTTACCCATTACACAGCAACTCACAATGTGAAATGATATGCTAAAATGACGTCATTGAATCCTCAGTGGTGTTATTTCTGAAAGCTGCATGGACATAAAAAGGAAGAGCTTAGGACAGAAAACCCTCAATCCAGTGGTGTAGTCTAGTTTTTTGTAGTGAGTATACTGTGATATACGGGGGATACCCCCCCCCCCCCCCCCCCCCCCCCCCCCAAAAAAAAAAAAAAAAAAGAATTTCGGGCACATTTAGCCTTAGATGTTATATGAATATGGTCCCAGAAGCACAGGTTTTATCAGCTGACAGTTAAAAGACTTAAACATTATAAGCACAAATAAAAATGTATTTTTAAAAACTTGTGATATTCCTTTAAAATTATGTTTTAATAGATTTGATTATTATTATTTTAAAAAGTAACATCTTACTATGCAATTTCTTTCATAATTTCCTCGAGTTACTTTATTTATCTGTACAAACTTTTATTTTGGTGGGTTGTAAATTAAAGACTTTTGAGCTTCTGTGTGTTTTAATAAACTATTATTATTAGTAGGCCTACTTGAAGTATAGCCTACTCTACTGTGCAATAGTAAAATATTTCTGTTATATTTTAAGTTATAGGCCTACAAAACTTTGATTTTGACAGGTTGTCATGAAGACTTTAAAGTTTGTGAGTGTGTATGCTATATGATACGAATGAACGACGCTAGTTTTATCAAATGAAATGGTAAAATTCTTGTGAAGTGACTCTCATAAAAAGCTCTGCAATGAAGTTCAAATGTGTGCATGTCCTCATCGACGCTGAAAACACCACGAGTGTCACGCGCGCGTCAGTGTGTAGTGTTCAGTGTGTAGTGTTCAGTGTGTAGTGTTCAGTGTGTAGTAGGCTAGAGCACACATTGAGCGCTCATTCACAGAAACACGCAGAACATTCAGAGTTTATTTCAATAGCAGTCTTTTTGAACTTTAATATTCATAGACACTTAGTACATATCGAGATTTGATTCATTGTATCATTACTTTTGATTTATTCATTCAAAAATGGCCAAATTGCGTGACGTTCCGCTTTACAGTAGGCTGTTACATTTGTTGCTGGATTACGCGATTTGATCCGTGTCACTGCGCAAACACAGACGTCACGGCGGGGTGAATTTACTAATGAAAATTCTTTCACAAAACGATGTTGTTACGAATCCTCACGCGTTTTAAAGTGGGTATACGGAGATCTTTGACATTTCCTAGTGGGTATACGGAAATCCTTGGCAATTTCTAGTGGGTATACGGCGTATACCTGCGTATCACGTAGACTACACCACTGCCTCAATCCCACCTCTAATTTCCATGTTTCACATGTGTCCTGGAGCGCTACACATCACAGGCGGTGGGAGTTATCTTCTGAATATGCTGCAAAAATGCTGTTTATATTACAGAGAGGCTTCACTCAGTCGGACCTGAAGTCCCTGTTGAGTTCATTTTATTGTTTGACCTCATTCTTGGATTCTGAACGCTAATAGACTGGTGAGCTTTTTATGAGTCGTGCACTTTTGAGATGTTCATTTGCATTTCACTCCAGAAGAGAATTAGCTGCTGCATATGCGGAGTGCAGCGAGTTGGAAATTAATCACTCTAGCCTCTAACCATTACAGTAAAAGCTCTGCAATTTCCTTTTTTATTATTTTGACCCTCAATACTGCACAAAATTTTTATGATTCAGTTGAAAAGTCAGAGTCTTGATGAGATAAGACCGAAGTTAATCAGTGATAGCCTGTACTTTTACGATATGACTAATGCTACGTTTTAATCAACCCCAAAAGTCACACTGTCCAAATTACTACTTCGGAAAAAGCATTAGAAAGGCACTTGACAAAAAAAAAAGATTTCACAAACTTTTATTACAATTTCCACATAAATTATTTGTTAAAAACAACATGTAAAAACAGCAGACGGGCTGAATGAAAATGCAAATTCACTCTCTGTCGTTAGGTTGCGCTTATAGAGAAGCAGAAATACCTCGGTTACAACTTTCAGTTTCTGCTTGTAATAGAGAAGAAAAAAAAGTTTTGTATTCACAACAACACCAAATACAAGAGCAAAGACTGGTTCCCTTTCGTTGTCACTCCGAGTTACGTCGGATGACGACGAATGAGGTTTCGCTTAGAACACCTATCGACTTCGAGTATACAAAACGAGCCAATGGCAAAGAAATGCCATGGCTCTGCGGAATTTGCATGACGTAACTCCGCCTTACCTCGTGGTATAAAAGGAGGACGCCGGCAACATGCAGATATGTTTTCGCTTCGTGGCCAAGAGTATTTCTTCACTCCACAGTCATCTCTGACTTCACTCTACGAGACGAGCCTCTCTCTCCAGTGTTGGTGTGACGGCGATCTGCAGCGAGTTCACAGTGCCTGCTGATCTGTGCAGTGATCTGCCAGTGTGTTTGTGTCTCCCTGCTCGCTTCAACATCGCAGAGGTTTTTCTCCTCTCATAAAAGAGCTCGCACGCGGCACGTCTTTTTAAAGACGGCTCGCCCGTACATTTCTGGTTGCAGCGGACTGGTATCGGACTCGATGGGCACGAGCGCTGTCTAGTGTGTTTGGGCATTGATCATGCTTGAACAGCGCTCGTTGATGACTCATCTTCTCTCTGGGAACATGATCATCGCATCATTTAGGTCGAGACTCGGTGAACTCGCAAGAGTGAGAGTCCCCTCATCCATCCCCCAATCTTCGGCTGGTGGCCAGGGTGACCTGAGGGTGATGGTCTGGAACAAGGCGCCGACTCTGTGTCCGCGACAGCGGGCCGCAAGTATGCGTTTCCCCCAGTGAGCCTTCTTGCGCAGACCTTGCGCAAGGTCAAGGAGGACGAGGAGAAGGTCCTTCTGGTTGCGCCATGCTGGCCCACCCGGACCTGGTACTCCGAACTTGTACTCCTCGCGACAGCACCTCCTTGGCCAATCCCTCTGAGGAAGGACCTCCTTTCTCAGGGACGGGGCAACCCCCACATGTGTATTGCCACTGTAAGCCTCTTTTCCCTTGGCAAGCCACCTTGCCACCCCTGGGGTTGAAATATTCCACCTGTGGCTGGACACCCCCAGTGTTCTCCATATGCTTCCTTCGGGTCATATGTGTATTCTCTAAGACAACGAAAGGGAACGTCTCAGTTACGGATGTAACCCTCGTTCCCTGAGTAGGTAACGGAGACATTACGTCTGCCTGCCACTTCCGCTGTACCGCAGGGATCGCCTGAGTTCAGTCTCGGCTCCTCAGCGAAGAACGTATCTGCATGTTGCCGGCATCCTCCTTTTATACCACGAGGTAAGGCGGAGTCACGTCATGCAAATTCCGCAGACCCATGACATTTCTTTGCCATTGGCTTGTTTTGTATACTCGAAGTTGATAGGTGTTCTAAGCGAAACCCCATTCATCGTCATCCGACGTAACGTCTCCGTTCCCTACTCAGGAAATGAGGGTTACATCCGTAACCGAGACGTTTCGGATTCTTACTATGCTAATGACTGTTGTTTACAATATTCTTGCCACCAAGTCATAGATATGACATCAATGACTCGGTACATCATATGATCAAAAGCATGAATCTTATTGTTTGGCCAGAGTTTTTCGCAATGCGATGGAAAAATTTAATTTAATTTCTCCATAAAAATGGATAAGCAAATGTTTGTGTTTATCTGTACAGATGCGCTAACAACCATTTAAAATTAAAATGTATGGGATGCCTTTCACACTTACCCTCGTCTTTGGTGTGAACGCTGATTGTATTTTCAAATGGGAAACTCATGCAAAATCTGATTTTGACAAAATGAGGATTTAGAATGTCACTCAAACATAGTGATGCCTATGGAACTCTAAAGCTGATCCTATACAAACTTGTAGGCAGATAATATACATGAATGAGTCAGATAACCTGCTAATAAAACTTTAGCAAACATTTGGTCAGACTTTCAAATATGAAACTCACGTGGAAATCTGATTTTGCCAAAATGAGGATGTACAATGTCACGTGAACAGTGACAGACATGAAGCGCTAATGCTAATTATTCACTTAAACGCAAATCAAAATCATCAATGAGTAAAAGTTCCAATGTAACATGCTAAGCAAACTTTTGCAGATGTAGGTTTGTAAATTAGACACAGTAAATTATCCTTTCTGTTGATAATTATACACCTGGTAGCATTATCCAAAATTTTTATCCAAAGATAGTTTTGTTACTTTATTGGCATTTAAACACCTGCAAAGCTAGTTGTATTGCCATTTTGTTTTCTTGGAGATGCAATATGCAACAGCGAGATTGTTGAAATCATCAACAATTCAGTTGTGTTTGATTAATGGATTGAAAATTGTTCATTTGAAATGATCCATTATACACTGCTTCAGTTAATATACCAAAACTTTCCCCCAAGGAATGACAATGTTTAGCAGAGGCAGATTCTTGTCAAAATAGAAATGTCATCTCTTTTTTTTTTCATTAACAATATGTCCCATTCAGCTGCAGTTACTACCAACAATAATACAATGACCTAGTGCGATAGAATCACCATCATTGTGAATAGACATACGAGGAAAAGACGGGAAGCAATGTGGCATTCAAAAAAGTCCAAGATTTCTTGAGGGGAAACTATTCACAGCATGGTGTGATGTAGTCCATTGCAGTATATAGATTGATTTTCAGGATAGACATCGAGGAAAGCAAGGAGAAAGAGTGAGATATATAGAAAGTGGGTGAAGACTGGTGTTTTTCTGTGCGACCGTGCCCCAGGGGGGTTTTCACCGACCACAGTGAAGGAAATCCAATAATCAGCCCACTCTGAGTTAGGCACGCCGTAGCCCATCAAAGCTAATCTCAGTCTAACAACTCCTTCATGGCAAAGACTAGTAGAGAGGAGGCCATCGGATATATCCACAGCTGGCTTTACCTCAAAACATGACGTCTCACTGGAATCTCTTCTCCTTTTTAATGAAAAAGAAGATTCTATAAATCCAAAAATCCCAGATCAGTTTTGATCAGAATCTGTGTTTGACTAGCCAAGTTCTAGCCTGACTTCTTCAGACTTCCTACTTCCGCTAATTTCATTTCGCTCCTGTAGTCAGTCTGAGATAGCAGCCTATCTTTCTGTTTTCCACCGGCCTGAAAACAGCCGGGCCAATCAACGAACAGAAGGCGGGCTGAAAGCTGTGACGTAGTCGCTAAGCGCCGAGTTTAAGAGTTAGGTCAGAGAAATCGAAAACGACCGCGGATAGGGAGACGCGGATGCAATTCGCTCTGTTGTGGAGAATATTCCCGGCATTAGCAAACTGAAGCCCGAACAAGAAGAGTATGTATTAAACATTTTGAATGGAGGTGATGTTGTGGCCCTACTCCCTTTGGGAAAAGTTTAATTTATCAACTATTGCCGATCATCAGCGAGAAACTGGGGAGCCTTTTGACAGGTCAGTGTCTCCTTTCTTTTCCAGGTCTTAAATACCGTAAAACTTCAAATAATAGCCCAGGCTTTTATTTGTCCAAATCATCTAACTGCACCGGCTTGTATTTGAGACAGGCGCCTATATGAGACAGGCCTTTATAATTTAGTGTTGAGATGTTGTTCATTGAGATGTTGTTCCTAGAGTCTCTAAAAATTTCCAAATGCTCCACGTGAAACTGCGGTCTTCCGATCTTTTACTATCTTGTCGATTGATTTTGATTAATATTTGCGAGGGAGAGAGAGCAAGACCGCGCTCGTGTTGTTTGCAGACCTGAGAGTGCGCGCGCGCGCTCTCTCTCTCTGCTCGCTTGCGCCCTGTCAAAGCGCAGCAGTCATTCTATTACATCACTCACCGATCAAAAAAGGCGTTCACAGCCATGTTCACTCCGGTATTTCGCTCGCATCATCAAGTGTTTACAGCAGGTGGAAGTTCGATCTTGAGTTTGATGCATGATGTCTGTGGTTCGATGCGGCTGTGTCAGCGCATAACATACGTCATAAATAAACTTATCTGATTGGCTTACGGTTAACCAATGATTTTAAACTTCTGAAATCGCCCCCTAGCGAGAGAGAAAATACTTCTCTATTATGCTATGCCAGACTCTGTCTACGAAGCAAAGTGAAGTAGCAGAGTCTGGTATTACCAGGCTAGCCAAGTTCAGGACATATCCTCAAATCAAAGGTATTATTATTGGACAGAAGACCAGATGAGGTGCGATTATATATGTTTTAGGAAGCTTGAAGTATCTTAGCACAAGTGTGCTACATGCATGATCTTTACAGTTAAATTTAGATGAAATAATAATGATTGCAAAAAATAATATATATATATATTATATATATATATATATATATATATAAAGAAAGTGCACATTTGTACATGTCGTTAACCAAAAAAAATAGTTATAGGTATACAGTATATAGGGATGTGTATTAAAATTCTTTTTCAATGAGCTATTTTTTTTATGTTATGACTAATACTTTGTGAATGGCCAATATTACAATTCCATAATATTTAGTTTAAATAAATTAAATTCAAAACACTTAAAACTAAAATCAGTCATTTTAAATGCTACGAGTAAATTTAGGCATCACAAAATTATAATGTACAGTATAAAAAAAATACTAATTTTGAGATTTATAAGATTACAAGATTACATTTAAATTATTAGCTTCTTTAAAGATTGACTTTAAGTGAGTGTAACATGATTATAGAGGTAATCTAAATGTAACAATAGGCGACATGATCATGCTCAATTACAAATTCAATATTAACTGACTATTGATACAAAGTTTGGAGTTGGTAAGATTGATTAATGTTTTAAAGAATATCTGGTGATCACCAAGACTGGATTTATTTGATCAAAAACTAAAACAGTAAAATTGTGAAATAGTGGTATAATTAAAAAAAAAAAAAAAAAAAATTATATATATAATATATATATATATATATATATATATATATATATATATATATATATATATATATATATATATATATATATATATATATATATATATATATATATATATATATATATATATTATTATTATTATTATTATTATATTTTTTTTTTTTTCAAATGTAATTTATTCCTGTTATGCAAAGCTGAATTTTCAGCATGATGTCACATGATCCTTCAGAAAACATAATATGATTATTTGGTGTAAACATTTCTTATTATTAGCAATATCACAAAATCATGATACATGTTTTTCAGGATTCTTTGATCAATAAAAGGCTCAAAAGAACAGCAACATTTGAAACATAAATATTTTGTAACATTGTAAATGTCTTTAATGTACATCATTCAATGAATCCTTGCTGAATAAAAGTATTAATTTCTTTATAAACATTTTGACTGACCCAAAATTTTGAATGGTAGTATGTTATGGCCAATAATTGTTAAAAGGTCAATAATTACAATTGTAAACTATTTGTTTAAATAAATAAAAATAAAACACTAAAATCCACAATTTTTAATGCTACAAACAAATTTAAACATCACAATTATAATGTAGAGCATAAACCATATTCATTATGACATGATATATGTTTTATATATCTATATTATAATCAACATTTATACACACACACACACTTCCAAATTGTTGACCACATGCATTCAGAATTCAGCTTATTATCTATAATATAACACATCTGAAAACTTGGAAATATAATACCAATAAAGTGTAAAAAAAAAAGAGCCATGTCATAGAGTACCCCATGCTAAAGGGGGAAAAATTGCTATTAATAGTGAGGGTGGAACCTTTCACGGCCTCAGAAACTCATTGCCTCTCTTTCCTGCCACCCTGCTGAGCGTGCTGCTTATTCCTAAAGCAATCTGTGCCTCTCCGTGCAGCAGCCTAATCTCAGCCTGACGGAACCCCACAGACCACCTTCACATGCCCTCAATGTGTCTTCCTGAAAATACAGCTGTTTAGTCCCCTCCCAGAGTTCCACAGTCTCACTGGAATAATCACTGGCCCAAAGGTACAGCGCTCTTCTGTTCCATTTATACGTCTCTCATCATTTGCACGGCAAGCAGTTTTGTGACGCTGGGATGTGTTGACAGTCCGCGAAAAGGAAAGAAAGGTGCGCTCCTAAAACAGAAATCAAATCCTGGATGATCCCATTTTAGCATTAATCTCAGCACAAAACCGAGATGCAAGCAAATAATGTGATTAAGAGGCACTTTGATTAGAATTGGCATCTGATGAATTGCTCTCAGCACTCTACACCCCTAAAGATGGATATATATGTTGCTAAAGAGAATCCAATTACTCAGAAATTGTTGTCCGTGGATAGGATAAGAAATTGATATCAAATGTTTCGGTCATGATTAATGTCGCACCTTGGATGGGCCAACAAGAGGCGCTTCCAGCGATGCGGTTTGATGTAGTACGGGTTATTGACTGATCGCGGGCCTTCGTCGCAAAAAAAGTGTGTACTTTTAATCATTGAGGCTCAAGCCTTCGTGGTTGTGAATTGTGCAGTTTCTTGCAGCCCATAGAAATGTGTCTAAATCAAGGCAGTGATGAAAAAAAAAAGTCAGATAAATGATAATGGCAATGTGAGAAGATATTGAGAGGGTAATGTAACACAAGTGTCACGGCGCAGACATTATCGGTTAAGGCTGAGGTTATTTGTGGCTCACTGAAGATAAAAGCACCATTAAAGCGGGGTGATAGAACTTCCCTCCTTTTCCCTGCAATGTGACAGGGCACCAGAGTGTAGAAATCCTTGGATTTGCATTTTAAAAAATGTGAGCAGGGAACTGCAGAAAAGAAGCAAAACATTGGGTGAGTTATATCCTGAAAAAGAGAAGTTCAACATGAAGTCTTTTTAAGATCTTTTACCTTTCCGGAGACCTGATGTTCCTGCTGAAAAAAAAAGACCACAAATCTGGTTCGGTGCTGGTCTAGCTGGTTGGACACTTGCTGGTTAAAATAGTCAAAGGGATAGTCAAAAAATAACTCAAAGGTTCATGTTCATGAATCAACATATCCTGGAACAACATTCCTGTTTGAAAATTTAGTGTTGACCCCATCTCTACAGCTAAACCTAACCATAACGTATCCCAAAAATCAGATGGAAATGATGAACAATACTGATGTAGAAGCACTGGTTGTAAGCCTAAACCTGACAAACTGTAAACTTGTCCCTCAAATCCGATTGGCTGATTCTAATGTTGTTCCAGGATCAACAGAGATGTTTATCCAGGAACATGTTGAACAACAGAAATTCTTCTCCTTTTGATTGGCCGGTTTTTCCTGCAGGATGATCTCTCTGTTACCTTAAAGCCACTTTAATTTCTACCAGTTACCATGATGTATTGCTTTTATTGGCAGCTTGTGGAAACTGCACTTTTCAAGGATTTCATCAGAACAAGAGAAATGTTTCTCCGGCCCCTTTCCACACGTTTGATAAGGTGGTAATGGCGAGTACTGTGACGGCGAGCCAGTCGTTTTTCTCCATGCCTCTCGTAGCTTCCAGACCAACCGTGTGTGGTTTTCCTTCTAATAAAGAGAAGTTGCTTGTTTAGCAGTGATTATGAAATCAGTCTGATTTACTCCTTAATCCATGTAGTTACCTTTTATTACTCAGGTAAGTTTTCTATAAGTGCACATAGTGTAAAATAAAATGCAATGAATATCCCCATTATGAAATTATAAAACCAATTAAAAACTGTTCACTCAATTTAGCATCAATAAAGTATTATTCACTGAAGTCATAGACTGACAGCTTTGGTAAAAAAATAGTTTCAACTCTTCAGGCCAGCAGACATGCATTGAGATTGATCTTATTAAATCGCTCCATACGTAATTGCTGTTAATCAAAGGCCATTCAGAATGAAGTCGTCAGTCAAGTAATATAATAACCAACAAACAATTAATCCCTGTGACTCTCGCCAGAGCTCTCTGACATCAGACCAACCCTTTAACTTACCACATGTCAATCACTTCTGATTGCCTGTGAATTCAACAATATTAGTTTGTTTTTCAGACCATTGTTGAGTCAGTAATGAATGCCAATGTACTTTCAGGGTTGGTCACAGGTGAAAAGAGAGCCAATTTAGCTCAAGAAAAGAAAATATTTATATATAAGAATTGCAGGTCTGACTATTAAACTAGAGTGTTTTATTGACAGGGTCAAAGGAACTGTTGCCAACCTTAGAACATCATTAAAAATACCAACTTAAAGGCATACAACTTGCCTCAGAGATTTTTATGTTTTGTGTTAGTGGTATTTTTTACAATAATTATTCAAAATAATGGTACATTACAGTATTTATTTATAGAATTTGATAAGTTAAAAATGGAACATTCAGTTATTATAAAAACATAACTGCAAGCAGTAATTATTGTGCCGTGTACCAAAGGGGTATTATGTACGTTGCAAAACTATTTTAGTTCATAAATTGCCCCATGCCGAGTTTAAATCAAGATTCTTTAACTCTTTATCCCAAATCTTTAGTCATCCCAACAAACTGCCACGATTGCTATTGGAAATTCTGTTGCTAAATGTTTTGAATACAAAACAATTACTTTGATAATTTTGTTACAGATAAAAGATAAAAGGGCTAGATCTGTGAACTAACCGTTTAAGTGTAGCATTTACTTTGAAAAAATGTTGACACAGAAACTGCCAGTAAATTTCACAATTCAATGTTACTTGTTGTTTCGTATTTATTTGTGTAATTTTGAAGTAGAAAGACTGAAAATATTTTCTTGTAAAATATACCCTAGTGATCTGTTTTATGTACAATTTTGAGAAAATATCTTAGTGTATATCTGGAGATCATCTGAATCAAATTTGACAAAGTGATCACCTTGTGACTGTCTCTCCAATGTCTTCAGATACCCAGGACATGGCAGTCGGTGTTTGGCAGCAAATGTTACGATACAACTTTAAATGGTGGGAAAAGGTAAGGGAAAATTTGTATCTGTCAGGGAAACGTAATGTTAGCTAGTAAACTAGCTAACTAGATACATTGTATCTAGTAAATAAACTGCAAAATGTATTGGATGTAATTCAAGTATATTATATATTGAAATGGTTATTATTATTATTATTATTATTATAAGATATATGTTATTAGGATATGCTTTGTCTTACCCCAATCAAAAAAAAATTCTTAACTCACCAGCACTGATTATAAACTGCACTGGAACAATTGTTATCTAGTTGCTTATCATTTTTTAATGGATCTGTAATAATAATAATAATTGAAATATTTATCAGAGCTGGCATTTTGTACAGCTTAATGTATTCTAAATCAAATCAAATAGACAGTTTTCTGACTGTAAAAGCATTTTACCCTAAGTACACTCTATTCAGACATTTTCTCTGGATTTATGTAACATTTTTAACAGACTGAGAGGTTCATTTATAGCCTTACTCAGAATTATACATTTATAATGCACTATTTCAGAGGTGAGACACACAATATCTACTGAATTCTCTCAGGATCCTTTTGGGACTTCAAATAAAGAAAAAATATTCTACCATTTTGAAAACACCCACCAGTGACTGTGGGGTATGAATGAGTAATATCCAGACACAGTCAATATAATCAGTAAAAGCTATTAACCTAATCAGATACAAGAACAGCACAGACACAGAGAGTCTATGACTAAAATCTGCCTTAATCCACACAAAAGTCAGCTGGAAAAGTCGTGGTGAATCCCTAGTATGAGATACTGTGAGCTGTTTTTAAGCTATTTAATGTCTGCATCTTGCTAATATGGTAGAACTAGCATTACCCAAAAGCAATGCATATGTGCCAAGGCTGGCCTGGAAATGTTATTGTACTCAATTAATAGTTAATATATTGGAGGTCTACAACAGAATTTTATAGTTGATTGATTTTATGGTATTAGGAGAATCACAAAAGCCGAAGTAAATGGATTTAACTAAACAGAGGTGCATTTCTCGAACAACGATGTAACTCGCTTAACTACATGATGCAATGATTGAGAAACTAAGTAGCTAGTTAGGCCTACAACTGTTTCCTGATAATTAATCACTTCAAGATCAAAAGTCAGATTATTGATGTGAATAACGAACATGACATCTGAGGCGTTCTTCACTATTTTTGTTCTCCATTATGTTGGTTTATTCAATTGCGGGTTCCCTCTTATGTTCCCTCACCCCTGGAGATTCCCACATCTTAGAGCAAGTTCGCGCACTCATCTTAACAGCGCTTTAATTCTCTTGACAAACTAAAATATGTAGGGTGCCGTTTGTTTATATTACACAGCATGTTAGCTTGCTAAGAGCATGATCTGTTTAAGTCCACATTTCATACCAACAACAGCTCGAGAGCTGTGGTTCCAACCACACAAATTTGCGATGCTTTTTGCTACTGTTCATTGGAAGTAAGGTTTTGGGAAACTCTGAATCGTTGAACTACGTTGGTAATGACAGAACTTGTGACCAGTTAGCTAACAATGCTTTTGGGAAACGCACCCCGGATTTGTTGAGGTGAGCGTATTCTTGTAGTGTTGCGGTCTGTTGTGTTTGCGGTAATAAAGATGACTAAACATTTTTTTTTTATTGTTATCTAGTGACAGCAAAAGATCCAAACATGGCGGATAATATTTCACCTCTGTGCCAGTACTACTCTTTACAGTTCACTGCTCATGTGGATTATGCAAATAGCATTGACAAAATCATGTAGCTAATGTACCCTTGATATGATAACTGCTCATGCAGTACTGTCAATAGATTATGAATATGCTAATACAAGAAGGTTAAGTTTAAATATATGGTTCAAATAATAGTGATTCAGCACCAGTTAAAGTATATGCGAAAGCTTAAGAAAACATCTAATTTCTGTTTTGTTGCAATTATTGTTATGCATATAAATGTCAATATTTCCTGACATATTTTGATCCAGACTCTCAGAGGGCGGGCATTTTAAAAGCACTTAAACACCATAATTTGTTTTGTAATGCACAGCATCCGCTCATCATACACTACGGTTCATCTGTCAGATTCTACAAAATAACTATTTTTTATTTTTATATATTATTGATTTAATGTTAAAGCTGACTGTGTGATATGCAACAGAAAAACAAACCTGTATTTGTCATTCATGAATATTTAGAATACATCTAAGGGATATTTTACATAATGTAATGCCATTTTAAAAGTAATACATTAATTTACTATACTTGAAAGTAATTGATTGTTACAAGAAGCAAGCACCAACACTATGTGCATATGCATAATTTGCAGGTTGGGCATATCCCCACTTTCTGCCAGGATCGGTCTTGTCCCCATCACTATTTTTCTTTGAAGAACAACTAGAATTTATAGAGAGAGACTTTTGCATTTGTTTGTTACCAAGTATTTGGATGAGTGCACCAGATGAGGTGATCAGTTGAGTTCTAATCAAATCACTAGATCACAAGTGTAGCCTACATTTATGCAAATAAGGTTAACTGAGACTCAAGAGTCCTCTTAAAAAGGGGTAATTTCTGGCATTATCTCTCTAGCTTTATTTTGAATGTTTTAAATTGTGGAAATATTCTACGTAAAGGTTAAAATACAGTCAGTAGGCATGACATCAGGCCTCTTTACCACTCTGCAAAAACTGTGTTGCAGAGTGTATGTAAAGTGATCCATGTGCAGAGTCATTTAGATTCTGCCATCTAACCAATCAATTCCACAAACGAAGCACCACCTTATCTTCAGGTGCAATACACCACTGGTAAGCTTAACATTGCATTTTTTATGTTTAAGTGTCATCTCTGCAGGAAGCATGTGTACAGTCTCTAAACTCGTTCCAAGCACCAGTGAAAGATACGAGTTTGTACAGAAGGCTCTGTTTGAGTGTGAGACTGGAAAATAGCTGCAGGCTAGGAAAGTTGCCTCCTCATGCTATTTCATGATAATTGTGTGTGTTAGAACAGAGCTGAAGATAACCCAATGAAAGTCAGGTCTGTTCCACTCATTTAGGTGGTTTTTGCCCCTAGTTTATATTGTTTGCTTTTGGCCACTTCTGGTAGTTCTCGCAACTTGTTAGTATATGTTAAAGGAAATCTTGGTTTTGAATGAAAAAGCACAATAAGATACAATGCATTGCCAAGAGTGAGTGGCCACCCTTGTGAAAAGAAAATACATTTCCCTATATATAAAAATGATCAATATATTAAAGGGTTTAACAGTATATTTTAAAATATACAGAATAATCAACGCTATCTCACGAACGATTCATACGAATTCATATAAGTGATTAAAAAGGCTAATTCGTACAACCTCACTTGTACAAAGTCGTACGATTTGTCTAAACCCAAGTGATGGGTAGGTTTAGGGGCGGGGTCAGGGGTAGGTCAATCGTACGAATTCATACGAATAGGGCAACTTGTAAAATATGTACGATTTAGCAAAAATCGTACGAATTCGTATACGACTGAGGTCGAATGAATTTGTACAAATTCGAGATCGGGTTGGAATAATATATTGTGTTAATATTAGTGCTGTCAGTTAAACGCGCTATTAACGGCGTTAACGCAAACCCATTTTAACGGCGTACATTTTTTTTATCACAAGCTTAACGTTCTTTTTGGCCTAGCAAACTTTGTAATTTTTCTCACATGCTGTTGCAACAACTAAAGTTAGTAAAACTACAACACCACAACGGATCTAGCTAGACTGGAAACAAAACAACAAGCATGCCGCACACACTTCTTTCGGCTTGTGCGCCGGCCAAAGAGTAGTAGGTTAATGTTACGTTTGAGTGGATGGTGAGCGCGAGACACCGAAATGGATGCCAATAAGATTCTGAATGGAAAGTTGACTTTTAAAAAGTTGCCAAATGGTTCGATTGACAAGACCAAAGTGATCTGTGTGTTTTGTAGTTGTGAACTGAGCTATCACAGCATGTCCAGTCTGAAATACCACATGAGGGACAAGCACACAGCTGATGCGAATTCTTCGCCCCCTCGTCAAAGCCATGCGACAATGGATGACTTCAGACTTCAGCACATGGATACCACAGCTAAGATCAAACTTACTGCCGATCCACTTTTCCATGTTGATAAGAGCATTAAAATGAGAGAAAAAAAAAATGGGACAAAAAGAAATCAAGGAACATTTAGTATAGATAAAAATGTGCGATTAATTGCGAGTAAACCGTGACATTAATACGATTAATCACGATTAAATATTTGAATCGTTTGACAGCACTAGTTAATATATTACAATATATTGAATAATACATAAGGAATTGTCATTTCATATGTTGAAAAATATCTGACAATATATTGACTAATATATGTGTCATCTGAATATCTGAACATATTTAATTTGATATTCAGTAATACACTTCATATTAGATGTATATGTGATCAGTTATGGAGCTGCATGTGTAATATATTGCAGATCAATTATTTACATTATAAATGTTTCAAATGTTCAAGCTGGTTAACAAAAGCACACCTGCAAGTATTTGTATTTAGCCCATAGACTATCACTGTGCTGAGGAGTGCACAGCCATTACTTTAAAAAAAATATAATAATTATTATTATCAGCCAATCATCAACTGAACCACAGGGTCTACATTTCAGCACAATGGTAACCCCAAAGACACAGACATACCAGAAAACATTTTAAATTCCAAAATAATATGTACATCACATTATATTTGGCAGTATATTCCCATATATTTTTGTTCCGTAAGGGCATCCTTTCTGATCTGTGGATTTGTTTATTCAGGCCATACCCGTTAAAAAGGATAGTGTTTTTTATCTCTTGTAGAACACAAAAAGATACATTTGCAAGACTGTGTTGGGCACTAGTTTTTATGCATTTACAGTACATTGGGACTGAAGCTTTTAAGCTTCAATTAAAAGTCACAAATGCACCTCTCTTAAAAATAAAGGTGCCAAAAGGCCATAGAAGAACCATTATGGGTTCACAAAAAAAACCTTAAAGTTCTTAAAATAACTTTTTTTCTTTGGGCCAAAAACATTTTAATAAACTAAAGAAATTAACTTTTTCTACTGTAGAAAAAAAAGAATGTGTCCAATGGAAATGTTCCATGTATGTTAAAGGTTCTTCATGGAACCACAGATAAAGAACATTTATTTGTAAGAGTGTATCATGGAACTGTTATAACATGTGAGGAAGTGACAAAAAATCATTCACTGATAATGATATATGATTCAGTATATGTACATCTGTGGAAGTCGCATGACCAAAAAAACTTTCGTCTAATCATTGCATTCGGTTATGCAGAGCTGTAGGCAGACAGTCACCATCGCCTCAAACAAACAGCAGCCAAATTTTACAGTCTGCGTTCACACACCATGTCGTAATTACCGTAATTAGGAGACGCCAACTCGTGATGTTCTACTCGGAGATGTTCACGTCCTCAGTCTTGGATGTGTTTCTATGGCAACACAAATGCTGAAATGTATCTGCAGCAGTCAGTCAGTACAAGTCAGAACTCTTTTAAGTTTTTTACGCTCATTATTATTCTAATATATGCTTTGAGACGTGAGGTAATTAAACGCCATCTCTCGTGATGCTTTGCAGACTCTCTCTGGCTGTGCACGTTCATGTGTTTTGAAGGGAGCGTGGCTTTGGAGATGCTCTGAAGGGAGGGTAGGATCTTATCCTTTCAAAGCTAGCTTGCTATTGCTAGCCTCCCTGAAATTGCCTACACTAGCTTTAACTAAATTACATCAGTCACAACTATAAATGATTTTGCAAAGCATTCTGAAAAGAATCAGTTCTTCTTTTACGAATGAGAAGAACTTCTTTTTTTTGGTGTTTCTTACTTACGATCTCTGCCTAATCATTTAATCCCTATTCTACCATTTGTCCACAACATATCAAAACGTTTCCATGCAAGTCTCTAGGACACTTGAAGAAGGCTTTCTAAATAGGAACTGGTAAAGGCCATACGACACCTGCTACACACAATCTGGATAACCGCCAGCTATTTTTTAACCTTTTTTTAATAAATCTTTTTTCATTTTACTAAGAATACTGTTACTAATTACACTTATAATGGCAATACCACATAATATCACCACATTTATCAAATCTGCTTACATTACTTGTATTTTCTATTGTTTTCTGTCCAAAATAATGTCATTTCCTGTTTTAAGATCCCATTGAGGAAATTGTTTTTGTTTGGTATATATATATATATATATATATATATATATATATATATATATATATATATATATATATAAGATATGCATATATATAGTGTTCAAGAAATACAAAACACCAGAAATATTTCTTAATATAAAAGAAATGGGTTTAAAGAGAGGCAGAGTCAAAAGGCTCCAATTCAAACATTTACTAATAAATCTTACACAGGTAAAGAGATAACGGGCAGAAGATTAACACGCACATAACACAAGGTAACATTAACAAGAACCGACAAGGACTGAACAGAGGGAAACTAAATACAAACACAAATCAACAATGAAGTGATCACAGGTGACTATGATGATGATGACGATGAACAGGTGAGGGTAAATGAGGGAGTGAGTGCAGGTGTGAAGACAAGAAGGATTCTGGGAAGTGTAGTGCAGACGAAGACAGAATTGTGCAGACGATGACTGTGACAATAATATAATTTAATATAATATTTTTTATTGTAGAAGTTAGTTCACATAGCACCCAGGGACATGGGAAAAATGTATCCTTATGTTTGCTTATGATATAAGAAACTAAACTAATATGATTTCCATCTTAAAAAAAGTGATATTAATATTTAATTCAGAATGCTAACAAATATATAATGAGAACATGAATATACAGAAAAGTAGGACATGCCTGTAGTGTTTTGCATTTTTCAGGCTACAGTTTTTTCTTCCAGTTTAAAAATCAACACCACATATATGGGTTTATTTATGTGTTTATTGTTTGTGGGTTTAGCATCACTGCAGTCATCCAGCTGTCTTACACGACACCCACAAAGCCGGGCCGAGCAAGAGCTCATGTTCCTGTCATGCGAACCGTCTGATTAGGCTGGAAAGAGAAAGGAACAAGGACTGGAACAGAATACGGCTCTCTGATAGCTCTGACAGCAGGTAATGAGCCACTTAATGAAGTCCAAGGTAATTTCGCAACCACAACAAGAGGGAGATGCAAGCCGTGCCGTGTTAGGTCCGTAACAGCTTTTAATCAAATGGGAAAGGCAGCCTGAAAATGATAGCCTGGGTCTGTGGGGATTTTGACGGCAACCGCAAGGTAGCAGGTGCTTCTCTTAACCTGTTGGCATGGCAACCACAGCGTAGGTTCTTCCCCAACAGTACATTTACGGCATCTCCAAAATGATCCTCACACAAGAAAATATGTTTGTTTTATTTCTGTTCATCAGGAGGCCTTCCACTGCCGCCCACACATCTGCTACTGTGACTCTGCCTCCTCCAGCTTGAGTGTTTACCATTTGCATGTTTTCAAGATTTCCTCAATCAGCAACATGATGCTTTTCCTTTTTGTCATAAACAATCAATGCTTTTCGGTTCCGGGTGGAATAGCGTGAGAAACAATACTAAGTATTAGTTCAGATACTCGACATTCCGCACTGCAGAGGTTATCAAAATGTCAGGCGAACATATACTGTAGCATTTTGATAATATTTGTTTGATAGAAAAAGATAGAAGTCTCTTATGCTTACCAAGGCAGCATTTTTTTTCATGCATACAGTAAACAGAAAATGTAAAGGTACAATATGCAACTTTTTTAGGTTCAAAATTAACAAAATTTTCTCAATCAATCCTTCTTCACAACTTGTTTTTGCCTATTTTAATTTTTTATATTTTAGAATTAGCATGATGTTTTTTTTTCGTCACTCACCCGTGTGTCTCGACTTATCCGTAAACAGAGAAAAGTTGCTCTGGCAACTTTGACGCATGTATGGTGTGAGTGGCAGAGGTTAGTTGTCACAGCGAGTGAGAAAGGTCGACAAGGAGCCGATAAATCTCGACTCGGCTCCGGCGAATCACCCGTTCAAAACAAACACCAAACAGAGGAGAGTCTGCTGACAAAAAAAAAAAAAAAAACATGACAAAGCTTGTAATAAAACAAGAATCAACATTGGCTTGGCTTTTCAGAGGATGGCGAGAACTGAGGGATTTTATATGTAAAAGCAATGCAGAGATGGTATTTTTATTACTCAACAGGCGAGTAAGGTATTTTATTAACTCTTTCCCCGCCAGCTTTTTTCTTTTAAGTTTGCCAGCCACCGCCAGTCTTTTTGATCATTTTCACAAAACTTTCAGGGCCACCCAGAATATTTTATTGTATGTAGGCTTTGGCTAAGCATGCTACATATGCATCTTCTTACTGTACATATGCTATTATTTGTTTCTGCTTCTTTTTCACCTGTGTTTTGAACCGGAAATTCTGCACTCTTTCAGAAGATGCTTAATAACGGCCCTAACCGTATAACAGTGAAAACATGGAAAGCCGGAAAATTCCGTCAATGGTGGGGAAGTGTTGTCTCATAAATTATGGAAAATTCTGTCAACGGTGGGGAAAGAGTGGGTGTAGCTAAAGTAACATCTTCAGCATAGTCAGCTTGATATCCTTTCCATTTGAACTGGTTGGCTGCATCCGACAACGTAGGCAGCTGACTTGTTGCCTCGCTGACCTATCAGGACATGACTTTGCAGGCAGCGTTTACGCACAAAATTACCTCACGAAACTGATTTCGGACAGACTTCTGAGCGTTACGGTTTAATGATCTACAGCAAAATAGAGAGAGCTTTGGTGATAACGAAGCGAGTATTTAATTTCTACAATAGTAATTTCTCGCTTGAAATTACATTAAAATTGGACATACATTTGGTCAAAAACATACATTTACACACAAACTGACCACCAAGCTCAATTTTCAGACGTCATCTTTATTTATTTAGCTAAACTGTCACATAATGGAAAGTACAGGATTGTGTAATATCAAAGGCAGCGAAGGATACATCTATGCTGCCTTCAAAAGTCAATCAGATGAAGGTATCTCAGGAAACAGGAATTGGGGCTAACTTTGGATTCGGGCATGCCTCGATGCCTTCCGACCTTCTCCAAAGGCAGCATTTTTCAGTTTTCGGATACAGCAGTTTTATCTCTTAAGCCAAGTAGAGAATGTTTTATTAGCAGTAGGATAACCATATTTATTCTCAGAGCCAAAGCACAATCAAAACAATGGTATTCCGCAAAATCCAAAAGTTTTTTTTTTTTTAATCGCTAGAGGGTCTAAAGTTACATAGTGTACCTTTAAAATAACTATTTTATATTTTAACAGTTTACAATTGCAATTGCAATATGCTGATTTGGTCCTCAAGAACCATTTCTTATTATTATCAATGTTGAAAACAGCTTTACTACTTAATATTTTGTGACAACCATGATAAACCATGAAACACATCATATAAAAACATTGACTACAACATAATAAGGTTGTTGTTGTTTTTTTTGTTTGTTCTTAATTGTGAATTCTTAATTTCTTTATATGACAGCCTGGCCAAAATTACTTTTAGAAATTACTACTAAAATGTACTAGGCCAGACATCACTTTTGGCCACTACTGTATATATTGGCATGAGCAACTCAATATTTGTAGCATTGAAGCACAGATGTTCTGGGCCTGTTGTGGGTGCCGCTTTGTTTTTCCTTTCAAAAACACAAATAGGTTTTTTTGAAGTTCCTAATTACTTCTCCCAGTCCATTCTTGATTACCCCCTCCCTGCCTTCCAAACTGCACCAAAGTTCACACAATCAAAAATCACATGTCCACTCAATTTTGTTTTCTTTGATTGATGCTCAACATGAGCTAAGAATAAAAAAATGTGATAACAACAAAAGCAAATCTGAAATTCTGAAAGCAAACCATGTGATGTTGAACACAAAAATGCCACTAATCTCCCAAGAGGCAAAGTGTTTTTTTTATTTATTATTATTATTACTTTTTGGCATTTTTGGACAAAACAATAGGTTAGTATTTGTCTAATTATAGTATTTAATAAATAAACAAAGACAATACTTATACTGCTTTACTCTAGTCTTTCTCATTGCAAATTTGCCAATACAATAGCATGGAAATATAGATTTTATATGAACTCCCAAATCTGTTCAAGTAGATAATGAGTTAGATTTAGTGTGAACTGAGATTCACTCTTCTGCCCAGTTAACTTGCACTGCACCATAATGGCTAAATTAATGTTGTATCAAATACAATGAATTAATTTAATTCACCACTTGAAATAAATAAAAACTTTATAAACATGGAATATAACACTTGACCCAAACTCCAAAGAATCCATTAAACTGGAATGTCTTTAAACGATATCGCAGCCACCGCACTTGGCAGGAGTTACGTTCTGCTCCTTATGTGGGTGGCTAGCATTGATGTTGCCCCCCTCAGATGTCTTCAACTGAGGGCAGAGCTGCATGATTCCGACCTGTTGACTTCACTGAGTTTTCAAGTGGGCACCCCACCTCACCGGTGTTTCGTCAACTAGCCCACGACACCTCAATGGGGCTTGGCGGCAGAACCAACGTCCTGAAACTGCTCCCTCGACCATTCAGGACTTCACCACTCAGTTCTGACCCCCGCCCCCTCTGCCAGCCTGGTTTAGCCACCGCTCGCTCCTCTTTAACCACAGCCATCTGGATGCTGTCTCTGTCTGCATTGATATGCCTTGGAAGGATGCCTTGTTGGTAGCCCCATACCTTGTACTTGCCGGTCAGGTCACTCCTCTCCAGGGCTGTCAGCCATTCTTCTGCTTGTTTGAGCATCTCCTTCACGCTTGCTTTGTCAGTCAGGTCGGCTCTGTACCACCTCCCTAAGCTCTATACCGGCTTCTCCATGACTGTTGGGATGGTATTTTCACCGATCTTGAACCGGAAGCGATCCTGGACACAGCCCCGCTTCAGGTCTAAGCTTCTCGATATTGAGGGTTTGAACTCCATCTTAGCTGCTGTGGTGAGCTCTACAAAATCTTCCAAGATCCATCTGCGCTCCTGGACTGACCTCGCTGTGATTGTCAAGTCGTCCATAAAGGCCCTGACTGGGACACTCGACAGCACAGCTCCCTGTCTGGGCTTCTCCACTGACTTGACGAGGAGGTTCATCGGCGCTGCGAACAGAATCACAGAGATGGTACATCCGGTCATGATTCCGACCTCCAATCTCTGCCAGTTGGTAGTGAAGTCACCAGAGGTGAAGCGCATCTTGAAGTAGTTCCCGAAGTAGTTCCAGAGGAGCAGTTGCACCTTCTTAGCCTGGATGCCAGCCCGAACCCCACCCACAACATTTTTTGGTCGGGAAGTTCGGTCTGGACTCGATCCATTGAGGAGTAATTATGCTCGTTTCAGAAATCGTCGGGCCAATCAAATTGCCAGGGTGGGCTTTATACGATGATGGACAGATGATCTGCAGTTACATAATCATCACGCCATCAAACGTATTTCTTTCAAAAATGCTTTTCTTGTTTGCAAGTACTCCGAGAATCCTTAAATTATTTTTACAACACCGGCAAAGATGGTTAACACTCATTATTTTTTTACTACTTTTTCCAGTGAGTGCAGTTGAGTTCTGTTGACAACTATGCCGCTCAACATAGCCTACGTAACTTACTGCTTTGCTCTGATTGGTTGTAAGTATCCAATTGAGTGCAGAGGTTTTTTTTTTTTTTCCTGGTTCGGTTAAGACACGCCTCGTAATCAAAGCCCTATGGAGCAGTATCAGACTCACATTCTGACTAGAATATGAGTATGACAAAGTCAGGCTAGTACCTTTTGGGGGACGTGATAGGCTTTAAGTGTGTGGTCGACCAACTTGTGCGGCACTGTGCCATAAGCATTCATTTGGTCAAGCCACAGCTAGATCTCCCTGGTTCCTCTTAGCGTCCTCGATCTGGAGATGACGCTGTTGTGTTCGATGCAACCTGGGATTTGTGGTACTCCCTTGGCTGGATCAGGCTTAATTCACACTAAGACCAAACATTTATTGTGAGCGAATATTATCTGCGATTACATCTAAGCGCACCATAAATACAAATCGGAAATAATTATAATTTCCCTACACTTTATGGACTTAATCTTGCATATTTACCAAAGGTTGTTTTTGTTTCTCACCCCTTACAAACAACAACAACAACAACAATAATATATTGATTATGATTATTAAATAATAATAATGCTATATTTATATAGTTGTGCATTTATGCTAATTACCTTTCATTAAATGAATAATTAAAATTAAGTAATAATTATTGAATTCTTTTTTTTTGTATGGTTATGGCTTTTTTAGTTTATACCAACCATAGAGCATAGAATGAAATAGAATGAAACAGTTCTGCAACATTAGGTAAATGCATTAACGTCAACATCCCTTAGCTTAAAGGTGTGTATCTGTTGTACCGTAGTCAATTTGTCTGTCGATTAGCACCACCTATTGTACAGGAGTTATGGTTTGAATATACCTTTTATTTCTTATTGCACTTTCATTTGCATCTGGTGTGGATGGAAGTTTATTTCCCTGCAAACCAAGCATGTATGTGCTGGTGCTCTGGTGCATATACAAACATCCTTCACTCCCACTCTCCCTCTTGTCCTTTTGAGGATGTTCATATAACTTGCCAGCACCACAATTAACTCCCAGAGCGACCTGCTCACCACCCTGTTGTTGAATCGGATTAGGTCTCTCCCCGTCTCCGCCAAGCCCCTGCCAGCTTTCTAGGGCATGTTTGGAGGGCGCAGCAACAGGACAGGGACACATGCCTGGAAATAAACGGAGTCTCGCGGTGATAGCCTCCCTGCTCATCCAGCCATGAAGGTTAAAACATCTCATTCTTGCCTACAGTCAACCTTGCTCCATGACTGTGAATAAGGATGGAGGAATTCTGCAGACATCTCCGTCTGTGTCTGCTGTCATGGGTCAGCAGGTAGACAAATGATAGAGAGCATGCTGGGGGTCACTGTGTGTTTAAACACAGAGGGCAGAGAAGTCAATCAATGGATAGAAAAAGAAATGTGTCAAGCATCACAAAGCAGCCAAGTGCACAATATTTTCTGTATTTATTGTTTTATTGATTTTATCCTTGCTGATGTTGTATTGTGTAGCATTATGATATAAACTATAAAACTGTGTGCATGTGTCAGTACTGACCTTGAGGTTGTTCTTTCATGAACCTTAAATGATCAGTCAGCAATATTTTATTCAAAGTGTTAGTTCACCCAAAAATAATAATTATGTCATCAATTACTCACCCTCATGTCATTTCAAACCCTTAAGGCTTTCATTCATCTTCGGGACACAAATGAAGGTATTTGAATAAAATCTGAGATCTTTATGTCCCTCCATTGACAGTCGATGTAACTACTACTTTGACGCTTCAAAAAGCAATTTTTTTAATTAACATATTCATCAACGTGCACATCAAATATGGTAAACATAAGCACAAGCATGCGATTGAGATTGGATAATGCAGCATGTTTGAGCTTCAGCAAGAACCAATGAAGTTCATTATTGTGTGTTACGCAGCACGTTTGAGCTTCCCTAAGAACCAATGAGGTTCATTCTCGTGTTACACAGAATCTTTGGGCTTCCGCAAGAACCAATGAGGTTCATTCTCGTGTTACACAGCACGTTTGGGCTTCCCTAAGAACCAATGAGGTTCATTCTTGTGTTACACAGCATGGGCACGTTCAAGATCACAACGGTGCGCAACGTTTTGCTACGGTTTCCGCGTTGAACGTCATGTTTCCTGGAAACGGCTTGCACCGGTGTGCAACGGGGTTTGAGATGCGTTTTCTCTTGTTTGGTGGGCGTGTCAGAACTGCAGTCCAATCAGCAGCAACATGTAAATAAAGCATGCGGTATTAAAGAGAACTCGCACAATGGAAGTAATTTACAAATGTGTTCGATACGCAACAACTGAGGATATTAGAAGACATGTTTGTCGTAAGTTTTATTGTAAAGATATAGGATATCAACATAATGATGTAGTTGTTTATATTTTTAGCTTCATTGCAAGTGTATGACATTTGGTATAGAAATAAACAATGCATGTAAAGTGCTTTTCCTAAAAATGAGAAAGAAAATACAGGTTATTAATAAAACAGTATGAACAACAAATAAAGTCAGTATGTGAGGCTAAATAGATGTGTTTTAGTCTTTATTAGGTAAGATGTCCTTCCATTTCAGTTTCCACAAATCCCTTCACTCGATTGGGATGTTCTCTTGTGTTCTGGGCGGCAAGTGCAGTAACTGTAACATCGGGCATATTTTGTAGTATTAAACACATATTTATACTGACTTAATCATGCTCCGAAAATTCTTCACAAAGAACACAAAAAGCCTTCTCAGCTGCCGTAGTTGGAACTCTTGCGTCATCACAACAGTGCGTTCAACGCGTCACCGTTTCTGTTTAAAAAACGTTCTGCAACGTTTTGTCGGCGCTGAACGCAGCCCATGTTTGGGCTTCCCTTAGAACCAATGAGGTTAATTCTTGTATTACACAGAACGTTTGGGCTTCCCTAAGAACCAATGAGGTTAATTCTTGTGTTACGCAGAACGTTTGAGCTTCTGCAAGAACCAAGTAAGTACAATTGAGCTTCTGTTTATGTTTGCTGATCAATGTTCAAATGTGAAAAAGACTAAATTCAATCACAAAAATCTATTCTGATTGAATTGTCCATATTTGTTTCCCAAAAGCATTGTTGGCCAACTATGTTCGCAAGTTCCTTCGTTATATTAGTTCAACGAGTTGGTGTTTCCCGAAACCATAGTTTCAACTAACATCCACGAAAAGCATCACAAAGTTGTGTGACTGGAATGACTAACACAGTCTCATCCCAAGAAGTCATATATTGACGTCTTTTGACCATACGTCAATATCCGCCTTTTTAGGGTACCCCTAAACGTCGGTAAATGACGATCCTGGGACGTCATACAACTGACGCTTTACCTTTAACGTCAATAGGTGACGGGGTAGGTTTAGGGGTAGGTTTAGGTCTGGGGTAGAGTTAGGATCCGATAACGTCAGCTAACCGACGTTTAAGGGTACCCTAAAAAGGCGGATATTGACGTATGGTCAAAAGACGTCCCAAGACGTCAGTATATGACTTCTTGGGATGAGACTGCGCTGGAATGACAGCTATCAACCTGTGGTTAGAAGCATAGTTTCTCATTTTTTTATGGCATGTGTACTTATGATGTTTTATTAACAAAGTTCGGGAGGAACATGCTCAAATGATCTATCCAATCATCACGTCATTCCAACCAGCAGTCAGCAATCAGTAATCAGCATGTCTACCCAATCAGCATGAGTGGAGGCCTATATACACAGTCGACCCACCAAATTCTTGACAGTTTTCAGCATCCCTCCAGCACCTCGTCTCCACACTCACCTGGTTACTTCCCAACCAGAACGGGGGGAGTGCTCTGGTTGCTGGCCAAATTCTCAGAGGAAGCCAAATTTGCATACTAAGTTACTCTAATCTCATTATTTGTAAGGATGCAAGTGAAAATAAATCCTAATCTTGACCAAAATAAGCAAGCTGACATTCTATGGGTCCTATCTTGCACCCAGCGCAATTGACTTTTTACACCGACGCATGTATCATTCCTATTTTGCACCCAACTCACAGCGAACTTTTCCCTTCACAGACGCACGTCGGTAAATTAGGGAATGAATTTGCAAAAAGAGACGGCGTGTTCCGGCGCAAACGTCCCCTGGTGCTATTTTGCAGTTTCAGAAAACAATTCCGCCACAGATCAAGAAAAACCTAATCTAAAGTCAGTGGTGCGTTATTCAGATGCTATTTTAAGGGCACATGCTTGGCCATAATGTAGATTGTGCACAACGCGCAGTTCTTTAATTTATACAGATGCAGCAGTTCCCACATGAGGGAAAGCATTGTGGTGATCATGAAGATGTGAAAAAATAGGTATAAATTTTGCTTACACATTTACCCAAATTATTATACAAGATCACTTATCTGTCTTTTACAGCCCTGACGAGAATGTCGGTCTCCTCGGCTGTGAACTACTCCTGGTGTGCGCCTATAGCAAATCCGCCAATATAATAGCAATCCGCCATGGAACAAGTGCGCCTGCTTTTAAAGGGAATGTGAGATGACGCTCTGATTGGTTTATTGCACGTTACGCCCAAACTACAAGTATGAGTAATGTAGCTACTTCAGACCAACCCATTTTAGATTTGCGTCAGGCCCAAGAGTCATTTATCCCGCCGGTATAATAGCAAAAGCATCCGAGATCCACGCATCGAGATCCGCCCACAAAGTTAGTTGCATTTTGCGTTTGATACTTGCATTTCAGATCGGTAAAATAGGGCCCTATGTCTTTCATTTGAAAAATTTACAAATTTAATTTAGTAGAGATTTAGTCGAGATTTAAAGCACCGTTTTTGAAGAGCGTGCATACATGCTCTAGTAGGAGGTTATGATCGAATCTGTAAACAAAGCAAAATTTGAACATGTCCACAATTTATAGTTAAACATCTAGCATTAATTCAATCTCAAACATATTCATTAAAAGAGTTTATTACTCCACCACCTGTGTCTCATCATCAACCAACGTGGCTGAATTACAAATTTGCGAAAATACTGTTTCGGGAAACAGTCGTGACTAGCTATATGATATATCATACTATGATAGTTAAGCAGCGAGTTATGTTGTTATACTGGAAACTCACCCCTGATCAAGCTGATTCGTGAACAAACAAGCCTGTTATTTTTAATTAAACAGTTGATTTGGCCGATTTTTTAATATATATGGATGCATCATTTAGATGAAAAAAAATAAATGAAAAAATAACAAGCAATTGTTATTGAGCTAACACAAGTTCACACAACGTATCTGCTTATGAAAAAGTGTATCACTAGCCACATTTCCAAGAGGACACTATTAGATTCTCTCAAACCAGCACATGTAATTGATTCAATAATACAGCTGGGCTGCATTAGCCACCAGCCTTTTCTGGGATGTGTTCCCTGATGGCCGTATAATCAAGGAAGTGCTCTTTGCATTATGTTCCAGTTCAAGTATGAATGAATCATTCTCCATCAGCAAACATCTGTGTGGTCCAGCATTTCACTGATAATGGATCCTGTGAAACCGAGTAGCGAATGAGCCACGGCGGGATGAGGCCTGAGAGAGGATACCGTGTTTCAAAACAGACACTGTATGTCCATGGCAACATTAAAATAAGATTATTTAATAAAGCCCTAATCAAGGAAGTAAAGCAAGTAATTCTTCTAATATAAAAAACTCAGGTTATCAAAACAGGTATTAAGTGTGTAGGGAATATGCTACCATCAGATTTGATGTGCGGAGCGCGTAATTGTTGCATAATCAGGATACACATAATATCTATTACATACAGTGAGAAAATAATCAGATCACCACTACATTTAGTAAAAAAAAAAAAAGATTGTATCTTAGTTCTATTGTATACAGTACATAAAGAAATATAGTAACCTACTATCACCAGAGAAGGAATAGGAGCCAGATTTGTATCCTTTTCTGAGCATCTCTCAAGATGCTGACTTTTGATTTAGTTCACCAAAAATACTCATTTTATGTATTTTTGTATTTCTGTGGGTGCATTTTTACACCAGTAGTTGGATTCTTTTTGAACAGTACTGATTTAAAGTTGACTTGCAACAGAAGTGACACTAGTCTTTTCTTCTTTATTGTGATGTATTTTCGAGTTAAATGGCTTCTCGACCAAGAAAAACATGCCATCAAAGACTCATTGAAAAAACGTACCTGTGGCAAAATTCTAGCAAAATACGTACCTATCCGTACACATCACTGCAGTTTCTAACAAATTAACACTAGAGACAGTAAAATTATGCACACAATTATGATTACAGGGGCAGATAATGCATTAATAAAGACTTCTTTTCACGCGGCTCCTTGCACAATTATGTTATGAGCTCATTTTTTTTTTTTACCATGGTGCATGATTGTAAACAAATACATTTTGGAGATTGCATCACTCCATATGTTCGGTTTTACTGACGAACTAAGCTTGTACAAAAATCAAATCTCGCCCTACATTTGGTTTTCTTGTTCGAGATGCCATTTTATTAAAATTTACATCACAATAAAGAAGAAAAGACAGTTACAACTTCCATTTCATGGCAGCTTTAAAAGCTGAACTTCTTTTAACTTGAGCATCGTGTTTTTAGACCGCTGTGTCATGCGCGAGACAGTTTTCCACATATAAGCTGAAATATATGACATAAAATACAATGTAAAATGCTCTATTAATCTATTTATTTCTCTATTGTAATATAGATATTCAAACAGCAATATAAAATTTTGGAGAAATGCTACTCACCCAACATAAACGTGAAAGCTGTTGCTTTTTCTCTCCAGCGCCACTTATGTGCTGCTTATGCATGCGATGAGTGTGAAATGGGCTTTATTGTGAGTTTGGATGAGGTTGCTGATTACATTTTTGTAATTAATTAGTAATTTCTCCAGGAATACGGTTCGAAATTCCTCCAATCTCTGGCTGCTGCTGACACATTCAGAAAAGAAAATCCCCTCGTCTGTTTGCCTTCCCAACACATTTCGTCCCTGATCCTGGTGACAGCTTGTGAGGGAGAGGTGTCTAGGAGGGAATTCGGTAACCACATTATCCATGTTCTCTACAGTGGCTGAGTCTCCTGGAACCGTTCACACGACAGATCAAAGCCTCACGCTCTCTCTGTGCTGGTCCAGCTACTTTGGCGATGCTACCCTGCAGCTTTGGCTCCAGAGACAGGCTTCTGCCTTCACAGACCACGGCTTGGATTGTTTCCTCAAGTGCGGACATTCGGCTTTGATGGTCAGTTTGCTGTGACTGAGACCCAAGGGTAGGCTTAGAAGAGCTGAACATAGGAAAAGAGGATGAAACGGAGGCCGGAAAATATGAAAACGTCTCCTTTCCATGGACAGATTTTGTCAGGAAAGCATCCATGCTTCACAAGATGGAGTTAGCATGTTTTCGGTTGTGTCTAGCACTGTGGGAATTGAACCAATACATAAAGAGATATCCCACCAATGTTGTTTTTTTTTAGAGGGGGATGACATTTAATTAACTAAAAAAGCTTAACTAATATTAATCACAGACAAGGCTTAAGCCTAGTCCCAGATTAAAATGTTTGAGCTGTTTTAACTGAACGCAACTTTCACTGGCATATCTAAAAATATGTCAGTGTCATTGTTTTGTCTCAAGATGCATACCAATATGCTTTTTTTTTCAAGGCATGTTTATAAAATCTGCTTAAATGACCTAATTTAGCCAAGGCCTAATCCTGGCTCAATCTAACCTTTGTCTGTGAAACCAGACAGGTTTATAAATAATAAATAAAATACATTTTATGTAAAATTCTTATTTTTTTTATTTAAAAAAAAATAAATATCATACATTTAAAACGCACTAAATTAAATTAAATAATAACATACTACATGTTAAATTGCCATTATTATCTGACAACCCATCATTTTTATTTGTATCACTCTGTTTCCCTCTCTTCTCCTCCAAATGATTCAGTATGCTGTGCGTGTCACAAACCCCACATGACTATCATTTAAGTGCCTCTCCTTCTGCTCCTAGATAAAAGCAGTGTTACTGGTCTGTCTCGGCTGGACTTCCCAACCAACACTAATTATTGATATGTATTTGTCTGGTTTGCATCAGCCTCCTCTGTGATCTTGGCTTGTGAGGTGCTATTATTCCAGCAATTGTTCATGGAAAAACGCACTGGGACAGGCAGGGCTGTTTATGGATGCATCTCAGCCTCTTAAATTATGGATTTCCTTTGCCCTGAATCTTCCTTCGCTGTCCCTATTTTCTTTGTTATTTTTATTTCACTTTTTATTGGATGAACAAGACTGAATTCTCAGAAACAAACATGTAAAAAGAGCTACATTAAATGTTCAAATATTTATAAAACCTCATATTCTGAATTTAGACAAGCTAATGTTCATTCTAGCCAATTTTAGTTGTGAAACTCAATGAAAAATCATATATCTCAGTAGAGATAATCCACACATATGTTCCAAAACCTATAGTGAGCTATCTTTAAGAGAGCTTTCAAGGGCTTTAGAGACATCAGAAAACGTTGTTTATAAATATAGTAAGCTGCCTTTTGCCTTAAAGACCCTTGTGAAAAAGGACATGTTATACTTTTAAAAAGATAACTTATGACAGAAATAATATACTTTTAAGGTGCCTTTTATTTCATTAATATTATATTATCTGCAAGTAGATTTTTTGCATTTTGTGTATTCTGGGACTGCCAGTTTCAATTAAGGAATTGAAACGACTATTTGCGTGTGCTATATAGTTAGTGCTTATTAGAGTATTGCATTGTTAGCTTAGGAACATGTGCAAACACAAAACTCGTTTGTAAGCTCTAACTGAATTCGTAACAGCAAACTAGCATAGGCGACTACTCTAATTATTATTGCCATATATGGCAGAAATAGTAAGAGAGACATGCTAGCCAAACATGCTACTGATGCTAATTCAAATTAAGCTTCTCTCATGTGTTTAACAAGAGGAGTGCTAAAAGAGTGGTACAGGTATGACATCACTTATAGGCCAAAGCGAGTTAGCATTTTAGCACTTCCAGATGCAGATGTTGACTAATTCAGATTTTCAAAATGCTCATCGATTGTGGAGTTTAATTCGTGACTGCATGGGTCTGGAAACACTGCCCTGGAAATTGGCCATATGGTTTGACAAAGTGAGGTTTCCCATGAGTGATTGCACGGCGTAGGTGTGTGAATATGTTTTGCAGAAACACCTTTGAGTAGGTTGTGACATTACATGTCTCCAGATTCTGTGCCGAAAAAATACAAATGGAGTGAGATTTCCAGACGCACAGAAACAGGGGTGCATACAGTTGACCATATTCAGCCACTCAGTTGCTAATGGACAATTTATGTTAGCTAGACTAAAAAAGATGAGTCTGAACTCTGAGGTGCAAGTTTTGTCAGAAGAAAGAATTGACATTTAAGACTAAAAATGTCTATGTCTGAGTTAAGGGAAATTGGATGTAATGAATGCAGCACTGCTGTTGATGGTGGCCATCCCAAATCCAAGATATTATACAACAGCAGAGCAGCTTATACTGTAGCAAGACGGTCTCAGATATAGTTTCAATAAATAATAATAATAACAATAATAATAATAACAGGCACCAATTTTATCAGAAACAAAACATATTAGCTAAGGTAAAATGATAAAAACATTTTTATGCATTGACGTCACTTTCCCGCCGGAACACGCCTCCTCAGCCAGACTGAGTGACAAAAGAGCTGCTGCGTGACTGAATTTATTAGGAAAAACTGCGAAGTATGAGTAAAACGAGCAATTATCAATTTAAACTAAAGGTTGGACTCAATATAGTGTTCCTTACAACTTACTAAAGATCCAGCGATCCATGGATATTGACATGCAGTCAGGAATCGTGTTGCCTGACACTTATGTGTGCCTGATTTCGACGCCGGGGAAATATATAAAGCAAATTTGCCTGTGAACGCTTTATATAAATACAATATAGGTAGGTCTAAATCCGGGTGATCACTTATATCAGTGTTTTATATAATAAAAATAAAAAATATACTTGTATAAGTTTTTTTTTGTCAGTGTTTATTTTAAAACATCCAATAGCCTAATGCAGAATATACAATGATAAATATTTAATTGATGAGTTATTAATACAATATATAACAATACAATATAGGGTATGATTTTACACCTAAATTCAGGATATCGACACAAAATTATAACTGCAAATCCACCTTCCGCTGCCTTGAGTCCAGTTGTTTGTGAATTGCAGCGATCCATTTGCTCCGCTGTTCTGTAGCATTTCGGCATTCTGTAAAAATATACCTCAGATTTCTTGCCAATCTAGTTGTACAGTCAATCGCAAAGCTCTTTCCCGTTTTATATGTGTTTTGTTTTGTTTTTCGCGGGATTTACGATGAAAACAAATGCTGCCGCTCAGTATTTTTGCCACTCACTGCGCGTAACTGCAGGCACTCCGGCCGACATTGACGTCACGCGCATACCGTCTATAGGAACCTGTGGGAGGGCCAACATTAGCCTATGACATCATCCCAGGTTCAGAGTGATAAATTGTTTTAGCAGAAACGGGAGATAGAGGAGATCTTATTTCTGAAACTCATTGGAAGAACTTTAGCAGTATGGGCAAACTGGATAAACTTCCACCATCATACTGTCTTCATTGATGATAATTCAAATACTATGTAGCCTACTCAGACTATTTACTGAAATTCAACATAATTTATTATTTTATAAATTATTATTTTTTTCATGTATATACTGTACAGATTATACAGTATAATAATGTGTGTAGAAGCCTCTTATCTTCACAAACTCTTCAGGAAATGGAAAAAGCACTGTATTTTAAAAAGAATTCAACAGTACATTGTGAAGGTTGATATTGTGGCTTTATATATGGTCAGACACTTGAATGTGTCGTTATATTGTTAAACATTTTACCAAAATCAGCACAAATAGAGTTACTAGGTTTTTGACTTGTGAATGTCAGAATTCTCAGAATTCCACATGTGTTTTGTCCAACATCACATTACGTTTTTATCAACTTACATGTTATAAAGTTTACTGTTGCTATTTGGGCGCAATTTTTTTTTTTCTTTCGTTTGTCAAATATCATGTTATTAAAGACAAAGTGTTTCACACAGGCTATTTAACACGCTATGACTTCCACATTTTTATGTCACTACCAAACCAATATGTGTTTTAGTCCATTGGCTGAGATGATTTTAACCACACCCCTACATTTTTTATCAGGACATATTCTTGTGTGCCTCTTTCTCATAAGCCTCTCTTTCATTATAGATAGGACCATATTTTGAGGGAAATGTTTCAAAAGTCTGAAAATATGTGTGTACCTTTAAGGGACTTCACTATACCCAAATACCATTTTTTCTGCAATTAAGCAAACTTTTTTGGGAGTAATTCCATAAAATTTAGTTTTTATGTGTGTACAACTGTTCAGAACTGTGGTAACCATGTGCTGGCTATCATCTTTGAACCAGGCTCAAAGTATCTTACATAGTCACTACTGAAACAGTCACTATCGAAACATGGTGAAGTTTCGGTTATGACATCATGTTTTTTTTAGTGTTATTCGATATAATTTTGTTTTTGTGTGTGTATACAACTGTTCAGAACTGTGCTAGTAACATGTGCTGGTTATATTTTTGAACTAGGCTCAAAAGTATCTTAAATTGTCACTACTGAAACAGTCATGACCGAAACATGTCGTCATTGTTTTGGTAGTGACAAAAGGGAACACATAATCATGTATTTGGGGGAAATAAACAACATTTTTGTATACAGTTATGCAAATCATTTGTATCTTAGTATGTTTTAGTATGTGAGTCAAAATTCTGTAATGTGATGCGGTCTCTACCAAAACATTACTGTCACTACAGAAAATGTGCCTTCACGACCGAAACATGGATGTTTTGTCTAAAATAAAGTATGCTGAATTATCAACTAAGATGTTATTATAGTGTTTGGTTCAATGTATATTCAAATATATATCATCCTTAATTTTCAAATCATTAACTTAAACCCTTTTACAAAGAAAGATTGGGTTCAAAATACAACAAATCTTATAAATTACACTTTGAATATTGTTAGAATTTTAATTGTTATTGACCTGTGAATTTTTTTTTTTTAAATAGCAAAAATATATTTACAAGGTAGATGTAAACAAAATATTAATAGGTCAATATACACCTTCTTATTAAATTATTTATTATTGTGTTTCAGTAGTGACAAATTTGGGGAGAGGAAAAATATTCCAAAACTTTCTGAAAATACAATATGATAATTAACTGCACAATTACTAGAAATGTGTACCTTGGATACATACAATTTGCATATATAAAAAATGTGTGGAAAAGACCAATGTTTTTAGTGTTTTTTTGTGAAGTGTTTTTTCAAGGCGTTTCCAATTCTGACTTTGAACAAATTTTGTAGGATGGCCCATAGGCTAGTGTTTTTTTTTTTCTTTTTTTTTTTCTTCCATTTGTTTGTTTTGAGTAAAGGAGTGCTGTGCTTAATCAAAGAACCAGTTATTTATTTACTGTTCGTTGCACTGCAAACAAGCAGAGACAGTCCAAACTGTGTAAAGGGGGACCAGTAGTATTTATGTCCATCATATGCACACTTCAGAATCTCGCTGGAAGTAGAAAGTCTTCCGGGTACTTTTTGCATACTCTTTTATGAGTACTGTGAATTCGGACATATTTATTTGGTCACATACTGATTTACACCTACCAGGGAAGTATGTGATTTCGAATGCAGCCATAGCTTTCCTCAGGTAATTTAGAGTACAGCTCTTTAGTCTTAAGTTATGTGGGTGTTTCCTTCCTCGACCTGACAAAACAGAATCCTGTTCAATTTTAACAGCTTTGACAAATTTAGCACATGTGAAAAATAATTTAGCATCTTTAGTGATAATTGTACTGCATGCAACTTTTTTGTTTATAAAGGGAAGAGGAAATGAACAGTTAGTAGTATGAATCCATTGATAAGAAAATCACTGAAAGGAATGTCACGCGTTAAAATGAGATCATTAGAATTGACCTAGTCTTTTATTTTATATATAAAAAAAAAAAATCACACACCATAAAAATTACATGTACAAAACTATAAGATCTTAAATTGATTTTATGTACAGTTACAAAAGAAAATGGCAAAATAAAAAGTGACCAAACAACTCAAATTAACATGTATACTTGTGCTCCCATTTGAGACTGCTGCCGCCGTCTGTTTGTTGCTTTGAGTCCTTTGAGTTTCAGTTCTCACTGGGCAGGAGGGTCATGGATGACACTGTAAATCCGGAGGAGGAAGAGGAGGAGGAGGAGGAGGAGAAGGGCAAATTGATGAAAGTGCAGGAAGCACAGACATGCTGTTTACTTTGTTCCATCTGAGTTTCCTCTCACTGGTGCAGTTTGCATGATTGAATGGGAGGAGGATGATGAATATCTAGAGGAAACAAGAGAGAGAAACAAGATCAGAGCCCTTGGCAGAAGGTGTGAAGCGTCTTAAGAGATAAGAAAAGACTGCAGCCCTTGCCTAGTCATCGTGGAGCTGCTCGCAGGTCAGCTAACATACAATTTAGAAGAATGATCCAGTTCGGTACAATTGAAGCTCTATCGGCAGCATTTGTGGCACGATGATTACCAGAGTGAATTTATTTGTATGGAAAAATATAGAGATCTCTGTCTGTCTGTACTACCTTTCAAACGTTTGGGGTTTTATTTAATGTGAAGAAGTATTTTAAATGAAATGTTTCAAATGAAAGAAGTATATCATGCTCACCAAACATAATTTTTTTTCATCAATAACACAGTAAAAACAATAATAACAGAAATATTACTACAAAACATAAAAAAAAATAACTGTTTTCATTAAAATACAATACTCCAGTAACCATTTACTCCAGGATCGCATGATCCTTCAAAAAAAAAAAAAAAAAAAAAAAAAAAAAATCTAATATGCTAATTTGGTGCTGAAGATACATTATTATAAATGTCGAAAACAGCTGTGCTACTTCATATTTTCGTGGAAAATATGACGTAATTCTTTGATGAAAAAAAACCTGCATTTATTTGAAATTGAAATCTGAGACATCTGGCTATATAATAAAACACCAATATATTAAAATATATAAAATATGTATATATATATATATATATATATATATATATATATATATATATATATATATATATTATATATATATATATATATATATGTGTGTGTGTGTGTGTGTGTGTGTGTGTGTGTGTGTGTGTATGTTGTGTGTGTGTGTAGAGATAATGTAGAGCGAGGTGGTGGTTATAGCGAATATAACCCCGACAGGCTGATTATGAGCCCGACGCGGTATAACAACCGCCTCGCTCTACATTATCCCGCTTATTACATGGCTACCTACCAAATAAATCAATAATTTGACTCAAAATATTGATTTGAGAAGGAGTTTATTGATTTAAAAACTATTGTATTGCTTCCGCTAAAGAAAATAATGGTTAGAATCATCGTCTCTATGGTTAGAATCAATGGCAACGCTCTGTTTTTCATGGAACGGTGTGTTATACTTAGCAGCGTCTGTTATCAAGAAATAACAGACTGCATTTTACATTAGAATTCAACCAAGCCATGTGATAAATAAATGAATACGTGCTGTATTTGAATCTTTATTCCATAAATCTATGGTGGATTACTGTAACACTGTAACTTTTACTTCAACTTGCATGCATAACGCTAAAAATGAAAGGGCATAGTCAAACTAAGTTATCCTATGACCAACATCATGCCACAAATGCTGTCGATTGAGCTTAACTTCATAGTCTGAAGTCTTCAAAGACCAAAGGGAGTTGGTAAAATTGGCTTTCATAAGTGGTGATTGTGACATCTAAAATTATATTGATCTTATATGCATAAAGGAACAAAAGGAATCAACAGCAGTGCTGGCAGTCTCTCAAATCTATGATGGTGGTCTCCTCTTTGGGCTTCTGGACCCTTTGGATGGGAGAACAGATTATATAAATGTTAATTTGTTGGCAGGAGCAGCAAACAGTGCCGCCAAGCTCTGGAAAGCTTGAGAGACCATGAAAGCAGTCGGGATTAGATCAAATCTCTGCCAGTGACTCGACCCCATGCCCCTTTGCTTCTTTCAGAAAATGTATTCGCCGACACCACCTTTAACAGCTCAACACCTGGACAAGAACCTGCATCCATGCACTGTTTCAGCAAACAACACAATCAGTCTTATATCAAAACCTAAATGAACGTCCATCAATATTGATCTAAGCATGTCACAAATGATTTATTTTTAGCTCGGCCCTGACAGAAGAAAATTCATCGGCATGAATTGGCCTCTAGAGCGGCCATATGTTCCAGCCAAGCGTGCTCAACTCTGAGACAGATTCTGGATGTTTCACACCGCATGTGGCCTTCGAGATGGATCTGTCTGGAGCCTCGCGGCATAGATGTGATAGAAGACCTAACACACAACCAAAAACATCCAAACACAGCTAAGACCAAAGCTCAGGGCATTTGCATATTAAGTGAAGTTTCTGTTCCTGCTTGTTTTTAATCTCAGCCGTTTTCTTCTCTCAACTACCCCGAAAAAGCCATGTTTAATCTTGTTAGGTGAAAAATGAACGTTTTCAGTTTGGAGTGTGACAACGTAAATAGACTACTTAAGATATATGGGAGTTTATACAAAGAGAAAATATATGCAGGCTGTTCCGGTGAAGAGACTATTTTGAGTATAAGAAAGAAGATAAATAAACTTCAAACTACAATCCCACTGTGTCATTAAAGCTTGATCCCTCAGCTCTTCAAATGCTTGCCCTGAAATCTATTTATAATTCACGGCAATTAAGTCTAGATTTGTTAATATCTTTTGATTGCCCTGAAAAGCGTCTCCTATTTTTTTTAAACATATATGTCAACACCAGCGTATTCATATGCTCCATTGTTCAAAAGTTTTGGGTGACAGGTCTGTAAAAAAATATTTATTTATTTTTATTGTTCAGCAAGGACGCATCAAATTAATCAAAACATGACATTAAATACAATCATAATATTACAAAAGTTTTATATTTCAATGAAATGCTGTTCTTTCCATCAAAGAATCCTGTTTTCACACAAAAAAAAAAATAGAATAAAAAATGAACAGCACAACTGTTTTCACCGTTGATAATAGGGATGAATGTTTCTTGAGCAGCAAAACAGCATATTAGAATGATTTCTGAAGGATCATGTGACTGAAGACTGGATGGAGTAATAGAAGGCAGATATTTTGCGGTGTTTTTATCTAATAAATGCAGCTTTGCTGGACTTCTTTCAAAAATATATAAACGCATTACCTACCCCAAACTTTTGAACGGTTTATGTACAATTATTATTTTTTTTAACAAAAGTACACATTTAAAAGTATGTTTTTTTTTTTGTTTTTTCTGTTGGCGGTGCAATTTCGTTTTAATCAGCCAATCGAGAGGACTTTTTCAAGACTAATCCATGCACTAAATTGATGAAGAACTATACTAAACCCATAAATGAAAACTTTAGCGTAAACACATCCAATCTTTTTCATCAGAAAACGAGGACGGCATTCAGCACTCAGAGAATCTTATTACTTGGTTTTGGCTGCCATTATAGCTTTCATTATGAGATATATTGGCACACCTTGTTTCTCGTCAGCACTATTGATTCTGCAATTAAATCAAGCCTGACCATTAGATATCAAATAAAGGAGTCTTTCAATGGATTTTGTGCAAACCCAGGGGCAAACAGTGAATGACAGCTGGGCATAAATCACCGAAGCTCTTTAATAAAACAGCAGTCTGTCATGCAAATGACACACAGGGGAATGACAGCCACATCACTTTCCAAAAGAGAGAGATAAGTAAACTCCATTTCAAATCTAATCACTTAAATGCTAACCTATTTAAATCGACGCATACACTTGGACATATGTGTATGGAAGAATAGGTATATGCATAGAATGTTCATCTTTTTCAATTTATAAAAAATAAAAAAAATGCTACAGTAAAAATGTCTGGGTTACGACTGTAACCCCTATTCCCTGAGAAGGGAACGAGACACTGCGTCGACTACGACACTTTGTGGAACTAAGCCAATCTTGATTGGTGTTGCGTCATGACGTAAAGTGTGACTGCATACATGGAAGCTACAAAGGGACGCTGGCACACAACAGCATCAGTTTCTGTGATGAAGCAAGTCACTCCAAGGCAGAGGAATGCGTGGGGATGAAACACAGTGTCTCGTTCACTTCTCATGGAACAGGGGTTACAGTCGTAACACGAGACGTTCCCTTTCAAGGAAACTCGAACTACGTGGACTACGACACTTCGGGGAACGAGTACCCACTATGCCACAACAAGCCCTGCCTGGCCCAGTGTGAAGCTGCACACAGGCACACTTAGGACGAGAGCACTAGAGTGCCAAGAGTATAGAAGGGATTTTTTCAGACTATAAAATCTAATAAAAGTGTGTGGGGCGGCCCATCCAGCTGCATCGCACACTTCTTGGATCAGGGTCCCTGAGAGGACCCCACTCTAAAGGAACCATGCCTCTAGTTGAATGAGCCCTCACCGCCAAAGGTGAGGGCAAACTGCGCACCTGATAAATCTTCGATATTGCCTGAACGATCCAGTTGCTTATGGTCTGTTTAGATGCGGGAAGCCCCTTCTGGGAGACCCGAAACACACCAGCAACTGGTCTGACTTTTGCCATGAAGAGGACCTCTGAATATATAAGTTGAGAGCTCTGACAGGGCAGAGAAAATGAAGTCTCTCTTCATCTGCCGTTATGTGAGGTGGAGGATGAAACGCCTACAGAACCATAGGCACATTAGGCACATGCACTTTAGGCACATAGATAATGTTGATTGCTATTTGCACCGCTATTTGAGTAGCCTAATGTTTTTTTTTGTACTTCTGCACATCCGTGATATCTGTGATTGAATATTATGTAAGGACATGATATGAAGTTACTTTTTGAACAATCAGATTTAAAGATGGTGATTTGTTATTTGCACAGCTCTTTGAGTAGCCTAAATGTTTATGTACTCTTTGTCTCTTAATTGTTTAACTCTCTATTGCGCATCTGTGATATCTGTGATTGAATATTATGTATGGACATGATTGATGTTACTTCTGCACAAGCAGATTTTAGATAATGGTGATTCGCTATTTGCACAGCTCTTTGAGTAGCCTTAATGTTTTATGTATTTTTGTCCTTTAACTGCTCTAACTCTATACCTGTGTTTTGTCTCTGTTGTAATCTGTTTGCAGCAATATCTTTATATCCAAAACTAATTTCTCTCGGGAGACAAATAAAGATACTTTGACTTTTGACTTGACATAGCCCGGCCTGGATGCAAGATAGCCTATATCGAGAGCGCCTGAATGTCTCCTACTCTCCTCAGAGAAGTAATCGCTAGTAAAAAGCTACCTTGACGAAAATATTCTTGGTCTCAGCCAACTCCAGAGGTTCGAAGGGGCCTCGACCAGCCCTTTGAGAACCACTGCCAGGTCCCATGTAGGAAACCCTGGTACGAGCCACAGGTCTCATCATCTAAGCCCCATGAAGTAATGTACGATCAGCTGATGTCTCCCGCAATGGCAGCCACGTACACCTTGAGTGTGGATGGGGTAAGACCAGCTGAGAAGCAATCTTGGAGAAACTCCAGCACTGAAGCCACCGGGCAAATAACTAGATCCACCTCAAGCTCTCTACACCAAAAGCTGAAATCATTCCATTTCAGGTTGTACAATTTCCTCATGGAGGGAGAAACCAAGCTTTTTTCCACATAGATAGGGAACGAAGGTATCTGCGCATAACCCTGATCATGCAGAATGGGTTCCCCCTAGGGAAAACCCCTTGGTTTTCAACCACCATTGCATGGTCCTCATGTGCAGCAGGCCAATGGAATGACGTTGGACGCTGCTGCCATGAGCCCTAACACTCTCTGAAAATGTTTTACAGTGAGGGCTTGGCCTAGCTTTATCCTGGTCACCGTGGCCAGGAAGGACTCAACCCTTGCAGGAGACTGCATCGTAGCTGAGTCCCACACCACTTTCAGGAACATGGTTCTCTGGGCTGGTGCCAACACACTCTTTTCCATGTTAAGTCTCAACCCCAGGCTCTAGATGTGGGCAAGGATGACATCTTAATAACGAACTGCCAGCTCTTTTGACTGGGCCATAATAAGCCAGTCGTCAATATAATTTGGCTAGGCCAAAGCTAGGCCAAAAGGAAAAACCCGATATTGGTACACTTCGTCCCCGAAAGCAAACCTCAGGAACTTCCTGTGAGATGGAAGGATGGATATGTGGAAGTATGCATTCTTCAGATCTATCGTGACAAACCAATCCTTGGATTGAATTTGATTTAAAATGATATAGTGAGCATCTTGAACCTGAATCTCCTCAGAGATGGATTCAAGTGCCTGATATCTATAATTGGACGCAACCCCCCATCCTTCTTGGAAACTATAAAGTAGCAGCTGTACAAGCTGGACTCACTGTCCAGCGGAGGAGCAAGTTCTATAGCCTCCTTTACCAGCAGGGAGTTTACTTCCTGTTCCAATACCCAACCCTGTTCTGGGTCAACTGCAGTCCAGACCACCCCGTTGAATTTCGGTGGGCGGAAACGGAACTGCAGTCTGTACCCCTTTTGAATGGTGCACAGGGCCCAAGGAGAAATATTCGTTCGATTTTTCCATGCATTAATATTTTTTACCACGTAAACTAGCCACTTGAAGCTGGTTTCGGGTATCATTTGTGATTCGCTCTCGACCCGCTGAAGCGGCTCTCCGGCAGGGTTCGATCGAACTCCAGGGGCTCCAGAGGCGATGCTCTCTTGCTGCTGGATGGCTGTGGCTGCCCACTGGGGGGAGACTTCTTCAATTTTGAGCGGCGAGGAAGATATTGTTTAAAGGCTGCAGACTGTTTTTTGCCTCCTGAAACCTGTCGATGACGGTGTTTACGGCGTCGCCGAACAGGCCAGAAGATGAAATTGGGGCATCAAGGAGAAAAAGCGCTGTCTTGTGATTTGTTGGGAACCTGTTACTTTTTCACATGGCAGACACATTCTAAACTGTTTAATGTTGCATCATATGTAATTTGACTGATATTTTGAATACCTATGGATCAAATGTGTAGTTTATGGTAAAAACGGTCAAATAACATTCCAAGAAGTCCAGCGTGACACATCAGATGATTATATATTAATATTTTCATGATATTTTTATTATCAGTAATGCACCATGTTATGTTGCATTTTATGTTAATGTTTCATGCATTATTATTTTAGTGTCGTGTGTAACCCTAATGTTTTTTTTTTTGTCTTTGTGTGTATGACACTGTCTATATACAGTATGAGTGTTGGCTATAATTTATTTGATTCATCGTGTCGCTTTCTATTTTGTCAACTGTGTTATCATGGTGGTTATCAGTATACGTTTAGATAAAAACAAAATCAGATTTTGTCGCAAGTAACTTTTTATATTAACATTATATCACTTACTTATCTGTCTGGTTATAAAATATAGCGCCAATATGCCACCCTGAAAAAATTATGCCACCCTGAAAAAACCCTATTGTGAAAAGATGCTCGATCAACAGCACAGTAACATCACAGTGCATTCAAATAAAAATTAAAGAGAAAACTCTCAATTTGGTTAAATGTTTAAAAAACTTCAATCAAGAAAAGAGTTGCAATATTACTGGAATGTGAATTTACAAACATATTAACATTGTGAATAATCCATCAATATTCCAAACCATCTGTGCTTTGTAAAATTAAATAAAATAAAACATTTTTAAATGTATTTCTTCAAATCACAAGCCACGAAATGTGGGCATTATATCCTGGCTGTTGCAATATTCGGAAAGGATTTTACAACCTTAAAATCCAGTGTGACCACCTCCGAACGAAACAAGATGCATTTGGAGAAGTCAATGTGGGCGACCATTTAAATCCATCTGGTTAATCTAAATAGTGAGTAAATTTGCGTTTTCTCTGACCCTATGAGGGGAGCATCTGGGCTCATGGAAAGGGCAAATTCGTGAGTCATTATATGTTTCATTCCTAATTTCAATTAGCTAGAAAACGCACGCTGAAGGGTCTCCAAGATACAAAACATTAGCAACAAAACCAGCACCGAAGCATTAATTTCGAGGAACGCGGCTGTAATATGTGATTAACAATGTTGTGGTAATTACTAATTGCGGAGTACTTATCTCAAAGAGGTGGAAGGTGGAACAAAGAATTAAGGTATCAGCAAACATCCCCTCTGGGTGAGCAGACATAGACCAGATAACATCGCCGTGAACTCCTTCAACACCGTGTTCACAGAAAACAACAACAACAAATCACAAGAACAGCTAATTAAAACAGCAGAAACTATGCTTCTCCCAATTCCAATACAATCCAACATTGGTAAAGGACATTTCAAGGTCTTTACCATGAGCCAACTGTCTAAACCAGAGGTGAGATTGCATTTACGATCCCAATACAAATAATTATTACATATCAATATTTAAAACTGCTCTTGTAAGTATAATTTCTGTTTTAATGGCATTTCTGTGATTAAATGGCAAATAAGTAATCAAAACAGACAACCTGCATAAGCGTCTGTGGCAGCAAAATGTGTTCAGTGAGCTTATCGCTGTGTCATCGGCATGGTGAAGTGATTAGTCACGTAATGATTTTTTAATTGGCGAAGAAATGAGGCTTGACAAGTCAAAATGAAATGCTAAGTGTGGCGAAGGGGTGCCAACAACTAAAATACTGTGTAATTGCAGTTCAGTTGGACTTTTTTTTTTTTTTTTTAAATAACAACTTAGATGTACCACTGAGAGATGAAGGTCTGAAATAACAGGGTTGAAAAGCTCAGTCATAGAAAATGTATATATTTTAGCATCTTTATTCCAGTCTTCATCTTCATTATCAATGTTGAAAACATTTGTGCTGCTTGATATTTTTGTGGAAGTTTGATACATTTTCTTCAGGATTCTTTGAATAGAAAAGCATTTATTTGAAATGTTATTTTTTGTAACATCAAATGTCATTTGTGATCAATGTATTGCATTGTATGCATTTGCTGAATAAAAGTATTACTTTAAAAAAAAAACTAAAATCCCAAACATTTAAACAGAAGTCTATCATTTATGTCACAGTTAGAAATGATTGCCCATGTTTTCTCTCAGCTATTGTTGTTAGATGCCATAGCTATATGTGGATAGTTTGTCAATGGCCTCTTTACATAATCAAGATGGTATCACAGAGGCAAATCTCAGTCGACACCTGACAGCTAGGTTTGATTCACAGCTTTAAGCATTGAAACAGGGGAATAAACATCTCAATCCATCTTAACTTTGCATTTCAAACTTTTACTGCTCTCATTTCTCAAAGTCATGGAAAGCAGAAGCTTTGATTTTGGGATCAATAGCCATGTGAAGTGCCAATCGTTGGCCTGTCAATTTATCCTTGTCAGCTCCTTTAACAGGAAGACTTTTAAACAGAATCCCACTGATTGGTTATGACATCGGCATCAAACACCTTTCTCAGGTCACAGAAAGCCAGGCCACATGTGTCATCAAATTCAATCAATATTTCATCAAGAGAATTGCAACTTAATCAACAGCTAAAGTGTTTAAGTGCTATTTATTCTTTGACAATACAGCATTGGACCATTAAGTATTAAAACAAAAAGTGTTATATTACACACTCACACACACACACACACACACACACACACACACACACACACACACTCACACACACACACACACACACACACACACACACACACACACACACACACACACACACACACACACACACACACACACACACACACACACACACACACACACAACAATAATATATATTATATATATATATTATCCTACTATTTCCTTAATGTCTTATCTAATTTTGCTTCTCATGTTGATTTAAGAATTTTTAGATATCTGTACTGGAAAACAAGACTAAAATGCTGAGTAAGAAAATATTTTTTTGCAGTAAACAATGAAAGTGCCTCCAGGAACATCAGTATCTTCATTTACACCATTAAAAAAAATGAATTTTGAAGAGAGATAAAAAAAAGAGATCCCTAGTGCGTTTTACAAGAAAACAGTAGTTCTTTCTATAACTTCCAAATTGCATGTTTAATTCATTGTTACCTGCAGATTCTTTGAAATTATTTCTGCAATTATAAACCAAGTTTTTTTTTTTTTTTTTTTTTTTCTATTTCGATGGATTTTCCAGTGTCTGAGTAACATTCCCTGGTGCATTTGGTTTGCGTGCAGCATCCTGTATATTTCTTTTGACATGCTCTGTCAAACCTCTGTTCTGACGTCACCAAGCATGACTGGTGAGGGAATTTTTAGCAACAGCTAAAATAAAAAATACCAGTATGATCAAATAATTCATGAGGCTGTTGCGCTGTTTCTGAGCTTGAATACAATCCTCATATCCACTGTTCAACAGCTATGCTGTTAAGTCACCTTAACCGTAATGTAAATTGTAAATTGTGAATGGCTCCATTATAACCTCTGCTTGACGTCGTCTTAAATGGCACAAATGTACATACTTGGCATTTACTATGGCCTTATGTTGGCATTTGTTTGCAGACAGACGTGATACTTGGAGATGAAAGGTACTGATTATTCAACACAAACAAGTTAATTATATTTCCACATGAGTGATCATGAGTGTTGGTAGAGCTTCTGATACATGAAGCTGAGATGCAAGACATTAGCTGATAACCTCAGTGAGGACAGACACAGCAATGTCAACACAAGAGCTGAGAGCTTCCTAATCACTGACTCTGATCTCTTTTAAGTGAGTAAACCTTACTAATATATATATATATATATATATATATACACAATATATATGATTAACATGACAGGCAGTTTATCCACGGATATCATTTTTAATGCGTTATCTTTCTCAACTACTCCATTCTGTTTAACTGAATACTAGCCAAGATGGGCATTTTTTTTTTTTTTTTTAAGATGTATGCCTTTATTATGACAGGACAGTTAGTGAACAGGAAGCAAAGTTGGAGAGAGAGAGGGGGATGGGATCGGGAAAGGCCCAGGAGTCGGGATTCGATCTCGGGATGCCCGTAAGCGTAAATGCGCTATATGTCAGTGCGCTGCCCACGAGGCTATTGGCACCGACCAAGATGGGCATTTTGACATAATTTGTGTAAACCACTTATTTTGGTACTTGTGACTCCCAAGCTGCTTTGCAGACAGAGAGAAGAGTGCAAGATTACAAAGCTAGTGTTGTTCGCTGTGCCGCTGGTAACAAAACAAACTCGGACGGCTCGGAATCGGAAAGACATGAGACTGACTCGCTCAACCGTCGGGGCCGATCATGCGCAAAATTGTCAGATTCCGGTCCCTGGCCAGTCGATCAGTGCATCGCTATTTAAAATCTTTTTAAATGTATTCCTGTGATGGCAAAACTGAATTGAATGGATCCTTGCTATTATATTTAAGTTTATATTGTATATTTACAGATATAATAGAATGTGTAATAACACTAGTGTACATTCAAATACAAGTGTGAATTGCATCTATACTGTAGATACAGTATTTATGTATACACATACACACAAATATAGTGGTATATAGAGTGGCTTTTTATACGTTGTATTCATTGTTTTGATTTGTTTTATTTCAAACTAGATGGAATTGGAAGAATTACAATAACTTTGAATTCTATTATGTTTGTGTAAGATGAGCCATATGTCACATACAAAAGCACTATTGAGAATAACATTCTACATAATTTTATTGACAAAACATTTTATGTTGTTAAACCAGTGAGAACAATTATGAGAACTGATTGACTTTTGATGTATTGCATCTTGATAGAATATGTTTCATAAGTAAAATGTTAGACCCATTCAACTTTAAGGAAATGTTTCCAATGTTTCAGTTTGCATTAGCAGGTAGAGACACATTTAGGTGAATATTTGCTTTCCAAAAGAGCAAGTGTATACTCACCCCTTCCAGTGAGGTGTTACTCTCGAACCCAAACCGTCCAGTAAACAATGCATACTGAAGTCGGCAGCAAACACATAGACAGTCCCGGCCGCGGGGATGTAAAAGGCAATATGTTCCAAAAGCCAGCAATGGAGAACAATTATTGTGCTCCGTTTCCATTCGTTGCAGTAGTGGATTGAGTCCTCAAATATGTCCTGGTAGGAAACGGTTGGATAGTCCTTGGAATGCAGTGTGAGAAATGAACACTCAAGGGAGAAAGTCCAGTAGGGGTTCAGACAAATTATCCCATATTCCTCTCTCCATAATCGGATGACCTGGCGAGCTCTGGGGTGGGTTGAAAACAGAGAGAGAGAAGATAGAGAGAGAGGCCAACAATAAACAAAACAGTTTCAAAACCCAAATGAAGAGCAGATGTCTCAGCTGGTAGTGCAGATTTTTTTTGGAAATACAAACCCGAATAGAGAACAAGTGCATCTGTCACACTACACAGAACAGAGATGAAACAGAGCTGTCATATGCACCAGACAGGACTGCAGAAACTACGCCAGAACCCGTGTAAAAAAAAATATAATTGTTTGTCATGCGTAGGACAGTATCTGAGTCTTATACGATAACTTCATCGTTTTCAGTCTCTTACAGTCTCTTTTGACCATTTACAAAAATAAATGACCTTTATAAAATTCCACATAGCAGATGACTTTAGAAGAAGTAAAAATGAAAGGTGGCATTACTCTTTAGGGATGATGGCTGTCTCTTGCGGGACAGCGGAAGGAGTCATCAAATTTTAAAGTCGCTCCAATCTCGTTGAACCCTCTTCTCGCCACTGACCTGTGGGTTTGCGGTGTCTAGGGAAGACAGAAAAACAGCCGTGAGGGATGGGTAGGATTGTGCTAGTGACAGGCAGAGCGTTCTCGCACCTCTCTCAGACCACTCAATGGGATGAAGGTGAAGGACAACAGCGGTCTGTCATGGCAGAAGAGCTACAGTAGTGTAGCCGGTCTTCTCCACTACCAAAACTACAATATAATGTGTCACAGACTAGATAAATAAGGGATAATATGCTATCAGCTGATTGTGAAAACAAGAAGAATCAGGAAGAAGAATAAACCCTGAAATATGATACCAAAATATCGTAGTAAGACCGATACAGAATTGTATTTGTATCACACTAATCTGGCTATACGCAAAAAATAAATAAATAAACTTGACTTTTTGTGGCATTTAATTATAATAAATGTATCCTTCAAATCTTAAAAGTATATTTTTTATTATTATATAGTATTAATGAAATAAAATGACACTTAAGTGTGCTTAAAGAGAGTTCACTTTCATGTCTGTTTCTTAAAGAGTTCAATAGTTCACCTAAACATGAAAATTCAGTCATTTACTCACGCTCATGTTCCAAACCTGTATGAATGTCTTTCTTCTGCTGAACACAAAATGAGATATTTTGAAGAATGTTGCTAACCAGACAGTTTCTGGTCCCATTTTTTTTCCCATACTGTGGAAGTCAAGTCAAGTCAAGTCACATTCATTTATAAAGCACTTTTAACACAATGGATTGTTTCAAAGCAGCTTTACAGTGATCATAGAAATTACCGTAACAGATTGTTTAGGTTTTACAGCAGCTCTAAAGTTATTGGTCAGTTAGTTTTGATTGATTCACTTCCGTGGCAAAGATCATTATTTATTAAATTAGGGGCCGTTTAACACGACACCGTACTAACAGAAAAACCATTAACGCGTTCCGGCGTGATTTTTTTTCCCCAAACCACTTCAGCGGAAATCCCGCCCTGCAGCTGATTCTAAAGTTTTAATTGGTCATGTCAATCACTGTACAGATTGCCTACACCCAACCCTGATCCCTAAACCTACCCGTCACTGTAACCTAAACCAATGAAATCGGTTGCAGGGCGGGATTTCCGCTGAAGTGGTTTGGGAAAAAAAATCACGCCGCGTTCCGGCCGCCTATCCGCATAAAACAGTGGCAGGTGTCTCGAGAACGCACTGCATGGATGTAAGTGGGGTCCATCAATTGTTTGTTTATACACGTTCTTCAAAATAGTTTCTTTTGTGTTCAATAGAAGAAAGTAATTCATACAGGTTTGGAACAACTTGAGGGTGAGAAAATGACAGAATTTTCATTTTTAAGTGAACTACTCCTTTAAGTACACTTTTAAAAGGTGAACTTTGTAATAACGCCAAATTAAAAGTTTTACCTTATCAGTTTAAATTATTGTTTTATTAATATTTTGTTGAGTTTAAAATAAGTATACTTAGTATGACTAGTATGACTAACATAAAGTAAAGTACCGGTACATGATTATAATTTTGTTCTGTCGGCTGCTCTGTCGGACAACATCTCCAAGACGCTACACACCATCTGACTAGTAAGTCAAAGTCCAAATCATAGTCTTTGCTGTCCCAACTTAATTGATATAAGTACCAATGTAGAACATTATATAGAAACTGTGTCTATTCCTCGCTTAGTGAAGCCAAACAACAAATCTACTGTAAGATCTAGCAAGAATATTATTGTAATTAAACCAGAAAATCTAAATATCAGTGAACAAAAACAATTTCTAAAGCTAGGTCTTCTAAACATTAGATCGCTCACACCTAAGGCGGTTATTGTAAATGAAATGGTCACAGATAATAATTTCGATGTTCTGTGCCTTACTGAAACCTGGCTTAAACCAAATGATTATTTCGGTCTAAATGAGTCTACTCCACCAGGATACTGTTATAAGCATGAGCCTCGTCTGATCGGTCGTGGCGGCGGTGTTGCAACAATCTATAGAGATATTCTTAATGTTACTCAGAAAACTTGTCATAGGTTTAATTCGTTTGAAGTACTTGTGCTAAATGTTACGCTCTTAGATGTAAGAAAGAAATCCTTATTATCTCTAGCATTGACTACCGTATATAGACCTCCAGGGCCATATACTGATTTCCTAAAAGATTTTGCAGACTTTCTCTCAGACCTATTGGTCAATGTAGATAAAGCAATAATTATTGGCGACTTTAACATACACGTAGATAATACAAATGATGCGTTAGGGGCTGCGTTTAGAGATCTATTAAACTCTTTTGGGGTGAAGCAAAACGTCAGTGGTCCCACTCATCGGCTAAATCATACACTAGATTTAATTATTTCATATGGAACCGATCCAACCGATATAGATATTATACCGCAAAGTAACGATCTCACTGATCATTACATGGTAACTTGCATAATACGCACTGCTGAAATTTGTCATGTTGCACCACGTTATAGACCAGGCAGAACAATCCTTCCAACCACTATAGATAGATTCTCAAATAGCTTACCTGATCTATCTCAGCTGCTCAGTAAACCCAAACAAACAGATGAACTAGAGGAAATGACTAGCAGTATGAGCAACATTTTCTCTAGTACACTAGATATTGTTGCACCAATTAGATTAAAAAAGGTTAGAGAGAAAACTAAAACACCATGGTACAACAGTGCTACGCATGCTATCAAGAGAGAAACTCGTAACTTAGAGCGTAAATGGAAACGAACTAATTTAGAGGTCTTCAGAATCGCGTGGAAAGACAGTATGTCACGTTATAAAAGGGCTCTAAAATCAGCCAGGGCTGAGCATATCCGCAAATTAATTGAAAATAACCAAAATAATCCAAGGTTTTTATTTAACACCGTGGCTAGACTAACAAATAATCAGACATCTCCAGAGCAAAATATTCCGTTACAATATAGTAGTAATGATTTTATGAATTACTTCAATGAGAAAATAGAAAGCATCCGAAACACAATTGTAAATGTACAATCCTCTATGGTGTCTTATGACTCGGCCTCAATTATGGCCCCTTTAGAACAACTACACCGCTTTACAACTATAGGACAGGAAGAACTAAATAAACTAATCATTGCATCTAAACCAACAACATGTTTATTAGATCCAATACCCACTAAACTACTGAAAGAAGTGTTACCTGTAGTGGAAGAGCCTCTTCTCAATATTATTAACTCGTCTTTATTTTTAGGTCACGTTCCAAAAATATTCAAACTGGCAGTAATAAAACCTCTCATTAAGAAACCGCAATTAGATCCAAATAACCTAGCAAATTACAGACCCATCTCATTTATGTCTAAAATACTAGAAAAAATTGTGTCCGCTCAATTGTACTCTTTCTTGCAAAAAAATGATATCTACGAAAAATTTCAGTCGGGATTCAGACCGCATCATAGCACAGAAACTGCGCTAGTTAAAATTACAAATGATTTACTCTTAGCCTCTGACCAAGGCTGTATCTCAATACTAGTTCTACTTGATCTTAGCGCCGCGTTCGACACTATAGATCATAAAATACTCTTAGATCGACTACAAAACTACACTGGTGTTCAGGGACAGGCATTAAGCTGGTTTAGATCGTACTTATCAGACCGTTACCATTTCGTCTGTTTAAATGGGGAAAAATCAAAGATAACATCAGTAGACTATGGAGTGCCGCAAGGATCTGTCCTAGGCCCTCTGCTATTCTCAATATATATGATGCCACTTGGTAATATTATAAGAAAACATGGAATTAGTTTTCACTGTTATGCTGATGACACTCAATTATATATCTCATCACGACCAGATGAAAACACTAACTTATCTAACTTGACAGAGTGTCTAAAAGATATAAAATGCTGGATGACGTGTAATTTCCTGCTATTAAATTCAGATAAAACGGAGGTATTACTTATTGGTCCAAAAAACTACCCACAAAATCCCTTACAATACAACTTTAATTTAGAAGGATGTCCTGTTACTTTATCCACTACAGTAAAAGACCTGGGTGTTATACTAGACCGCAACTTGACTTTCGAAAATCATATCTCATATGTTACAAGAACAGCCTTTTTCCACCTTAGAAACATTGCTAAGCTACGTAACATGCTATCTGTTTCAGATGCAGAAAAGTTAGTTCATGCATTAATGACCTCGAGACTAGATTACTGTAATGCTTTATTAGCTGGTTGTCCTGCATCCTCAATAAACAAACTACAGTTAGTGCAAAATGCAGCCGCTAGAGTTCTTACTAGATCAAGAAAATATGATCATATAACACCAATTTTATCATCTCTACACTGGTTACCTATTAAGTTCCGTATCAATTACAAAGTATTACTATTGACTTATAAAGCTCTAAATGGTTTAGCTCCTGTGTATTTAACAGACCTTCTATCGCCCTACAATCCATCGCGCTCTTTAAGATCACAAAATTCGAGGCTTCTGGTCGTTCCTAGGATATCTAAGTCTACTAAAGGAGGGAGGGCGTTCTCACATTTATCTCCTAAACTCTGGAATAGCCTTCCTGATATTGTTCGAGACTCAGACTCGCTGTCCCAGTTTAAAACTAGATTAAAGACGCATCTCTTTAACCAAGCATTCACTTAATGCTTACCTTTTATACTACTTCTGAATCAGTTCGAATGCATTAATATTATGAACATCAGCTATGCTAATTATTTCCCATCTGTCTTTCTGCTGTTATCTCGGGACGCTAGTCCCGAGGTAAATAGCGTTCGTCAGCTCCAGTTTGTATCCAGCCTCTCACGAAGACTTCAGATGCCCCAACACCTGTGGAGAGACGACTAAACGCCGGTGGAGAGACGACTCGACGCCTGTGAAGAGACGACTAAACACCGGCGATATGTTATGCCTAAATTTATACATGATTAACTAACTGTATTTTTCTTTGTACATTTCTGAAATGCACTTTCTGTAAAGCTGCTTTGAGACAATGTGTATTGTGAAAAGCGCTATACAAATAAACTTGAATTGAATTGAATATAATTTTAACTTAGTATGTTATTCGATATTACTTCACATACAATTTTCAACACAGATGACACCATAATTTACCATACATTTTCATCAGTACATTTGGAAGTACACGTGAACCATATTTCCAAAAATATAGTCAGTATGAAAAAACATATAAAGATGTACTTAAGTTAGGTTAATTTCACAATTTAATTTAATGTACGTTTAAACTATACATTATTTTAATCTTATTGCGATGAAATGTCAGAGAAAACATTACATTGAGTTTGCACTTGAATATATTATTTCCATATAATAAGTAGGCTACTCTTCTTAAAAGTATGCTAAAGTGTACATCCTATTCACAAGGGGGAACATTAATTTGAGTGATGAGATACGAGACTAGCAAAGCTGCTATCACAGAAAAGGGACAAGGGTCAAATATACAGCTGCAATTGACCAATCAAGATCAAATATTCCAGAGAGCTGTGTAATCCTGACTCTTATGCAGTGCCAAAACAAATTATCTTCTGGTACGAAGTCTTTTGATTTACAACAAGCAAACGTCTTTCAGATGTCAAGATCTGTCACTACTCTTGCTGTTCAACTAATCAGCAAACTGTTTGTTGCACATGTAGAACAGAAGGTAAAATACAACATACCATTACATACACAAATTCCTCTGATGTATTATGTAATGCACAAAGCCATTTTGTATCACTCCATCTTGTTTATCGATCGTGTGTTGGTGGGATGCCATTTTTGGATTGTCTATAGAAATGCAATCCTGTGAGGTATATGTTGGCTCTTTTGAGTCCAATGTTTTGTTTTGCTGTGAAAACTTATAGATATGATAGGTAAAGTATTATCACACATACAATTAACATATTAGTATGACAAGTAATATGAATATCAAATTCCTGTTTGTACATTTGTATTAAGTAATTAAATTCATATTACATTGTTGTGTGACATAATCAGCTCATAATACAATTCACACACTGTAGTAAAAACTATTTTTTTATACCAAAAAGATACCGTGTAGCTAATACTATATATACATATACATATATTTATATATACACGTGGTAACAGGGTTGAAACTAATCAGAAATCACATATACAATTAATATTAAATGAACCAGCACATATTATGCACTAGTATATAGTATTACTGAAGTTGCCTGTGAATATTATGTAGGTTAAGCCTCTAATTTTTCTGACCATACTGAAAACGCAATCTGCTTTTTGCAAAAAGCATGTCTGATACATCATGCTCCTTCAGAAATAAAACATTTTAATTCACATCCTGTGCCATCTTAGTTGATTGATGATTGCATTTAATTCGTGGTCATTAGGTGTCTGAGTGACTGACGGGATCCGGAGGATCATGGAAGTTCATCCTTCTGCATCCCCAGCTCTTGACTAAATGGACTTTATCGATTTAACGATTTAAGGATGAGGTCCTCTTGAATTCCATGAGCATTCATCTAGAAACTGCAATTACCTGATTGGACCCATAAATCCAAATTCCACAAAAGGAAAAGCTCTTCAAGGAATACCTGGACATGGCCCATTGAATCAGGTGAATAGCTCTATTCCTGGCAATTACAGGAGTCTATATATATATATATATATATATATATATATATATATATATATATATATATATATATATATGTGCATTACGAGCAGCTGTAAAGTGCCAAGGCATTGTTAAAAGCACAGTGTCAAAGGGTCATATGAATGTGCAATTACCTGAAAGCAACCTTAAGCATTTGAAATCAAACGATTTGCCTTTGGTTTTGGTGTGCTTGATGTTGTCTGGTACCTAAAACTGTATTAACTAATGCCGTGTACACACTGCACGATTTTCCAAGTCATCGGATCACTGTACTACTCACTGGGTTACCATTTAGTTTTTTTTTTTTGCACAGTACACAATATTTTAATACAATCACTGACAACTCTGTCTGGTGTACAAACTACATTTCACAACTAAACAAAAGCAAGAATTGAGACAGGACATAATAGCCCCTTTCACACAGAGATTCCGGAAAATACACGGATAATGTGACCCGGCATTTGTCCCGGGATTGTTTGATTTCGGTTCATTCACACTGCCAGTGATTTGCCGGGATCTGTGAGTGCGTTCACACACAACCCGTTAATGTCCCGGAAAGCCGCGTGACGTCAGGATGAGACGTTTAACGTACGCGCCGAAAACATGTGCACGCGCGCACCTTTCCACAGAGCTGGCGAACGATCGCAGCTTCAGCGCGGATAGTGAGGAGCTCCTGTATCTGCTTCATTCCAGTTTGCAGACATTTTTTCGTTCTTTCTTTGTTGATGACGAATACAAACTTTCTTCTAGAGCAACAGAGTCGCGCGATGGCACGAGCGTCATCACTATTACACACCCCTTACGGCATTGGTTCTGGCTTTTGTTCACACAGCGCGCGTTCCGGGTCTGAACACAGCAATGTTACTAGGTCCTCAACCCGGGATCGATTTCGGCATCAATCCCGGGTCGTGTTTGCGTTCAGACAGAAGGGACTCTGGCAATTTGCCGGCAATTTGCCGGGTTCAAAGTGCTGTGTGAAAGGGGCTAGACTAGAGGAGCTCCGAATAAACATATAATCCTCCAACTCAAACTGGGATGGAATTAAAACAAACCATTTACTTGTCCATGACTCTGGAATCCTTCTGAAGTCAATAAAGAGCTGCAAACAAGCTGTTTATACTAGACGTGTCAAAGCGAACGCTCTTTCACTTTTCCTTTTGTATCGAGTATAGACAGTAGCTATGTTTCCATCCACACGTTTTTATCCGCATTAAGTGATATCGAATGAAAATGCCTTATGGAAACAGTACAATTCGATTGAATTTCATGAATATCGACTCAAATGAAATACGATCGGTCTCATCGGATTTTATCTTGATCGATATACGGCTTATGCGATCAACGCGGATGGAAGCGTTATTATGGTGCGATCCATTTTGCCTAGTAAAACTTTGTTCGCAAATGTTGGCTTGAATGTTGTGCAATTCGGTGAGAAAATGAATGGAAACACCTTAACATGTCTCAAATCAATTCGATATGCCAATTTGATCGCAAAACAGCATGTGACGTCATTACGCACAGGTTTTTATCCGCTTTAAAGCCGTTGGATGGAAACACACTTTCACCAGCTTTATTCGCATGAGGTTTTTGACCGAACTTCAGATAATTCGATTGACAAGTGGATGGAAACATGGCTGGTGATTATAATGGGTTTTATCGCTTTTTGACGCTCAAATGTGTAGGCAAATGTCAAGCGACTGGATACCAGTGGGAGGGCACCTATGTCTTGGTCTATCTTGCAATTATTCATTGAAGTCCTGTATTTTTCTGTGTTACGTCATAGATCACACAATATTGAAATGAGCCATTTTTGGAGCTTGATTAAATAAATGCTTTGTTTTTAATAAGGAGCATGTTTTAAAGGGGACAAATCATGTAAAATTTCCATGTTTAAGTGCTATAATCTGGTCCCCGGTGCCTCTACCAACCCAGAAAATGTGAAAAGTGACAAACCAGTAACTTTGTGTAAGCCTTTCTCCGCAAGCATTTAAAAAAAAAATATCAGTTCAACCGATCAGTTTTCGCTCCCTGTCTAACGTGAGAAAGGGATCTTATAATACACTGAACAAACTTATAATCGCGACACTTTTGTTTTTGCCCCCATTTTTCATGAGCTGAACTCAAAGATCTAAGACTTTTTCTATGTACACCAAAGGCCTATTTCTCTCAAATATTGTCCACAAATCTGTCTAAATCTGTGTTAGTGAGCACTTCTCCTTTGCTGAGATAATCTATCGACCTCACAGGTGTGGCATATAAAGATGCTAATTTTTAGAGTGGCCTTTTATTGTGGCCTGCCTAAAGCCCTATTCGCACGGGATTAGTATTACCTGGTGACCTCTAGTAATTTGTAATAATTGCGGAGTTTGTCTGAGATCTTAATCCCGTGCGAATCGACCATGTCTGTAATTTGTAAAGTAAAAATTCCCCCGCAAATTACCTACTATATTTCGCCGAACACCGAGGTCCTGTGATAATATTAGTCCCGTGCGAATCGGCATCTCTGCGATTTGGCCGGATCGTATATCATTTTTTCAAGGTTTTTGTTTCATGTGCGGCTTTTTATCCATCTTTCGCGAATAATGGAGGCTGGTTTGGAGTGTTTTGATAGTATTTTGGGTGCTGAGTCATATCGCTTTACACAACTACACAATTTGCAGAAAGTGAAAGCTGAAGATCATCAGAAGAGCAAAACAAAAAGAATGATTAGATGGAGATGAATTGGCATGTAGCAGCGTGCGGTGAGGAACATTTTTCTGTTTAGGCTATGTCATAATATATCATACAGCTAGACCGAACGAAAAGAAATTTCCAAGCAATAGCCTGATGCCATATCCGGGAGATAAGTCAGTAAATTTGAGTAAAATCACAGGCTTCGGTTATCCCGTGCGAATGCGCCACACGATGTGATGTGGCGGGGTAATTTCTAAATCACACGAGGTCCCCAGATAATACTAATCCAGTGCGAATAGGGCTTAAGACACATCTGTGCAATAATCATGCTGTCTAATCAGCATCTTGATATGCCACACGATGGATGGATTATCTCGGCAAAGGAGAAGTGCTCACTAACACAGATTTAGACAGATTTGTGAACAATAATTGAGAGAAAGAAAAAGTCTTAGATCTTTGAGTTCAGCTCATGAAAAATGGGGACACAAAGAAAAGTGTTGTGTTTATAATTTTGTTCAGTGTAATATTACTACCCCTTAAACTGCACGTTTCCACCCACAGCGCCACTGTTTGTTTTTTTTTTGCATGCGACAACAGTGTAACCAGTTCTAATGCAATGGCAAAAGTTTGAGCAAAACATGCAAACTGTACTGCTATTTTATTTGTAACTGAAATCCCCCAGAAAACCTGCTTCTGTGCGCTAATTCAAGTCGGAGGGCTTTCGTAACCTTGGACAGTACAAAGCAGGAATTGTTTCAAAGTTAAATCAATGTAACTCCACAACAACTACATCAATGTATCCACTAACCATTCAGAAACGTCCCGGTTCAGTCTTAAAGTTGCAACCTCTTCCTGAGTCAGTCTGTAAGGCTGCACTCCGCTACTGGCTATTTTTGAAATTTTGGATGAGTGTCATTATTCACGTGTTTGTTATTATCTGAGTATCCGAAGCTTGTGTATAAGGATCGGTCCTCTTCTGAACAGGGGCAGGGAGCAGCAGCTCATTTGCATTTAAAGTGACACACACAAAAACGTTGCATTTTTGTTCACACCCAAAAAGGGGAAAATTTGAAAAGCTATAATAAATGATCTGGAGGGTATTTTGAGCTGAAATTTCACAGACACATTCTGGGGACACCATAGATTTATATTACATTTTGTGGAAAGGGGAAATATATGCCACCTTTAAGCTATACAACTTGCAGGATGTTTTAATGGTATGTCAAAAATCAATGCTAATTTGATCATGTCCTTTAACAAATGTAACCTTTTTGTAAAGTGTTACCACATTTTCTTTGACTTACCTCCTTGTGTGTCCGTTGTGCTTGTACCCTCTTTTGAGGAAAGCGAAGGACGTCTCTTGAGCTCTATACAAGTTCTGGGATGGTGCCTTTGAGTGGGGGAGACTATGTCCTCACAGGTCATCTCTGAAATCTGCACAGCTGTCTCAGAGTCTGTGACCAGCACCATGGCAGTGGAGTCTTTTAAACTAGCGGTGGCCCCAGCGGCCCCCCCTAAACCCACTCCCGAGGCCTCCTGGCCCTCTACGATTTTGGAGCTGGAGCGCGGGACCTGCCCCGCCGCTTGACCCCCATTCGTTTGCGAGCGTACGTTCGTCATGGCGGTTCCCTTTCCAGAATCTGCCCCCTGATGGCTATAGACTTTATATCGGATCATGAGGATGATGATGAAAACGAGGACGGAGGCCACGATGATTCCTCCGATGATGATGATCATGGTGCCGCCCAGGAAATGGCTTCGAAGTGACTGGCACTGGCTGTACTCTGTCTCCGTGACAAATGAGACGCAGCCCACCTGGCGCGTGGCGGTCAGCGAAGTCATGCCGTCGTCATACACGGCCAGAACACACAGGTCATAGTCTCGTCCGGATACGAGGTCTCGCACCAGGAAGTCGTAACTCGTGGAGGGAATCATTCTGAAAGAGAGGCAGGCAAGAGTTTAACATTATCATGTATTCCTCAGATAATACAGGAATATAATTAAGATTAGCCAGCATGTGCATGTATTATCTACGGCCACATGATCACTGTAGAGAAACTTGAGTAATAATATCATAATTCTGAATATTATGGACATTATGTTAATTCTCAATGATGAATTTAATATACTGCAATGCAAGTTCTAGTCATTGCAGAACTACTTCCCATCATAAAATACAGTGCAGGCAAAAATGTATTCTTTATTAAAAGGCTCCATCAACATAAAGTCAAAATCAATACCCAAGATATTACATTGGTTTCCAATGAAATGTTCAACATGAATAATGTTAACATGGTGTGTTGCACGTGCAATGAAAATCTATAGGTGCAGTGTTAATATTTAAACAATATACAGTAGTGTTAGAGACACAAAATCTTCTCTTTTTTTGTTGGAGGGAGGGGGGTAAAGGAAAATATAAATTTGAATATATCTTGTAGCTTATTGTATTCATTGTAGCACATACTTTTATCAGACACTGCACTAAGATCACAACAAACAAATTTTGATTGGATTTGAATGTTTTATTATTGTTATTTACTGTGCAACTACTGAGACAGTATGGGAAATACATTATTTGGAGGCATCTATTGTTCTGATTTGCATATACTACAGACAGTGTGTGTCTTAGTATTGCTTTTAAAATTATTACAATTACATTTTATATGCGACACTCTCCTTAGGGTTGACATCGAGGGAGAAATTATTTTATTTTAGATAAATAATGTAAGAGCTTTACACAGTAAAACCTATATTAGGTATTCTATTGCTTCAATTGACTATTTGAAAAGTCAGAGTTCGTTTAGGTAAATTGACCATTTATCAAAGCAAACATTCCTGTGAATCTCTCAACTACAACGATTAGAGAGATTTTCAAGAACTATGGTACCCATAACACAGAACTCAACAGTCATTAGATTCATTTCAAATAAATCCTGGTTCTTGTTAATCTGTGCATTTTCCAAGCATTAATACTGAACATAATAATCCCACATATCACGACTAAGCATCAAAAAGACCATTACAAGTCACGGTATAGACCAGTGCTAATCTCAGTGTAAATGCATTGCAAATTACACTGCATTTATACAGTACATTGCATGTGCAATGCAAATTACATTGAGGGATTTTGATGACATTTTAGTATTAAATGTATAATCTTATGTCAGATTACTTGCACAGTACTGCTTGTTAAAATAAATCACTTGCTTTTTATGAGAGCTTCTCATACTATATCGGTCTGAATAAACAAAGTTCTGCCATGAAACTCTAGATGGCACAGGCTGATCCTTAACTCAATATGCTTGTACTCACATCGTCCTTTGTAGGACACAGCTGATTGGTTTCTGCTGTATCAGCAGCCAATGAGCTTTCTGCTCAACTTTCAAATACTTGGTCAGCATTTGCTGTAGCAGTTGAGGCAGAGGGCTTTCAGAAACCCTCCACCTTCCCCAGCTCCACCTGTATAGATCTGCTACGGGTGATTCATGAATGCTATTGTACAGCAGCAGCATGTCTTACATCCTCGCAGCAATGTGTATGCATTGGACGTAGCATGTCCAGTACATGCTCTGAAACAGCAACAGCAGCATAGCAAATGCCAAGACCAAACATAATATATAATAAACAAATCTCATAAAATGCACAATATAAGCATGCTGATTATTAAGTGGGAATCATAAAAGTTATCAGTGATGTCCCACTCATTGTGTCAGTGCTCAGATGGCAACACTGGAAATCTACTGTTAAAAAAAAAAAAAAAAAAAACATTCGCATTCAGGGATATTTTGATTGCATGCAACATATGAACTGCTGCACCCGAGAGCAGGAACATAAATCCAGCCTATAATTCCACAGAGGTCACTGGAAAGTCAAGTTAGAAGATCTTATTTTGCTCCCATACCTTTTTCACAAAGACTATGATGGTGGTACACATATAGGTCAGCCAAAAAAAAGAAAAACTCATGTTTATTTCAAACCTTTATGCTGTATTTTTTTTCTCTCTCTTAGAACACAAAACTAGACAATGTTATGCAGCTCCTGCCATAAAAGCCCAAACAAGCCAAAAATGATAGCTTTATGTGAAAAAAGACTGAAAAGTCAAGTAATGATCCACACTCTTATATGAAAAAAAGGTTTAATGTGGTTCAGTATAAAACCCTAGAGTTCTTAACTAAAATTTAAAGAACGCTTTATGTCCAAAAAAGGTTGTATATAAGGGCAAATGTCTTAAATGATTATTTTCATGTATTCTTTTTCTACAAGCTGCTAAATTCATAAAATGTATTAAAAAAATGAATTAAAACAAACTTAATTAAAACTAAATCCATAAAATGATGATAAGAATCCCTAAAAGATTTTATATGTGACGTGCCTGACAGAAACATTTAAGGTTCTACATAACCTTTAAGGTAACCTATTAGAGTGCATTTTACGGTCTGTTGTTCACACAGAATGCATTTTTTTCCATTCCACTGCTCTACTTTTCCATTGTTTGATGTGTTTGACCGTTGTGCTCGCGTCTTGCGTCTTTTGCAGTGTCTCATTCATGACACTGTGTTCTAAAAATGCAGCGCTCAAGTTAAAATGTTAAAACCTTGCATTTTTTCCCCATTCAACTGTAACAAGTCTCATCCCAAGAAGTCATATATTGACGTCTTGGGACGTCTTTTGACCATACGTCAATATCCGCCTTTTTAGGGTACCCTTAAACGTCGGTTATATGACGATCCTGGGACGTCATACAACTGACGCTTTACCTTTAACGTCAGTTAGGTGACGGGGTAGGTTTAGGGGTAGGTTTAGAGTTAGGATCCGATAACGTCATCTAACCGACGTTTAAGGGTACCCTAAAAGGCGGATATTGACGTATGGTCAAAAGACGTCCCAAGACGTCAATATATGACTTCTTGGGATGAGACTGCGCTGTCCACTGCCTGCGTCTCACGTTTTTTCATAGCAAAAATGCATTCTGTGTGAATTGGCACTTATGGTGTTTTTTGGGTGAACTATCACTTTAAAGCCTGTCAAAACAAAACAAAACAACGATAAATTGAGAAATATGCATCCTGTTACAACGTGTCATAGGAAAAACAAGCAACTTCTGGTTATTGATTTTAAAGCCCTCTTTGAAGTGTTCTCATTTGCGTCCTTCCTTCTGTTCATTCAACAAGAAACCGTGCCTTTGTTTTTCCCATTGAAGATGACATGCGTCAGATCCCTCTGCACCTTAATTCATTACTCAAACACACTTCACACACGCTCGCTTAATTTGCATGCAGTCGAGGGCCTTTCCTTTCTGTATGATATTAGGGCCACCAGTAAAGTCTCAAGTTATTACAGAGGTATTCCAGGCCATCAAAGACCCTCGAAAAAATTGCTTTCAAAAGAAAAGACCGGCTAATAAAGAAACAGAAAGATAATACAATAGAGGACTGTGTGCAGCTGCGACACAATACAAATGTTCGAATTAAAACACCATAATTTGGTGAACAACTGAGAATCCTTTTCTCTCGGGTGCCACACAAATCAAAGCTGTTCTCCATTTTTGGCAAAGTGGTTTATTGTCGTCATACTCAATTCTGTTGATTTATCAACATCCCCTGTCTGATAAAGGCTGGGAATAAAGAAAAACAGTATCGAAAGACTGTAAGTTTGAGGTTTTTAAAACATTATACTCCTCCTAATGCCGATTCTTCAAAAAACATGCATTTCGAAGCAAGTTATTAAAATAATGTCCTTGAGGGATTCAGTCATCCAATCCCTGCATTCAACCTGCAGTAATAAAACACTGCGGCATGTACTGTAAATAACATTGCTGCTACACTGTTAGCACACACCTGCCACAAACCAATCAGTCATTTATTAACTTTACTGAAAAGAAAATATAAGAAAACTATGCTCTCAAAGATAAATCACACTAATATGCTGTGGGGGGAAAGCAGTTCATTTCATTGGCAAGGTGAAACATTATCATAAAAATCTGTACTTTAAGTAATGCCTAGATGCTAGTAAGTAACTGCCTCATTTGTCATGCTTACAGACAAATGATGCACAAAATGCAACATACGTTGCTTTTTATAGCAGTTTGGGCTGAAAAAATCTAACAAAATGTGCTGTAAACCTATTTGTCAATGCAGTTTTTCACAGTATAGGCTTTTATTAGGCAATACGAGAACATGTAAACCCTAATGGTGTCAAATGGCGCCAAAAGGCCTGCAAAGGCCTACACTGGTCTCACTGTAGGGTTTTGATTCACTAATAAGAACTGAGTGAATCATCTGTTCAGGAATCGGGCTACTCTGGTCATGCATGCTTTTGATTGACTAAAAATAACTCCCTCATAAAATTAATTTGTTTGTGAATCAGACTAAATCACATTGGTCACACTGTATGATCTTGATTCAGGCTACGTCCACATTAATCCGGATACATTTGAAAACGGAGTTTTCGTTTAAAAACGCTCTCCGTCCACACTAGCGTTTTCAGGCGTTTTCAGACGTTTCAGTGTGGATGAGAAACTTATAAATTCACCTTACTGCGCATGCGTGAAACCTCACAAAAGCTCACTGACAGATGGAAAAATAAAGAAAGGTATGGCGCAATTCTTCTAACATGATGATTTTATTTAGCAAAATATCTCACCATTCACTGATGCGTCCAGGTCGCACTCAGTCACCATATGTTTGGTCTAAAACGCGACTGCTCTCATGTATTGCCGCAGGACAGCAAATGTGAGTACATTTTCTGTCATCTGTGCAGTACTGTGATATGAAGAGTGTGCAAAGTAACATATTTTAGCAACAGTGTGAAAGTGAATAGCACATAACAGGCACAATACCGGTAAACATCAGGTAAACATCTATTGGTACAACATGGATCACATGACTAAACTTACGTCATCGTTTTCAAATACCTCCGGCTTCACAGTCCACACTACAACGCGAAAACGGAGTTTTCAAATTTATCCACTTTGGAGAGCGTTTTCCAAAAGCTACGTTTTCGTTGACTTAAAACGCCGTTTCAGTGTGGACGGAAGGCCAAAACGGAGAAAAAAATATACGTTTTCAAACGAAAACGTATTAGTGTGGACATGGCCTCATTTAAAAGAATTGACTCATACAGACATTTGTTCGTGAATAAGACTACGCTACATTGGATGCGCTTTGTTTTTGATCATTAAAAAAGTTGACTGATATTATTTATTTGTTCAGCCATTGGGCTACTCTTGTCTTGCTGCATTTTATTTTTATTTTATATATGTATATATATATATATATATATATATATATATATATATATATATATATATATATATATATATATATATATATAATTTTTTTATTTACTTAAATTAATCGACTCACAAGAGAACTGGCCCATAAGAGTAATTTGTTTTGCAATTAGACTACACAACATTGGTCTTCCTGTATGTTTTTTGATTTTCTAAAATAAATTTCTATAATAAATTCACAAGAGTCATTTATTTCAAGAATCAGGCTACTCTGCTTCCACCATTCGATTCACTAAATAAAACCAGCTTATTATAGTAACTTTTTTTGAGAATAAGGGAGCATTAGAGGTACTGACCCAAAAACATTGCACGCATTGCAGATTTTTCCAACACGGGTGCATTTTTTCCATACGTTAGCATCCACTAAGCTTATTTATTTGTAAAATTATCAGCGCTGTAGTCTCCTGCGTACCTGACCAGTTTGTTAACAAGGGTCTGCTTGGGGAGCATCGCTGAGTTCAATCTTTCTGTACGTGCGAGCAGAATCCTGCCACAGCAAGATTGGCTCTCGCAGGTTATGATCTCAATGCTGCACAGTTTCAGGGACCAATTTATTACACAAATTAATCTCATAGGCCACAGCTAAAAGCACACCTGCTAACTAGCAGCTGAAAACCTATTCGTTACAAAATGCTTTATTAGCATTGCATCGATATAACAATCAGGCTCTCAAAATTATATGTACAGTCAGCGGTCAAAACAAACTGAACCAGATTCGAGAAAAATGTAGTTTATTAATCATAAAGTAATTAATCACTCACTATGCTACTAACAAAAGGTAGATAACTGCTAACAGCTACTCAAAAAGTTCATTTAAAAATAAAAAATGCATAAATCTTAATTAGGTGATAGTATTTACATTTTTAACCTTCTTTAATGTGCAATGTTGCTGTTTGTGCATGAAAAAGGTCTAGTTACAAATCACAAATACACTCCAAAAGGAGTTATTCTCTATATCAGTGTGCACTATTTCTGAACTCCCTGAAACACCTTGATTGATTGTAGTCAAATATTCTTCTGGGAATGTGCACGTCACAATATTCCTCATTTAAATAATTCCCGCCCAAGACATACACAAAAAGGCCTGGTTGAGTTGTGTTAGTAGTGTGTTGAATGTCATGGTTATGGTAAGTGGCGTGACATTTCTGAATCACACTGGAAGCAGTTGACCAATCAGAACACACTGGTCCAACCGACCAACCAGAACACATTGCACTTTTCAGAAGGAGACAGGAACTAAACAGAGCGTTATTGACAGACTGAGAAGAGAGGTGCTGCAACAATGTCAAATATGTGATTTAAAAAAAACACTCAATATTTTGTGACATTTAAACGATTATATAAATATCTAAAAATGCCCTAAACACGGACTTGGTGCAAATTATACAGGGCAGTGTTTAAGTGGTTAACTCATCTTATTCAGGGGTGCGTTTCCCGAAAGCACTCTATTAGTAACGACGGAACTTGCGACCATAGTTGGCTAACGATGCTTTCGGGAAACGCACCCCAGGCTAGCCAGGTTGTGCTGTTTGTTTAATAACCAACTCAAACCAACCCCCCCCCCCCCCCCCCCCCCCTCCTTTTTAGCATATTTTTGTATTTATATGGAGCGTCAGAAGTCAGAACCTTTTTCTAGTGGAATGCAACATGCATTGTCTATCAATTTGTTAACAAGATGATTGATGAATTAACTAAAATATATGTTTCTATGCGATTGGTTGAATTGATTCAAGTGTCTGCTCGTCTTTAAAGTCTGACTTAAATGTCACAGGCGGCATTGAATATGTGCCAGCTGATATCTGATTCTGGACTGGGACACAGGCATCAAGACAGACACACAGAACGTTCTTTTGTCCAGCATAGAACTCAAAAAGACATTGAACTCAGTTGGACGTAAAAATATTTCAGCTAAACTCAACATAAAACAGCATTCACAACACATCTCACATTATGGAAGTAAAATATATCTTAAAACATTGTGAAATGTGAGCGTTAGAAACGTCTTCAACACCCACATTTGAGGAGGCTTTTGACCAGAAGATGAAGGCTGAAGGTCAAGCTCACCCTCGAGAGCATCTTGACATATTCCAATGGTGACGCTTCTTTTTAAAAATCTATTATTATGGCTATTATTGCTGTAACCTTTACTACATGAAGGTTAACCAGCATTAAATTACTATTGTAGACTACTCACACAATTTCAGAAAGGCCACATTACTTACAACTGCAGCCTGAAACAATGCCTGAATTGCTATTTGGCTATTGGTTAACATTAAAATGAAAATAGAAATAAAACAAACAATACATTGACATCCAAATCCACTATTGGTTTAATGTTTAATTCAATGATTTCAATTAAATTCAAAGGGCTTTTCTTAGCAGATGTTGACTTTTTTGTGATTATTTGACTTAATTACAAGACATTCTGATTAAGTAATGAAAATGACAGGCCTATTTATTACATTCAAATAAAATATGAAGACAAAAAAGTTTTCTTTTTTACCTTTAGAATTAGTGCTCTGATAAATCATACACAATATGACTAAGAATATTTATTAAAAAAATACACTATTTATTTACACCATTCAATATTTTTTTTTGTGTTTTTGAAAGATTATGACCTAGTCTGCATTTATTTGATCAAAATACAGTAAGAATATGATTGTAATTTAAAATAGCTGTTTTCTATTTTATAAAACATAATTTATTTCTGAATTTTCAGCATCATTCCTCCAGTCTTCAGTGTCATATGATTCTACAGAAATCATTCTAATATGATCTGATTTGATTTGATTTTTTTTCTGGAAACTGGTACATGTTTTTCAGGTTTCATGTGAAATAGGTAGTTCAAAAGAACAGCATTTATTGGAAATATAAATCTTCTGCAAAATCATAAATATCTTGACTGTCACTTTGGATCAGTTGTATTGTATTTTGTGTTGTGCAAAAAAAAATCTTACTGACCCTAAACTTTCGAACGGCAGTAAAAGTTACAGTACAAGTTGGAGGACAACAAAAGTCAACTATATGAAACTTCATGTTACATGGAGCTGTACTTCATCAGAGATATTCAGAAGCAGTTGACATTGGGTTGTCAGACTGCTGGCAGGCCTGTGGAGAGGGGGTGGGGGTGTAAGGATGTAAGAATGGGGGTTTGGCCCATTCCTCATTCCCAGAAGAGAGCCAAGGAGACCATGAGCCTCGGGCAACTCAAGATGTTCTCTATCTCCTTTCCCAGCTATAGAGAAGGTCTGTTTCCAGTTTGCATGCGAAACGGAGAGTCTCAATGCATTTGCAAGTCTCGCGTTCCCAGAAAATCCCTGGGAGCCGAGTGATGTACAAATACGTTTTTCAAAAGATGGAGACATCCAGAGAGCCACTAGGTAATGAATTCTCCAGACTTCACCCCGTTTCATGATACTTCATTACCATTGGCTCCATCCTCATTTGAATTCCGTGATAATAATCGTATGGAGTTGCATACCAGCTTCCTCATTACAAACTCACGGTAACGTTGAGCCAGTGCCCTCCGTCCCAAATGCACATTACACAACGGCGAGCTTCTGCGTGTCTGCGTCTACCTTGTGCATTGTGCCAGGACTTGCATTATTGATGTGCTGTGAATTTCAAAAGAGCTTTGCAGAGGGTAGCCGGTGGGCGGCAAATACAACCCGTCTCCAAGCCTTCAATGTCCCTCTTCTGCACTAGGACACCAAGCATAACCGATTGCTGATTCACTTATCACTTATTCATAAGCTCACATCAGTGGTCTGCACCTAGCAAACATAATTTGAGTAATAGAGGTCTTCACTTGAGTTTGAAGGTCCTTGCATATTTATTCTTGTAACCAGAACAGCCAGAGAAATGGCTTAAAGCAACACTATGTAGCATTTTTTACCTTAAAATAATGTTTCCAAAATCGTATCAGTGGTTCATCAAGTAGTAAACAGGGTGACTGGCACTTTTGCCATAGCCTGACTGGGTCTCTATCGCTTTTACTGGTACTATGTAACTTCGGGGTTCGGGTAGGAACCCGACCACAAAAAGAACTACAAAATCCGACTGCTTTACGTCAAGCGATACAATAGTCATTATTTAGTTTTTCTTCGTTTCTGATGTCGCAATACATCATCCTTTCATGAAATCATGTAACATACTCTACCTTGTCTGTGGACATCGTTCATTCTAAAGCCGGTGCTGGATAAACAGCGAGCGTGCGTGCGGCGGTAGGCTAGATTATTTACGACAGCGGCAATGGACAATTTCGTTTCCAACCAGTAGGGCGACCGAAGAGGAAAAGTTACTTGGTGTTACTTTAATGCTAACCTGAAAGCGAAGTATGTCTTACCCAACGCATTCTCATCCTTTGGCGTCATATAGGTGACGCCATATGACATTTCGTCGAAATCTTACGCACATGGCACCCTTTAGCGTCAATATAACACGCACTGTTATGGGTAGGTTTAGGTCTGGGGTAGCGTTAGGTTATGACGCCTTGGGATCTGCGTCTCATATTGACGCTAAAGGATGCCATGTGCGTCGGATTTAGGCGCGCATCAACTGTATGACGCCTTGGGTTCTGCGTCTCATATTGACGCTAAAGGATGCCATGTGCGTAAGATTTCGACGAAATGCCAAAAGCGTCACATGTATGACGCCTTGGGATGAGAACGGGCTGGTCTTACCTTATGAAAAAAAGTGCACTTACCTTAAAAGTCTATTTGAAGAAAAAACTGTACTTGTAGATAATATAATATTAATAATAAAAATAAAAAAAATCAAATTTTACCTTAAACATCAAGTTTTACCGTAAAGTTATTCTAGTCAGTTTTAAAAATCTTTTGTTCTGCTATAAAGTACACATATATAGATCTGCTGACTTGCATATTAAAGCACATGTAAAATACTAGATTACTATTTTAATTATATTGTTATTTGATTATACATTTAAAGTTTGTTTTACTAAATTGCAAATTCATTATTGCAACATGTAATTACTAATATTTAAATACATGACATACAAGTTTATTTTAGTTTACTATAAATTCTTGTCCGTACATTCAACAGTACACTTTAACCATATTTCAACAGACAACAGAAGTAAATTAATTTTGAAATATACATATATGTACTTATATCCTACTTGAATGGTTTCTGAGTGTTTGGCATGGAACTATCTGAGTGTTTGGCATGGAAGTGGATATGACAATGTTGATATATTTGGTTTTGGCAGAATAGATCCTCTACGCTGTTGGTTATTGCTTCTTCAGAGCAGACTTGCTACTGCCATTACATAACACGACACACTGCTGTGAGCAAGACATGCTGCTGCTCTACAATAGCATACATGAATTACCCATAGCAGATCTATACAGGTGGAGCTGGGGAAGATGGAGGGTTTCTGAAAGCGCGCTGCAAACTGCTACAGCAAAAGCTCACCAAGTATTTGAAAGTTGAGAGCTCAGATTGAGTTAAGGACCAATTAGCCTGCGCTATCTAAAGTTTCATGACAGAACATTGTATTTAATTGCATTTAATAAAACAGATATAAACTATACTACATTTTAATTTAATTTTAAATTATTGTCAGTAATTGTCAAAAAATGTTGCATTTTGATTTCATGGTGACTTTAAGTATATTTGTTTAAAGTATATTATTTCTGTAAAATGCTAAAGTGTACTTCTTTTCCACAAGGGTACACACCAAAAGCATGCAAACATTTACTCTGAGAAAAAGTGATTGTTGGTGGAAATGTAAAGCCTTGTTAATAATTAATGCAATACATTTCCACTTTGCTCAGACACTCCTTTGCTTGTAAAAGGACACCGCTACTTCACTCTCCCATTTCTGAGTATAAATGAATGGCTTGTGATGGTTTTAGCAGAAAGCTGAATGACCGTACAGTCAACTGTGAAATGTCTGGAGCATGTGTGTGCAGATCCATGCAGAAATACCAGCGAACACACGAATGGCCTTGAGACTGCAAGTTGTTATTGAGATTCTGTAATGTCTGAAATCAACCTTCCACTTAAATATGGATTAAAATGTTGGATGTTTTTGAAATAGAGGTTTTATAGGTTGCATTTATTGCCTAGCCCTAGATAACATGCATTTATACATGGATTTCATCCCACACATTTTTGTTTTCCCACGCTTGGTCTACGTCGTTTTCAAATTGAGATCTGGAGATATGAAAATATGTTACAAAATTAATTTTTAGAGCTGTCAAAGTTCACATGTGCACTTAAAGGTATACAGTAGTTCAAAAAAAGAGAAAGAACAATTACTCACTCTCATCTAATTTTATTCCAAACCTGCATGACACTAAATAAGATATTTTGAAGAACACTGGGTTTCAAACAACATTAAAACTGTCACTTCTGTTCAAATATTTTTGGGTGAACTATCCCTTAAAGATGTTAATGATACATGTTTAATGTAATGCTTTTAATGTTTGATAATACATGATCATTTATAATGATAATTTAATTCTGGTTTCTAAAGACTGGTTAGAAATTATGCAATTAAGTGTGCATTATATTATACATTTCAATTTTAATCGGTTTGAGCTTTTTACAATACACACTATTCCAAAAAAAATATTAATATCTTATTTTAGATATAGATATTTTATATTAGATATTAAGATATTAGATATTTTCTAGATAATACTTTATTGCAACTGAGAAATGTATTTACAATATGACTTTAATAAATATACTATAATACATAAATAACTGCCAATTAAATACTAGTTATCTAATTGTCTTTCACACTTCAAAGTTGCCCCACAAAACATAATATAGTATTTCCATGTACTGTATGAAAACATAAAGAAACAGGAACACTTGAAGGTAATACGTGCCACAACTCAGCATTAAAAACAGAAATGAGATATATATTTTAAAATACAGTCAATCTGCTTCATGGCTAACTTTTAATTTTTTCCATCAGAGCATCGTAATTATGAAGAATTGCAGAGTGTGCCAACATTTAACATCTTAGACTTAATTTAAAGCACTTATGTCATAGCCAAATATAAGACTACCATAAATTAACTCAGTACAGTAAATTACTGAAGATTTAAAAACATGAATAAGTCCCATTTCTTTCCTAAACGCTCTATTTTTTTTATTTTATTTGTCAGTACCATTTAAACTCAACACAGCTTTATTTGTTCTATTATCGGTTCTATTTTCGGCAAACTGTCGCACTTGCTCATCACAGACCACAGTGAATAGAAGTGTTCAAATCGTTCTTCCTTTTCAGTCATCTGAATAACATCAACTAATTAAGAAAGACGGAGACTGCTTGTTTCCTGCAGGTAAACAGTGGCTTGTGTGACATCAGTCTGACAGTCGCCCTGGAGTCGAATAATCACCGCAAACGAAGGTATAACGCTAGCTTGTGCTCAAGGAGATGTCTGATTGGAGTATGATTACATCCAGTCAGAGAAAATATCTCTATATTGACATGAGAATGCGGTTGAAATTGCATTTAGGCGTGCCTGCCAGTAAAGAGGCGGTGACATGCCAGTGCTTTCCTCTGAGAAATGCCAAATCTATCCTCACATGGCCCACGGTCTTCTGGTCGGCCCGCGCTAGTGTGAGTTAGAGCTGTCTCCGAGCTAATGTGGTGTAAAGTGAGCTGGGCCTAATAAAGCATGGAGAAATAGGAGTCGACAGACCCAAGATGTCATCAAAGAGTGGGTCAAGAAAATGAGACATGCTGAATTCTGCTATATTAGTCTGGCGGATCTCAAAACTAAGCTGCCACATTTGTGTTTGAGTCTGTTTAATTGTCTGTTTAATTTTCTATCTGCTTATGCAAGTGTTCAGATAAACGGTTAGATGCATCCTGGCAAAGCATTTACAGTTTTTTGTCCCGTAAAATGCTCTGTTGAATGAGAACATCTCTAATGCCATCTGTCTACAATCAGTAAGTAGCAAATCATACTGTGCCGTGCAAGTGTGGCGTCAAGCCTCACAGAGGCGTTTATTAACATAAAATGTCCAAAAAGGTGATTAAAGTGTCCAAAATAAATAAAATGTATTTTATTTATAAATACACGAGAGCCTGAGTTCACAATGCTCGCATTCTTCGTGTTCATTAGTTCACGATCTGTCTAACAGTCCTGTCTAACAGTCCTGTCTAATACGTTACATACAGTAGAAATTAGAAGGCATATGGAAACGTACAGTATTTTAGCGCATGCCGTGTGGTTGATGTCCAGTGTTGCTAGCTGATCAGAAATACATAATGTTTGGATTGGTCCCCTCAAAGTTGCGTTGGATTTTGTTCTTAGCATAAAGATTAAGAGGCCAATTTATCACTGTTTTCCATGGTCGTAAAGTTTCTGAGTAAATATGAAGGGCTATTATATGTATGTTTACACGGCTTTTCTTTTTAAATGGTTAAATGTTTCGCGTGCGTTATGCCAATCAGAGTACACTAACGTCATTGGTAGTTATATAGTGCTGGTTTAGACCCTTCTCTGCACTTAATTAGTTAAACGGAGCTAAATTAGTTCCTCCAAAAGGAGTTCCTAGAACTAAAATCATTCCTAGTTCCTGCGGTGCGGACACGTTAAACACGTGAACACGTTCAAGGAATTATGAAAATGTTCCTCAGGTGAGAAAGCCCCTATTGACTTATTATTTTTCCACCACCATGTCCCTTTAGGGGCTCTTTACATATATCCTGTTATTGATGTAAACGTTATAAATCTAATATCCTCAAAATGTAACTTCATTCGGACATTATCCCAACACAATGCAAACTAAACCTCGCCAGAGGGCTATGCTTCCAACTGAGGTTCCTTCTTATTTCACAAAACATATTTAAATCCCACCTAACCGCCTTAATTGAATATTAGGAGTTCATATTTACTTCATATTAACATCTCAGTACTGGATTCTAATGAGTCTCCATTTTTTTTCTGTCAGCTGTGGACATTTGAGCTGGCCATAATTGGAAGAAATACAAAATTGGAAAATATACCAGAGGCAAAAGCAGCAGAAAGCTACGAGAACATGGGGAGTCAAACCACAGTTCCATCTTTCCGTGTAAATGCCGTGGGCGATCAGGCCACGCTGGGAAAGATGCATTCCTGCAATTAAATCGGTACATGCTTAAACAGTCCTGCTGACTCCTCGCTGTACTTCTGAATGTTATCTCGCGTTCAGCCAGGGGAGGAAACTGGTTGCGGTAACTGCCTGACAGGCTGGAGGAGAAGAGGATTGGATTGTGTTTCACAATGCCAGCTAAACAGCTTTCAATGCCAGTGGTATGGATAGATAGGGATTTTGTAGCAAAGCCGCTGTCCGACAATCAACTCGTAAAGTCTCACAATATGGCTTTTCAACTCGCAGACCTTGCGTAGGCCTCAGTTGGGAAACGCAGGATGCTTCATCGTTTTATGGTCACATCTGCCAAAGCAATAGCTATAATTTTACACAGCATAGTGAAAATAAATGGCCTACTGGATCCAGGTCAAGATCAAACACTCAACAAACTAGGCTCATTCGCAAACTGCCCGTATAATCCATCAGTTCCAGTCCGAAATAAGATTCCCAGGCACCTTGACTTTTTCTATATGAATGTCCTCAAAGGAAGAAACCTCTCTCTCTTTTTTTTCAGAACGTTGACTGGCTTTTCTTCTGCCACATCTTCAAAAAAAAAGAGATTTTCTGGCAAAAGTTGCACAATAAACAAAATGCTGAGAAAGAGAGAGAGAGAGAGAGAGAGAGAGAGAGAGAGAGAGAGAGAGAGAGAGGAGAGAGAGAGAGAGAGAGAGAGAGAGAGAGAGAGGAGAGAGAGAGAGAGAGAGAGAGAGAGAGAGCAGAGAGAAAAAGCTGGTTCAACAGAAGAGCGTGGCCTCATAAATCTCTTCTCTTTCCTTCTAAGGATCGATTGATTTGATAAACGGGGAAAAATATGGTGGTGCTAGTCACTTCTTCAAATCTGCCTGGTTTCACTGTAAGCACAGAGACTTTAAGTAGCTCTAGGAGGAGATGGTATGGCTCAGAAATTCCTTTATTGCATTAAAGTGAAACCTCAGTCACACATGCTAGCTAAAGGGCTTTGCTGTCTAGCTTAAGGGAGGGGGTGTACTTACATTACAACGGATGCATTTCGTCCTACATAGTGTTCTTTTGATCGCTGAACTGCACTGTGATTTTGAACGATTTGGTATTGAGACCCTTGTAACGCAACCTTGTTTATTCATGGCAAATGTTGCATCTGAAACGGACCGCTCAATCAAATTTGTTTCACCCTAAAATTCACTTTACGGTTTTTGTTTGAGGTCTCAGACCCCATGGTTATTTTGAAACTAAACTGTTATTTTCCCTTCAAAATCGGTTGAGATGTTCCTCTGGGTCAAAGCCCAGACAGATATTACTGAAACTGCATCCCTCAATTTTCGACAAACTCTTTCAGAAAGGTATTTGCAAGGGCCACACTATTTGGGGGAAAAAAATCAAATAGCTTTTTTTTCTGTGAATAGGATTTAAAATGCCCTAAAAGATAATTAAAACGCTGTCGGGCTGCACAATTTGACTAAATAGTTTGTGATTATATCTCAATTAGTGTTGTCAAAAGTACAGACTTCATCTATAGAAATGTGACGATACCAGCATTTCCCTCTAGCATTTTTAGCGTCGTTGAATGGATTCTTAAACACCTCTGATTGGCCGTTGTGTTGATGCGCTCAACATACATGTGATTGGCTACAATGATCAACGCTTCAAAAACATGTTGTCTTCACCGAACGCTTACACAGATACACACGGGAGCGTTTGAAACAGGCGTCTATCAGCAGATCCCTAATATATCCCGCTGAGACGGCTGCTTTCAAGCGCTCCAATGTGTATCTGTCTATCTGTGTACCATCTCCTACATTTTAGAAAATGTGACGATTACCAGCATTTCCTCTAGCTTTAGCGTGTTGAATGGATTCTTAAACACTTGATTGGCCGTTGTGTTGATGGCTCAACATACATGTGATTGGCTACAATGATCAACGCTTCAAAAACATGTTGTCTTCACCGAACGCTTACACAGATACACACGGGAGCGTTTGAAACAGGCGTCTATCAGCAGATCCCTAATATATCCCGCTGAGACGGCTGCTTTCAAGCGCTCCAATGTGTATCTGTCTATCTGTGTAAGCGATTGGTTAAGAAGAATACATTCAACAGCACTCAAAAAAGCTAGAGGGAAATGCTGGTCACATTTGCTGTAAATTTAAAATGAAAATGTAAGTACCGAATTGGTACAGAAGTCTGTACTTTTGATAACACTAATCTCAATATGTCTGTATTTATAATATGTATTTTTTTAACCCTCTGGGGTACTTCGGGTCAAAAATGTTCCGAAGCGTTTAAATAAAATTTTTTTAAAAATCGTAGCTTCATCGGAATGGTCCAAAACTTGGTGACTTTTTTGGTACTTGGTATATGAACACCCAAAAAAATTGGGGACAGGATTTGAAAAGTCTAAGTGGTCTTAAAACAAAATAGTCACACTCAGGACCTTCGGGTCAAAAATGACCCCCATAGGAAATGAATGGGAAATTGGCAAAAATTTTAAAATACAGAGTTTTTTTGTGCATACAATCTACAAAACAGCCAGGATGCAGAAAAAAGCACACAACAGTGAAGGGGTGAATCTCTTAAAACAATGGGTAACAAAATTATTTCCATTTGTTCTCTTTATAAGGTTTGACTGTATTATAAAGTAAAACTGCCACTTCAAATTACCATTTAAACCAACCAAAAAACAAAAAAATTTTTTTAAAAATTAAAAAAATTACAAAAATGGTCTTTGAGAATCTGTTATTATATATTCAATTCAACAACCTGAAAAAAATTAAACAATATGTGAAAAAATTACTAGAGTGTTTCTACCATAGGTTTCTACAGAGAGCTGTAAATCCACTAGTGGTAAAAATGTGCTATTGCGTGATAAAAATGCTCAGTGTGTCCACCAGATGGCTCCGATCTCATTTAAAAAAAAATTTTCATGAGGCCTAGACTTGACTCTAAAATGAAATACAGCTTTAATAAAAAAATTTTTTAATTATAAATATATATAAATTTTCTATTATATTCAATGGGAAAAAAATGGGTCTTAATTATTGCATAAATATTAATTATAAATCATAAAATTATCTCAAAACACCAAAAAAGAAAAGAAAAAATATTATTGAACAAAAATATATTTCATTGATTTTACTCAAATAAAATGTATCTTAATGCCGCCCTCCGGGTCATTTTTGACCCGAAGGTCCTGAGTGTGAGTCTAAAATGAAGTACCCCTTAAACCATGTTGTCAAATTTGATATTGTGGATTTATATATGGCCAGACACTTGCATGCGTCATTATATTTATATTTTTTTTTTTCAAAATCAAGGTAAAATGGAGTTTTTGAGCAAATTCCTGAGATTTTCAGACTTAAGTGTTTTGTCTGTCATTAGAATGCATTGCATTGCATTTTCATCAACTTACAGGTTCTGAAACACACAGCGCATACATTTATTTAATTAATCACAGCCTTTCCAATTTAATAATCTCACTATGCCATGTATTTACTTATTTTGATTAATCATGCAGCTCTAGAGACTGCTATCCAATCCAGCAATGTTTGTGTTGGGGTGAGAGTGACCCCTGCAAGAACCCATATTAGAAAAATGCAATGAAGCAAATAGAAGTCAATACCAAATAGAAAATTATATTCTGAGACCCTAAATCCAAGTAATGTATCATTTTCCAGGAAGATTAAATTGCAATTTACATTGTGATTAGATTAGGAAAAGTCGAAATGGCAAACAGAACATGAGAGTTAAAATACATTCTTCTATAACACAGAACACCCAATATCTACAGTAGATAAAACATCCCCAGTGTCGCAGCTTACTAATACATGCTAATTACACCCCCACAAGGAAAATTAATTTTATGCTTCGTTTAGAACGACGGCAGTATAGAGGATGGAAAAGACATGAAAAATGAAGCAAAATATTTTTCAAAATCAATCTTTAATAGGTGGCTGATTCTCCAAAAATGGTGAATAAATGGAATCTATAAAGACGAGATGCAGAAATGTTTTACTGTATAACTGAAAGGTAAAGTGTTTCAAAATAGCTTCTTCTACCCCTGCTTAATGTGGATAGACAAGAATTAGTACATCTTATTTACGTATAATTCTCTCTAAAACGCTTTCAAAAACGCAAAGAAAGAGAAATGTTTTAGTAGTACTAATTAAATGTGTAATTTTAAAAACATTAACACATTGTCATGATTAGGAAATTGAATAATAACAGTCAAGTGCTTTATTATTGTAATCAGGAACCAACTATTAAAACTAACAGTTAGTTTTAAATAATTGTTAGCTTTCTGCAGATATAATTGAGTTTTATGCTTTGAAAACAGTCATTATTATTATTATTATTACTTTTGCCATTATGTTAGGTTAGAATGTGTTCTGTTCTGAAATTTCATTTTTAAATTATTAAACCACTTTGTATTCAAGAAGACAACATGGTCTGAGGCAGAAATAATCATTCTCTTTCATAACAATGATTCCAAGTTATTTTGATTTGCTAGATTACCATCTTTTTTTTTAAGGCTACCTGTTGTCGGCTGTCATTAAAATCATTATCTAGGGCAGGGAGAGCTGTTTTATCTGGAGGGCTATGGCACGTCATTTTAATTAAAGCGTGTCGTCTTGCTCCGGTATAGAGCGAGGGGAGTCATAGTGACGTCCATAATTAAAAATTGATCTGGGGCACTGCAGGAATGATGAAACTCCTGGGAGGGAGGAAGAAAAGAGGAGGATCGGTTGATCGAAATGCAAACTCAACATTTTGACAGTCTACATGTTTTGGTGGTATAAGGTATGCATTGCAATAGGGCTGGGTGGAAAATAAACTGTAAAAATCGAGTTAATAGAAGAAAAAAAATATTTTATGTGTTCTGCACTGTTTTTCACACACGCACAATACTGCTCAAAAGTTTGGGGTCGAAAATATTGTATGTATGTTTTTGAAATAAGTATCTTATGCTCACCACGGCTGTATTTATTTTATCAAAATAATTGCAGAAATATTCTGAAATATTATTCCAATTTAAAATAATTGTTTTCTACTTTAATATATTACACATTGTATGTTTTTGTATTTTTATACATTGTATATCTAAAATTGTTTGCATCATTACTCAAGTCTTCAGTGTCACATGATCATTCAGAAATCATTCTAACATGCTGATTTGCTGCTCAAGAAAAATTTCTTAATATTATCAATGTTGGAAAAAAATTGTGCTAATTGATATCTTTGTGGAAAACATGATACTTGTTTTCAGGATTCTTTGATCAAGGGAAAGTTCAAATGAACAACATTCATTTGAAATGAAAATCTTTTTTATAACATTATAAATGTCTTTGTTGTCCCTTTTGATCAATTTCATGCATCCTTGCTGAATAAAAGTATTAATTGTTCAACAACAACTACATTCAAAAAAATGATGTGTTGGCTTTACTTAACTTTTTTTTTGTAAACATGCACCACCGGTTCCACATAACTATGTTTCGTTAAACAAACATAATATGTTCATGTAACTTCAACATCATGGAATTTGGTCATTTTAAGCGACCCAATTAAACTCTGAGCTAATGAGTTAATTAAGTGACTAATTGAGTGATGATTGAGCATTATTGAAGACACCTGATGTTAACAAGCAGAATCTCTGAAGGAGAAAACCAGAATTTTTAAGTCACCATTATGGAGATAAGTATTTGTTTTAGTTGGGCTCTTGACCATTAACTTATTAACTTTAGATTTTGTTTGGTTGCTGTACATGAGTTATAACAGCCGAATGAACAATGAACTAAGGAGATCTGATGGTGTTGGTTGTGTTTTAATGTAATCAGTATTTCACAATCATTTGACCTCAATCACTGAACTCATATTGAACCCAATTTCTGAGTTAAGTTTACCTGACTGTCATTGTAGAGCAGTACTTCTCAAAGTCCGGACTCCGGTCCGGATCCGGACCCGGAGGGAATTCAATCCGGACCCGCCTCCATTTCGTATTTCAAGAGCACTAATTGTGTGTAAGGGATTAAAAGTGTGGATTTCCTACTTTGATAAACGCATGTTAAAATCTTTTTTTTTTTTTTTGAGATGGTCCGAAATTAAAACGAAGGCGAGATATTTAAAGTTTTCCTCCGTGATTTAGTTGCCATGGCATCCAGTAAGCGTATGACTTTTGACGTAATCAGGCGCAACCATAGACTGTAAAAAGGGGTGCAACGCCAACGCGACACTTCACCGCAGTAAGCGTTTGAATGGGTGTGGAGGATGTCATTGTCCAGGAAAAGAAAAGTTGATGAAGAAAATAGAGTTTTCAAAGATGATTGGACAGAGAGGTATGCGTTCACAGATATCCCAAGTCTCCCGGAAGTTCCAGGAGTCTCCCGCATATTGATAGCGGCTCCCTGATGCCCGCAGATTAGTTCAAATCTCCCGCAATCTAGAGCTCACGAGCTCCAAACCGGCAGAGAGGGAGAGAGCGACCTTACGTGTGTGTGCGCAAATGTGCTTGTGTGCCTCATGAGTTCCCAACCGTTCCGTATAATACGTATTTGTTTAAGTTAAAAATAAAACGTATTATGAACTAAACAAATACATGGTTCATTTTTGGCAAAATGATCATGATAGCCTTTATATTTCTGAGTGGTTAAGTCTTGTATATAGATTAAACCTACTTTGCTATACAATTTTTTGTGCAACTTATAAAAATATACAAAAATATATAATGCAACTTTGCCTAATAATTTGCATTTATAATGTGCTATAAAATGTATGAATTTCAGGGGTTATTTTTCAAAATTTTCTTCCGTGGGGGCATGTCACTATCAACCCCCCCCCCTTCCTTATTTCCAATTCAGAAAGTTGGCAACCCTACTCATGCCCCATCCAATATCCCCCCCCCCCCCCAAAATAGTTTCGGACCTTTGACATTGACGAAAATTCTGATTTGGACCTTTGAATGAAGACTTTGAGAACCCCTGTTGTAGAGCATACTATTTTTAGCCTTTTCAATGAAATTAAAATGACCAAATCAGGAAACAAAAAAAAAATTCTTAAAAAATATTTTGAGTAGGCACACACAGACATCAGGAATCAACATATGAATCTCAGCAATGGTGACAAACAGATCATAAGCTCATTATTTATTCATGCAGCAATGCATGATGGGAGCCATGAATGAGTTTTGATTGGTGGCACCCAGAATGCACTGCAACATGCTTTATAATTGTCACCCTTGTTGAGATTCACAGGCTGATTCTTGATGTCTGTGTGTGCCTACTCAAAATATTTTTTAGGAAGTTTCTTTTTTATTTATTTATTTGATCATTTGAATTTCATTAAGTCTAAAAATAGTATGCTCTACAATGACAGTGCTGCTATTATCCGTAAGGTGAAGTTAACTCAGAAATTCGGTTTTATATAAGTTCAGTGACTCAGGTCAAATGATTGTGAAATAATGATTATGTTAAAACACAACCAACACCATCAGATGACCTTTGTTTATTGTTCATCCGGCTGTTATAACTCATGTACAGCAACCAAACAAAATCTAAAGTTAATAAGTTAATGGTCAAGAGCCCAACTAAAACAAATACTTATCTCCATAATGGTGACTTAAAAATTCTGGTTTTCTCCTTCAGAGATTCTGCTTGTTAACATCAGGTGTCTTCAGCAATGCTCAATCATCACTCAATTATTCACCTAATTAACTCATTAGCTCAGAGTTTCATTGGGTCGCTTAAAATGACCAAATTCCATGATGTTGAAGTTACATGAATATATTATGTTTGTTTAACGAAACATAGTTATGTGGAACCGGCGGTGCCTGTTTACAAAAAAAAAGTTAAGTAAAGCCAACACATCATTTTTTTGAGTGTAATGTTGAACAAGTTGAACCGAAATGATTCACAGAAATGAATCAAACTTACCAACTAACATTGCTTTTCTATTGAAGTATAAAACAAATAAAAGTTCTGAAATTATCTTATACACTCGAGAACAGAAATGTAATGACAGATGTCCAATGACAGGATCTTTATCAAAATCTACATGCATTTATTGTAAGAATTCTACAAACAAATGATTGTGAAAATATCACATTCTATTTAATATATTTAGAGACAATTCATGAAACTTTCACAAATGTAAAACCTTCCAGAAATCTCTCTCTCCAGATGTGCAAACACTTCATAAACCTCAGATTTAATGGTTAAACATGTGACTACTGTCCAATAGCTACTGTAGTTCTAACAGCAAGATTGACAATAGCAAAATTGCATTACTAGATCACTGACAAGTTGCTAATATTGTATGCACAGATAATTGGATAATAAACAGGTAATTGGATGGGGATTTGTATTTTTTAATCTCCTCAGATAATGGTCTTTCGTCACGATGATGCAGTGGTATCACACTTGCAGAGTTTGGCATCTGAAATGGAAGAAATGGTGCAGATAACACAGACTTCACGCTCTCTTCTGCAGTCCAGCGATGCCCTTGCTGGGAGTCTTTTTAATCAGCTCATCAGTCATTCATGATGAATGAAACATTAGCCCTTCTCTGCCTCCCAGTTCACACATTAACCATCTGCTAATCAGGACTGATTGGGCACAGCTACTCTTAAGTTCACCCAGGGAAACATGACCACGACATATACTTTCCTTTTCCGTACTCTTTCCACCACAGCCGGCATCCCGTCATTATCAGTATGTGGGCTGTGTTTGTTTGCCCGTGTAACATGCGACAAACATCATCTGAGTCACGGGAAAGAATCCTATAGCTGGTTAGAAGCCTGGTAGGAAGTTCCCAAAGACCAGCACTCAAAACAACACTGTAGTCTGCTCAATAGAAAAATATTGCATTACATGGCACTATACTTTAACATTTATATACCAGGTGCATGTTTTTTACAGGTGCATCACTATTTATGTAATCATGGCAGGTGGTGCAGGTATGCCTTATTATTTCGAACAAACAGGACATCTGGGTCCAGTCAAATATCTGCATATAGGCTATTTTTAGATGCCACATTTTCATTTGAATTATAATTCTTTTGAAATAATTCCCCGTGTGAACAATTTGGGGGGTCCCATGGTTATGTTTTATTTCGTTTCATTGACGTGTTCTACCAAGTTTCATTGTCAATGGCTGCGTCCGAAATCACATACTCTCTTGAGAAAGTAGTTATTTTGAATAAGTAATTACTTTGTAATCGCTAAAAAAGTATGTTTTATATTGTATGAATGTGTGTAGTGTGAATGTAATCTGGACGTTCTATATTCTCCATGTCATTATCATGTGATCTACCAGTGTCAGTTGCGTCGCTTCACTTAAATTCACAAATCCTCTCCCGTGCCCTCATGGGATAGTAAAGTGTCCAATGTATTTCATCAGGTTGTAGTTCATCTGGGTACCGGCCTTCTCTTGTATGAGTACTGTGAATTTAGACATACTACTTTAGTCACATACTCTTTTTCGCCTACTATAGTAATGAAGTATCCAGTTTAGGATTTAGGATGCAGCCATGGACTTCACTGTTTATTGGTTGCCTGAGTTTGTGTGCCTTGCCGGTCATTCCTGTGTATTTAAACCCTCTGTTCAGTTCAGTTTGGTGTCTTCACTGTTCCTGTGCCTTCCTATGACAGTGTGTGTTTTGTTCTGTTTATTCAGTTTAATAAAGTTAGATTGTTGCAAGCGGATCCTCTACTTGCTTCATCGGTTCCCAGTGAGTGCCAGACATGCACGTTACACCAACCATATATCCCGCTGTTTTAATAACCAGCATATCCACCTTTTCACCCAAAGGCACAATTTACATTGCCTGCATTTAAAGCACACATGATCTGATGTAATTAAGATATCAGCGAAGCTCTGGACTTCGCTTTTGTCTGGCTGTGAAGTGGATAATTGCTGTGTTTCTTTAAAAGCATCTGCTGGGGGCCCAGTGAAAATAAAACCCTGAATTTTTCGGGGCTGGTTTAATATCCATTAAGAAAGCAATTAGCAGATTGCTAAGAGTAAAAACTTTCTGTCATGTGTATTAGCAGAACACCCATCTGTCCGTGTTGGGTGGCAACTAATTAAAAGTAGCAACGCTACTTACTTCAATTCATTTTCAGTCACATGAAAGTACCTCAGCAGTTTTTAAAATAGTAGCTATACAGTCTTGTCAGTAACAAACTGTTTTTAAGTTTTTCATCTATTATTGATATATTTTCTCAATATTTTAGCATTATTTATATCATAACACAATTTTAATAGTTTAAGCGTTAACCAGTCCTTCCAGAAAAACGCGGAGTTTTTTTGTGATTGTTGCGGGCAAAAATCCTTGATTACGCGGCCCGTTTTCTTTAAAAATGCGATGGAATATGCGGGATATTTATGCAACTTTTTGCGATGAAATTGCGGGAACTTGCAAAAATTGCGGGAACTTGCAAAAATTGCGGGAACTTGCAAAAACTGCGGTTTGATGAAAAAGAGAAAAAAAAAGTGATTCCCCAGACACCATGTTCTCACTAGGCTACTACCTTAATGTGAAGAGTCATTTCTTATTACTTCCTATGATAAGCAAGCATACTACATCACAGAAAGTGCTGGAAATATTTAATTTCTCATCTTGTTTTATTCCAGCCTGTAATGAGTGGAAATAAGGTGTGGCCCCTTTAAGAGCTGTGCGCTCCCTGTTGAACTGTCTGCCGCCATGCGCCTCGAACAGTGTTCAGTAGACACCCCATGTTCGATGTTTGATGCTACTTCTTTTATCTTATTTTGTTTATTAAGTAACGATGTGGACGGAAGAACGTGTGACAGACAGTTATACGAGTTCGATTTGGGAATAAAGTGCGAGTTGTGAGATGCCAATCGCCTCCGTGAGTCTGTCTGTCAATAACTTCAGCTGTGAGCTATCCCTGTTTTTCTTCTTAAATATTTAAAAATAAAGTGTGCACCTGTTTTACAGCTTTTCGATGATGTTCACGTCACGTAATTACTTCACTTCATAACGTTCCCATGGCAACAGGGGGAAATGGCTGCTCTTGTGTGAAGCAAACGCAACATTTTTCAACTTTCTGCCAAGATATATATGTGACTTTTTGCGACGAAAATGCGGGGATTATGAAATCATGCAAGCCCCGCATATTTTGCGCGGAAATCAGCAATTTATGCGGCAAAATTGCGGAGTATTTGAAAAAATGCGACCCCCGCATAAATATGCGGACTTTGGCTGATTTTGCATTGAATTCAGCGATCGCATAATCGCGTTTTTCTGGAGGGACTGGTTAACAATTACAGTACAACATTGCTTCCAGGTAGTGTAAATTTAGGTATCTAATGCAACTTTATATATATTATTTTTTTTTGCCACCATTTTGATAATGGTAATTCAAAATGGTATTTCACCATCACCACTAGTAAAAGTGCTGCTTTATGTAATTTAATAGATTTTTTTTCTTCTTCAAATCCATTCTCCATCCATGCATCTCATGTTCAGTGACATTACACTGTGTGATTCACAGTTAAACAGTGCAGAAATAACCAATAATGCACATGCACATACCCACAATACTCATGGTACTGTCACTCGCACCAACTGTGAATTTCAGCACGTCATTCACTCTATTTGCTTGTCACACTGTATTTATCATCCCCTATTCAGACTGAGGAGTTTGTGTTTTGCAGAAAATCCTGTTTAATCCCATCCGAATTGAACATGTCCGGCTAACTCTACTTCTTCACTTATAATATATGTTGACCTTGTCAAGTTCACTACCTGGTGCACCTAAATTATATATTTCAACCTTTTTGACAGGGTAAAATAACAGTTGGTGGTTCCAGTACTGCTGGCATCCCATCCAATGTACAAAAGTAAAAGGAAAGTCTGATCACAAACTCTTCTGATCTACTTTAAAAGTCAAGTATGGTGATCATTTGATTTAATTTATCCCTTAATTATACACATAATGCTGTACTTATATCTCATATGTAAGTCTTGCACATTTCAATGGGTTTCGATCCTGTCCGAATCAAATCAAATAATAATTGTAAATGAAACATTGTTTGGAAAATTAATTCTATCCGAAGAGTGCTTATCGGATTTCAGAATTACAAGATGGAATGGAAACAGAACAAAAACCAGCGTTTTGGCTGTTAAACAACAAAATGCTCAGTCTCTGATTTATGAGGAGCTGCTGCTTTTAACCACTTTTACCATGCGCTACATGGATAAGCTTATTTTCTGCAGTCTTACACAAGGCTTTCTTAAGGATCTTTATTTAGGGAACACAGCTGTGCTCTTTTCTTCCTCAAAATAAAACATCAGTCTCAGAGAATAAAAGTATTACCCTCACAAGATGTGCTTTAAAGACAAAGCCAAGCATATGCTGCTGCTCAGAGCATTCTTTTGAAACAATGACAAATTGCAACTGAACTTAATTTGTGATCACTTATATGTGTGAGCTTGCTTCCCATCAGACACCTCTATAAGCAAAGCCACTTAATCAACAGTTTCAACGTTAATTAAGGCACATTTTTGTTAACTCTCCTGTACACATTAGCTTTTGGCTATACTAGCACCAAATGCTACTTTCAATAATAGCATTGAATGTGATTTGGATTACTTAGATAAGAGCCTACCTAAATGTGCATTCTTTCACTGCTTACAAAATCAAAATACATATCAAATACATACAAAAAAATTAGTATGTCCAAATTCATACTGTAGTTTCCGGAAACAAAGTGAGTGAAAACTACCCGAGAGGCCACGGGAGAGGATTTATGAATGGGAGTGAAACAATTTGAGTCGGGCAAGTCTGGAATTTTGAAATTGAAAATGTGTTGGAACCCTGTACCCTTATTCATACTATACTTTTTTATACTTAACAGTCACACAGTCAATTCCGATTCAAATGATGCAAGCAACATGTCTACGTTTTTGTTCACATTTTGCCTCAACTTTGTTCCGATGTTCTTGGATGTTATTCTGACATCTATTGGCCTGGATGTTTTTTTTTTTTTTCTTTACACTAAATGTGTTGGAACCCTGTACCTTATTCATACTATATATTTTTTCTTTTTTTCTTTACACTAAAGCCATCTGTCCCCAATACTTTTTAAACTTGGGTTTGTGATTGTATACAATTCAAAGTTTGCCTTGATAAACGTTACCTTTTTATTTACTTTCAATTTTACTTTGAATTCAAATTCTGAAATATAATTAGAACTTGAAGGTCATCAATTCATTTCTGAATGATGCACAGCCCTGGCAAACACATGCATTTAATAAATTACTAAAGTGTTGTTGCCTCTATTTTGCCTATTCATATTCATACTTGCACACCTACGGTGCAGTCTTTTTGGTGTAAGGCTGGTGTTTGGTTGGGTTCTTTTTTTCATGTGTCATGTGATCCCCACTTTCCTTTGTGTTCATGCCATGTTTTTTTTATTATTATAATTTGTATTATGTTTTCATTGGTTTCATTACATTCAGGTGTTGCTTGATTTCTCATGAGTAGTCTGTGTATGTATAGCCATGATGCCATGCGTGTTTGTCAAGCTTTATCATCTTTTGATGCTGCAGTCAATTTATGAGTTGCATGTCAACACCATGCTTTAGTCAAGTTTAAGTTGTTTATTTTTAAGTTGTTGCTTTGCTTGTACACTTGTTAATCATGAAATAAACTGCATTTGGGCTCAGACAATTGACTCATCTTCAGTGGAACCATCACAGAAAGCTCAATGTTACACAAATGAAAACAAAAGCAAATGGCATGAACACAATGGAAATGTGGGGATCACATGACACATAAAAAAAGAGCCCAACCAAACACCAGCCTTACAATAGGCAGCCTTTCATTTATTGGATAAAAAATGCATAAAGTAACATGTATTGGTTCAGAGGGTTCTGGTCCCCTCCAGCTGTCCTCTAGTGTGAAGCAGAAACCTATTTTGATATGTCTCTATTCGTCTGTTCTTTCGGAGAAGCTGTTCAAGGTGTTACTCTTAGCTGTCAGTGGTACATGTACTTCCTGTGGCAGCCTGTCAGAGGGAAGTGTGGCCAGTATCATCACTGATAATAGAGCACAAGTGCCTGTCCAAATCCAGCATTGCCTTTATGGGTTTTTAACTGTTTTTGTTAGTATTTACCTGTATCATGACTCTGACTTTAATAGAGAAATAGGGTACAATGTGGCCTAGACAAACCTATTGACACGCTTATTCAATCAGAAGGAGCATTGTGGAGATTTGGTTAAAAGGTCAAACAAGAAAAGAGAAAGCTTAAGCAAAAGTGACTGGATGCCTTTTTTTAGAATCAATCGCTCTGCTTTAATGCGCATGAGGTTTGGCAGCTGGACTTCTCCTTGGGATGACCCAGTTTCCCAGAATTTCACAGTAATCCACTCTTAAATGAATAGTTCAGCTAAAAAAAAAAAGAAAATATATGTGCTGCTTATGCTCTACTTACGCATGCAGTGTGAAGTCTTTTGATGGTATATGATAGCTTTATAAGAATCAAAATTATAATTTGTTATTCTCTTTTCTAAAACTGACCCCTTTTTTTGTGCTACACTGAAGAAAGAAAATCATATGGGTTTGGAAGGACATGAGGGCAATTAAATAATGACAGAATTTTCACTTTGGGTGTACTTTAATAACTTTAATAATTTGGGTCCCTTGAATGATTTTAAGCCATCTTTATATTATCTGCATAGAGATAGCAAGGTTGGGAATGTCATTAGTATAATTAATTTGAATGAATGTATAATTTTCATTAGTGCCCCTTGCCTTTTTCTTCAAATCCAGCATGTACAGAATGTTCTTGTATCCCTGACCCAACAATACAGCTACCAGTATCAATGATTCATAAAGCCAAAGTAGCCTATCATTCATCCATTCAGTTTTTCTTTTCTTCCAGGAAATGTGTTTAGCTTTTATGGCCATTCGTTTCACTGTAGCATATTGCCCAAGGTTGTGAGATGGATGCTAATTCATGGTCTTCCACAGCACCCAGACTAATTAAACATACAGAACAGCTGTGAATGAGAAGATATCACAATTGGTGTGGATTCTAAACATTAGAAAAAGACAAATTAGCCTGGTCTGTGCCCACCTCTCCCAGCACATATTTTGTTTTCTCTTTCACGTCAAAAAGAATCATCTGTTAGTCTGACCATAGAGTCATCTTCTCTGATATTTCTGTCTTCTTTCATGAATGGGATTTCTGAGGCTCAAAGAACATTGTGCACAAACACTTTGAATTTTGGATATCCCACAGCTTTAGAAAGTGCTCTGGGAATACAAGGCCCATAAACAGTGCAACTTCTGACAGATGAAGCAAATATTTTCTCTTTTATCGTGACAAAGACATCCTGCAGTGCAATACAGATAAAGTTGCGCCTGTCATTTTTTGTCAAACTGAAAATAATAACCAGCATAAGGCAGGTCCTTGGAGATGAAGGCCATTGATTGTTCAATTAAACAATACAGTAAATAAACAACAGCAATATTTAAAGCGAGTCCCAGTAATGAAATCAATTGAGATACTTAACAACACATGAATATCATATCATGTAATACACTTATATAGGAGAATGCTAGATATGTTATTAGATGCCCGATTGCACAACCATTTAGCATTCTATAACTGTAATTAGATTTCACAAAATAATGAGACATCTTACCTGTAGACCAAGGTGTCATCTGTCGAGCTGTTGTACTGAATCTGATACATCCTGATTCCAGGGAAATGTTGTTGCGAAGGCCACCTGATGAGTGCAGAATTTGCCGTAAGCTCAGCAAGTACCACCTTCCTCTCCTGAGACCTGGTTTCATTGCTGACTGAAGAAGTCGACTTAGCAGAGGTTAGAATATCGGATGGACCTGGATCAGGTTCTCGGATTCGGTTAGTGCTGTTAGCTAAGTGTGGCAGCGGGCTGACCGCCAACTCCACCGTGCCTGTAGATTCCCCCGCAGCATTTGACGCAATGCAGGTAAAGACTCCCGTATCCTTCAAGGAAGTGATGTTGATCTCCAAGCTCCCGTTGCTAAAGCTTAAAGTACGGGAGGTGTTGGCGATTAGACGGCCCTCTGGGGAGATCCAGTGAACGTCTGGGTCTGGGTCCCCATTGGCCTTGCATTTCAGGCTGGTGGGTTGACCTTCCATGACAAAGGTTTTGGGAGATTTCCTTGTAATCACAGGGGGATCACAGATGAACTCCTCTTCTGGAATTGTCCAGAAGTATTTTGCCATAAGGTCGGGAGGTGACGCGCAAGTTTCCAGGTCATCCTCTCGCGTAACCCTTCTTAGCCAGAGTAGTTCACAGTTACAATGTAGTGGGTTCCCTCCAAAACTTAGGACGAGTGAGGAAAGGGGTGACCCTTTTGACTTGGCATAAACTGGTATCCTAAGGAACAATGGGTCAGGGGGTATTTTCTTTAGCTTGTTGGATGTCATATCCAGACGTGCTAGTTTGTGTAGATTCGAAAAGACTCCTAGAGGGACATGCTCTATGAGGTTATGGTCCATGTTGAGAGTGTTTACATTGGTGAGGCGTCCTATAGTGTCCCATGGGATATCCACCAGGTTATTGTACGAAAGATCCAGGTCCTCAAGAGTCCCCAAAAAGTCATCAAATGCATGTGGCGAGATGTTGTGCAGTTGATTGTTGGCAAGGATAAGGTGCCGTAGGTTGGTGAGTCCCCGGAAGTGGTCGTCCATGATGACGCTTATGCGGTTACTGTCCAGGTGCAGTGCACGCAGCCGCTTTAGATCGGCAAAAGCGTAAGGCAAAATCTGGCTGATGGTATTGCGGGACAATGTCAGGTGCAAGAGACTGGTCATGTTTGCGAAATCCCTCCTCCTTACTGCGGTGATAAAGTTCTCTGTGAGACGCAGCTCCACTGTACGCCGGTCGATGACTGTTGGCACAAAAAGCAGGCCAGTCTTGGCACAGAGGATGGCTAGAGATGGCGACAGGTTCTGGCACATGCAACGCTTGGGGCACAGCTGCCCCGAAGCAGACACAGCCAGCACCAGTAGGGAGAAGATCAGCCACTCCATCTCTCAGGGGAACTGCAAGACAAGCAAACACAGTGTGCCAGTGTGACAACATGTAAATGAACTCTACAGCTGAAGTTCTCAGCCAATGACTTTGTAAAATGCAATGTCACTGTATTGGATGAATAGCCCTAATCAACAACATCACATTACTAACACTGGCCTAGAGTAAGGGCAATAGTTTGTAAAGTATTTTTGTCACTATTGGGCTCTGTATACAAATCCACAATCAATTCATGTTCTTTTTGCAATCTAAGAGATTCCAAGGCTCTATTAATACCTTAGAATGTGTAGTTAACAGTGATCAAGTGTATCAAGTTAAAACTTCATCGCATATATTTATTTTTTTTATTACTTTATTTCAATAGGGACAGTACACAAAACATGATTCCAGCCAAAAGCTGAAAAATATGCATTGCAAATACATATATACACCCATAAAAGAACACTATATACCTATTTTAGGGATAATTTCAACCCTGGCAGCATATATATAAATTAAAAAAAACTATTTATTACATTTAAATATGCGTACAGCTCTGGTTGGTTCAAAACCAGTGCTTAACCATCATTGTGAATGGCTTTAAAACATATACTAATTTCATTTCAAATCTCAGTCAGAGATTCATATAAAAATTATTTGAAGGGAAAATAATAAGTCATTTAAATTGCCCTGATTGTTTTTAGACATACATTTTGGGCCCTCTGAGAGAGAAAAACAATTAAATAAATACAGTATAAAGGTTAAAAATAGGTTATTTCATCACAGCTTACAAGATAGACTGATGTCAAAAGTAAGAAACCTTTTCCCACTGCAAAAGCATAATATGGTTTTTCAATGTCATGGTTACACAGTAATGTAGAATCAACTCATAAGTAAGTTTGTGTGGAGATGATGCAAGGTGGCAGAAATATGTAACCCCTTCAAAATACATTAGCAAGTCTACTCTGCAGAAAATAACAACAACAAAAAAATGCAGCATGTTTTTCTATATCAAACTAGATTCCTTCGAGTACAAACAGAGAAATATCAGAAGAAAAAAAGAGGGCAGTAAAAAAATCACACATATTTAATTGTGTTCTCCTCTCAATTACAATACAACCAGTTTTCATTTTACAGATAACGATCAATCAAATATCTGCACTTCATGAAATGTGCATCTCAGAAGGTCTTAAGATAAGCATAAAATGGAGATTAATCTTTGTGTATATTAAGCTGCCACAACATTGCGGAAGCAAATCTGTCTTGCTGAAACAAAAAAGTATTTTGCCGAGGTGTATCTTGTGAAGTTTTTAGTATAGCTGTTATTGTGTGGTTATGCTATGACATCATACAGCAGCTCCTCTTGTTAATATTATGACAATTTCAGCTGCTATGGCTGTTGTTGTTTTTTTGCAAAAATTGTGTGACTTTGGAAAAGGAATCATACGCATGGAATTAACAATTCATGCCCCTGTCTTCAATATGTTTTTTTTATTTTTTTATTTATTTAGGTATTTAGTACTTAGAAATGAACACAGATTGAAGCCAATGTAACCATGGATTTAATTATAGTTGCTTTGAGCGAGCCAAACGGATTTGCATCTCATACAACACAACATAGCCATGTTAAAAAAAAAAAAAAAAACATTGGATAAATCAGATAAATTCTCTCATGGGACTTGTTTGAAGACTTGTTTCATAGAAAGTTATCTCTGATGTACTCATCTGATTTGGCATCCAGTTAAAAGTGTGTTTTTCTGCACCACTGGCGTCAGCAAAAAGCCTGTGTTCTTTGTACTTCATTACTGAATTATCTGTATTTAACCGGTGATGATGTGACATGATTCTGGATTGTTCTTCAAAGCTCCTCTCGGATTTGCAGTTATAACAACAGGTCTGTACGCTCAAAAATAAGCAGAAGTAGGCTTATTTAACTAACATGATTTGATTTCAGCTATAAAAAAAACAGTATATAAAATACACAATTTATACTACCATTCAAAGTTTGGTGTCACATCTGATCAGTGTTAGTGTTTTGTTTGTGTTGGACTTTATTTTGGTGTTTTCTTTGTTCATGCTCTTCTGTTGCCATGGTTTTCGTTTACCACCTGTGTCTTGGTAATTATTTAGTTTAGCCCCAGGCTGTGTCCGAAATCGCCCCCATACCCTTAAATAGGGCACTATTTGAAGGGACAGCCATTTGTAGTGGTGTCCGAAACCATACTGGACGTTATCAAGAGCACTCATTCAATCCCATAATGCACCACAATAACGAGTGTACGACTGATGTATACTCATGGGCTAGATAATACCCATAATGCATTGTTAGGGTTGTGCAGAATGAATTCCTGCGTCTTGCCAGAAGATTGAGCTCACAGCTGAATCATCCATCCATCCATCCATCCATCCATTTTCCATGTCCAGTTGGTCTGTATATTTGTAGCCCTGTTTTTGGTTCAGTCTTGGTCTGATGTCCTCATTATGTTAGTGTTTTTTTTTTTTTTTTTTCTGTTTCTTGAGTTTTGTTTCCTGTTAGCCTAAGAAGTGTGTCCCTGGGTTTATTTCGACTACAAAGAGAAACTGCTTGCAAATAGATCAAGCTTTTTTGTTTTCGTCTTTGTTTGCAACATCTGCGTGACATTTGGGGGCGAAGTGACACATTTATAAAGTTACAAAATATGTATATTTCAAATTATTCTTGAAAAATCTTTTGAACTCAAACCCTCTATTCACTGAAAAATCTGTACAAAATATAGCATAATCTCCACATAAATAAAATAAATAAAAGTTTTCAGCATGTTTTCTACATTCATCATTTTAAGAACTGTTTAATGAGCACCAAAATCAACATATTATAATGATTTCTGAAGGATCATGTGACTGAAGACTGGAGTAATAGCTACTGAAATATTAAACTTTAATTGCAAGAATAAATTATATTTTTAAATATGTCAAAAAAGAACAGTTAAAATAAACAGTCAAAATAAATGGTTCAAAACCATTAAAAAATCTTACAAACCTCAAACATTTGAACGATAGTGTACATTGTTTTAAAAAATGCAAGGGTAAAGACAATGCAAATTATTTTTTTATAATATATATATTGGTCTTGATTCAGACAAATAATCCTGAATCTCAAAAGAATATCAAGAGTCACTGAATTAAGCTAAAGCCACACCACAATATATCGGAATTTCCACTCTGAATTAGTAAAATATTAGTTCACGGCAATTCAAATACAAACCTAAATACCCTTCAGGACAGTAGCCAGTCCTTCTTCTTAAACATCTCCATCTGTAAGCAGCTTAGATTTAAAGAACGAATGGTGGATAAAACTACCTGAAGTAGAAGGAGAGAGTGACACTTCTCCACTTTACTCTGATGTAAGTGAGAGGCAGTAAGTGATTTCCGGAGTCTTTCTACCGTTCCGTGCCTCTGCGACTGACAGAATCCTAGCCCAGAGAGCTCTGATGCAATGGAGATGGATTACCAAGTCCATGTTTCTTTCTACCAGAGTGCCCATGGGCCCTGTGAGGTAAAAGTGTGGTGAACGATATGAACTTCCTTTTCCTGGAAGGAATGGAGAAAAATAGCCTCACAGACTCTAAGAACTTTGATCAAATGCACCATTATTTTTAGCTTGTTTTGTTTTTGTCCGTCCATTCAAAGCGGCTGCATATTAGTTGCAACTACTTTGCTGCAATGCATCATGTATCATCACGTGACTCAAACCCCTTTGTGCTTCAATCAGTGTCATCCAGTGGAGAGCTCTAGAATCAAGCAATCACAGTAATCATATGCTGCCTCGGGACTCGAGACGTGACCTGCAGGGCGGATGTCATACTTGTCTGTCACTCACAGTGTGCGCCGAATTATGAACTGAACGAACGCTACTGTATAGACTTTTCAATTAAAAAATTCTCAAGGATTTAATTTGGCACAATGGAGGCCCAGTTGGGTGTCATCAAAGACTGAGACCCCTTTGGGCTGCACCAAATTAGCTTGCGAAACCGAGTAAAAATATAAAAATGCAACTCTGAGACCAGCAGACACACAGACCTGAGCTTTTTACACTGGATATCAGCTGTCTCCAGCACTATTCATCTCGCGTAAAATTATGCCCATTAGTTCATGTTGCTATGACAATCCAAAACAGAGAGTGCATTAATCACATCCCATTATCAGGCATTTTATCTTAACAGTGGGCCTGTGGTTTGCTTCTCAGTATTGAACACTGATCTGAATTATATCAAACACAATGACAACCTGCAGAAATAGGCTCAGCCAAAACAGATGCTTCGAATACATAACGCATTCAAATAACAGCAGTTAGCCGTTTCCATGTTTCCATGGCCTTTGAATCCATCACAATCCTCCTAGTTACTGAAGGCCTCATTTGACTGCAGATGTTCCCTGGTCCATTTAACATGGCTCGAGTTTCCAAATGAAATGCAGTGGATTCATATATCACAGTTTGAAAGTCTTCTCATTAAAGAATATGGAGACGTTGCACTCACAGACTCATGCAGGATGGGTGTTAATTGTTTGTTCTGTGTTAAGTCTCAGAGGGAGACGATGCCCTGAATATCCTTGGCAATGGAGCGTGAGTAACTTCCAGACTTGTTTCAAATGTTCAAAACAGTTCTTTGGTGGTCTACAAAATCCACAGCTCCTTTACAGAATCATTTCTTTCATTTGTGGTACTCAATAGCATTCATTTAACAGAGTTCAAGGTGTATTTAACCCTGAAAATGTATTTAATTAGTAACGGGACAATTTACTAATGGTTCATAAAACATTAAAGGCCCGTTCATATGCAAATGTATTCCTATTGAAAATGTAATTTAAATGTATCTGTTCTCATTGATGACTCATTTTGGACATATTTATATATATGCACTGTGTAGTGCACACACACACACACACACACACACACACCCACACACACCACACACCACACCACACACACACACAAAACCCAAACACCAACATACATTATAGCTATTACAGCCTTTATGTACTTTATTTTAGTACTATATCAGAGGGGCTAAATTGTGTAAATAAATTTAAAAACTGTGACAATACATCTACAATAACTTTTTGAGAGAAAAAAAACCCCTTCAAATCTGCCTATTCAGTTTGTGATGTGTTGTGTAGATGCCCGTATTCTCCATATTAGGATTTTTCCACCGAACGCTTTCGGCTCTGGTGATTGGTGGTCCAGCTGTCGAAATACAGAGGGCCAAGCCATTACAAGTCAATGAGAGACAAATTTAAAATGACAGGAAAATGTACCAATCATATCAGCCCTCTAAATGGGTGGGGCTTAGTTTTCACCAACTTTATGTCAAGTTATGCCCGCTGATGAAATAGCTAGTGCTATTCACTATGGAAAACGCAAGCAGCATTAGTGAGGAGGACATTGTTGCTAATTTATTATCCTGCCATTTTCAATATTAACTTTTAAAGAAAAGCTGGATTTAATCTGCAAAGGAAAACCTACACTTTGAAAGCATTTCAGCCCCAGCAATTTGGCCTTTAAGCGAAACCCCATGATGGCAGCATCAACCAAGAAGGAACCGTTTGCTGTTTGGGTTAGTTTGTTTTAAAATCAAACAGGTCATGTGCCAAAATATTTAATTCTGGCCACCACTGCCACTGTTTTATTAATCATTATGAAACATTTGCTTGTAATTCCTGCATAATAGTTTCCCAAATAAACCATACGTTTATTACGGTCTGTTACATACATTTAATCATCTGCTGTCTAATGATATTATTTATTATCAACTTTGGTTCCAAAAGACCACGGTCTCTGTTCACTGTCTATTATGCGGAAGTGTCTGTCGTTAATTTGCTTTGGTCTGAGCGCTAAACTAAATTTTTTTTGTGTGTCATACATTTTGCAACCTGGCCACATTGTCACCATATTCATCTTAGATTGTGTGACAATGCAATTATTTGTAATGAAGATTTGCATTTTATTACATTTAGTTTTATTTTGGTGATAACCCTCAAACTCACTTCGCTGACTGCTTGTTGCATTCCTAGTCAAAAGTAACTAATGCAGTACTATAGAAGAGGACATGGTAAGCTAGGCCAGTTTTATGCTGAGTATACTTTTTCACGACGAGGGAAGGGGGTGAGAGGGCCAAGATTCAAGAGTCACACTAAACTATTCTGACATGTTCTTGCTAACACTTATACACTCATATGCTAATGTCCAAACACATAAGTACAGCTTTAACCTACTTCATTCATATTAACGCTGAAAATCTCTATCTTTACTTTGTGATTGGTAAAGGTCACACTGTAGGACACAGAATAAATGAGCATGGAACCAGGTGCACATAAACAGTGCAAAATTAAATGACAGTAGGATGCAAAACTTAAACTATTTTTAAATTGAAGAATCTTGACTTCCTGTTGGGATCCTGATTAGCAAAATTATTCTAAGAGCACCAATAGATTGCCTGGTTAAAAATGTGATTTTTCACTCGACACCCACCAGTAAATGAAATGTTTTACACTTGAGGTAAATGCATAAACAGTCATTTGATAATTGCAAATATCTTTTTAAAAAGTTTCAGTCTGTATTTATGTCCATCTTTTGCGGTCTAATCAAATCACACACACAAATAAATAAAAAGTTGTTAAAACATACCAGCTGAGCTATAGGATAAACAGTTGGCATTGAATTGTCAAATGTGATAATGGCAGTTTCCTGAATAACTCAATTAATTCAAAAGTGTCAAAAACACACACACAACATGGAAATGTAAAGCTGGGTCAAAAAGGAAAAAGAAAAGTGGCAGTTGGTTTGATGACCCAATGTGAATTCCAGAGGACATTCTTAAAGAGCCTTTAATACACAAAGTGCGCAGGAAGAGAAAACACAAGCAGCTGTCCCTCTAGGCCACTTTCTTTGATGTGATAAGAAAAAATATTTAAAGATATACGCTGCCTTTTGAAGATAGCTTTCCATGTGTTTTCCATTTAGAGATATTCTTGTTACTTTCGACAGTAAGATTCTGTAACTGTCTGGGTTTGATCATTTCGGGCTGCCGGGGAGGATACTGCACCTCTAGTGGTGAAAGCTAAAATTGCAATGTAATTTTTTGAGCAGGTCAATAAAATAAATAAAATGAATTAAAGTAATAGGTAAATAAATATGTTTTATTAATATTTTGTGGGTAGAATTGTATATCCATGACTAAGCTCATCTGTTTACCCCGTATCGGAGACTTTGTTGTTGTCATAATCAACTTGCATCTTTTTTGTCCAAATTTATTTTTAGAAAAATTGTTTTCTATTTTTGCTTGTATAGAGCTGTCATTGTGATACTTAAACCTCACTGTTCATCCACTGACTACCGTCACGGCTGTCTGATTGACCAAAGAACTACCGGTATATAAAGTCTTTGGAGTGACTCCCGTCAGCGTTTGCAAAGACCCGCCCCCTTTAGTTACTGTTGCTATGTCCGACAAGCCATGCCGCTCTCACGCCACACATCATGTTCTCACACACAGTGAAAAATACATCGTGGAGCAAAGAGGACACTGACAACGCGCTGACAGACAGGACAGAACAGCTTAATTTTGATATGAAACAAAGACTCAACTTTCAGATTTGGTCCTTTTTGAAAGAAATGTAAACAATAAATACCTTTTTGTGGCTCTTTAATGTTCGAGACAGATCGCTGTAGCGCCTCAGTTAAAGCTGCTCGTGAACCGATCATCAATTCCTTCTGGTTAATTTATAGCATCAAATAAAAACCAATGAACATCAGAAGGAATGTTGTGTGGAATGTTCAACTGTGGAGAGACGTCAGCACACCGTTTTTTGAATTCAAATCCACCGACGTTAATCTACTAACTTTCCTGACTGCTTTGTCAGACAAAATGGCAGATTAAGATTGGTCAGATCGCCTTTCAATCAAACTTCCTGCGAAGGTAGAATTGTAATGAAAGGTCAATCATGAAACTAGTGACATAAAGGTCGCCAGAATTCCAATATGACTGCATTGCAAAACAATTTGACTTTTATCTGATTTAAGGGGTCGCACACCGGACGCGCAGCTCGCGCCGCGCCACGCAGCGCCAGGTCTTTTAAATTCGAACACATTATTCTCTATGAGAGTACACACACCGGCGGCGCCTTTCGGCGTCTGTCTGCGGCGCCCAGCAACGGCTCTGGACCGTGTTCAAAATCCTGCAGCGCCACACGGCGCCATTTACATAGTTATATATTAAATTTACATTTATGTGTCTCAAATAGTAGTAATGTATATACGGACTTAGCCCTGTGCTGGAATATACATTTAGTTTTATATTTATTTAAAGAAATCAGAAAATTGCTGATGTTATCAGATTTTCAGGTGAAGTTGTCCTAGACGTGGCGTGGCGTGGCGCTGAGCTGCGCGTTCGGTGTGCGACCAGCTTTAGGCTTTGTTCAATTGTGCATATCCAGATTGTATCCAGATGACCTGAGTCACATTTGAGCAAAAAAAAAAAAAAAAAAAAATTTAATTTGGCCACTTTTGCTTAGAAAGCGTTCTCTATGGTCAAATTTCCAACCGATGTTCGATATTATTCCGGATTTAATATTTCTCTTGCATATCTCCAGGATTGATTTTCCTTTTATAATCTGTGAATCTCTGAACAAAGCTACTGTCTACTTGAATCTAATTCTTGAATCTTACCACTTTAATTCTAAATAACTAAAATGTGAATGTACTAAGCTTTTATTGAGGCATTATGGCCGTCCCTGTAGACAGCTGTGACTGTGCAATATTTTGTACTGTAAGTTTATTAGCAGCTGCATTCTTTGAGTGCCAATCCTAAAAATCCCCAGGCCCTAAACATATATTCCAATATGTTAACTTGGCAAATATATATTTTTAGAATTATAGCTTTTAAATATGTAGAATTCAGGTAAATTCCTTCCCCATTGCAACAATTCTAAAGAACTTTTTGAAGACTTACAAATGCAACTTGTTATACAATGGGACTCAGCCTGCCTGTAATATGGTTATTTTAGTTGTTTTGGAGTGATATTGCACATCCTGTTCACTGCACATTTCATGTGCCCTCATTTTTCTGTCATTGATGTCTAACTTGTTCTCTCAGCTCACTATTGAATAGCAATAGTGAATAGCAAAATAAAGACAGAGGCCTATTTAGACTAGAAACAAACCTAAAACTGCCACTGAACACAAGATTCACAATTTGACATCATGAGCTCCAAACAAAACTCAGCAAAATAGGAAGTTTGCAGCTGTCACATCTTATTCTGTCCTCCAAATCATTTTTTGGGGAGATTCTTTAATTACGTCCTTTTCAACTAAACACTAAATGCTGTAACCATGTGATTTGCAAATCCATCATTGTTAAATAAACCTGATATATTAATACATGAAACAGTGAAATAAAGCAAAGCAGGTCCCACATTTTTTGCACACAGTATATGCAATATACTTATTTTGTGGAACAGCTTGTGATTAAGTATTATGTTAATGTAATAAATGATATCAATGCAGTACGAACATGATGATATGGGCATGATGATGTATAGTGTTAGCAATGAAAACTAAATGTTAGAGTCATGGCATTTTCTCAGCCATTAAACATGAAGGTCAAACTTCATTGCACACACAAACACACAAATAAGATCTTATCAGCTCTTGAGACAGTAATTCAACACTCCAGAGCCCACGCTGATTTAAACCACAAACGGTCCCTCTTCCAACCAGTAATCTTTCCATAAACAAAAACCAAATCAATGATGTTTTCAGTCATGTAAGCAGGGCATTACGTCGCCAGAAAGGACATGCAGCAATATCTACAGAAGTGAATATAGTGTGTCTTACAACTATTACAATTATTCAACTCTATTTTAAAAATAAATAACACTGACACATCATGTGCCCTCGGATGTTTAAAGTGGACAAATACAGCAGCAGCAGCAAAAACAACAATAATAGTAATACTTGTCTAATAAAAGTCTTGTCTGGGAAAGGCGGCCATGTGGACTGCCACATAAATTGAGTGTACAATGCCCTGGAATGAACACCTGTCCATTTAGTCCATTAATGCCTTTCAAAAGTACTCTTATTAAACTGATATGAGGTTTTTGTTGGACAGACAGAACAGACTGCCTGAATGGACGTATTCTAGCCAGAGTGATTTATACTAATGCATCTGAATCAAAACCTATTGTCTATTCAAACTCTATTTTGAAATCACTGTCAAATGAGTTCAAGAGGTTTCGCACAGTGAGAAAATCACTGTATGAAGCGCATCATTGTTATGATTGATCGCTTATATAAGTGCGCTCAAACAACAAGCCTCTATACCGACTGATAATTATATCAACTCAACGGCTTCATCAAAAATGCTGAGATAATTTAATCTGACCCAGTTTGTGTGATTTATTTTTCTAGGTCTTGAACTCAAGATGTATTTTTCAAGTCAATAATCCATCATAAGATGCTTAATCCTGCCCTACAAACATACTCGGCGTTCAGCCGTTGTCCTCTCGGTTTGTCTAACTCTTCGTGATGTGTTAGTTTCATAGTGAGATTCAACATAAGGAAAATGTAACCAGCGCATAAAAACTCGGTGCCCTTGAATGACTAAATTCTGCTGGGCGTTCTGCTGATGTTTGCTTTAATTAGCACAGCGCCGCCTGGATACCCTCAGGAAAATAGTCTTGGCAGAGAAGCGACTGGGTTTGATTCCTGCTCGGTTCTGAGATAACCTCTCTCAGTCAGTGAACATATAATATCAGTCAGCTCCCTGCTCTACAGCCCAAATGACCCTGAAACGCTCTGCCGCCCATCCTCTCCAGATACTGTCATCGTCTACTCTCTTCCATAGTGTCTGGGTGAGCATGTGAAGCTCTACCGCTGAATGAGGTCAGCCAGACAGATGTGGTCTTGACACATTACCGCTGGTTAGCATAGACAACCTTTCAGACAACCTATTGCTATTCATTCATTGCCCACACTGTGATAAGTTAGTTATATCAGCTGTTGCTGCCCTAACTCCCCATGTTTCACACTCCTACGGTATATGTGTGTATGAAAAAATAAAAAAAACATCCATTCTCTAAACCGCTTGTCCTAAGTAGGGTTTTCAGTGTCTTTTTGAGGAAGACAAAAACGAACAGAACAAAACAAAATAAAACATCCATTATCCAAACCGCTTGTCCTATCTGGGTATTTAGTCACAAAACAAAACAAAACAAAACAAAACAATTCTCGAAACCACTTGTGTTGGGTCTTTAGTGTCTCGAGCCACAAAAACAAAGCAAAACAAAATAAAGCAAAACAAATCTATTCTCGAAACCTCTTGTTTGGGTCTTTAGTGTCTCGAGCAACAAAACAAAACAAAACAAAACAAAACAAAACAAAACAAAACAAAACAAAACAAAACAAAACAAAACAAAACCACTTGTGTTGGGTCTTTAGTGTCTCGAGCCACAAAAACAAAGCAAAACAAATCTATTCTTGAAACCTCTTGTGTTGGGTCTTTAGTGTCTCGAGCAACAAAACAAAACAAAACAACAAACAAAACAAAACAAAACAAAATCAAAACAAAACAAAACAAAACAAAACAAAACAAAAAAAACAAAACAAAACAAAACAAACAAAACCACTTGTGTTGGGTCTTTAGTGTCTCTCGAGCCACAAAACAAAGCAAAACAAATCTATTCTTGAAACCACTTGTGTTGGGTCTTTAGTGTCTCGAGCCACAAAACAAAGCAAAACAAAATAAAGCAAAACAAATCTATTCTCGAAACCTTTGTGTTGGGTCTTTAGTGTCTCGAGCAACAAAACAAAACAAAACAAAACAAACAAAACAAAACAAAACAAAACAAACAAAACCACTTGTGTTGGGTCTTTAGTGTCTCGAGCCACAAAACAAAGCAAAACAAAATCTATTCTTGAAACCTCTTGTGTTGGGTCTTTAGTGTCTCGAGCAACAAAACAAAACAAAACAAAACAACAAAACAAAAACAAATCTATTCTCGAAACCACTTGTGTTGGTTCATTAGTGTCTCGAGCACAAAACAAAACAAAAAAACAAACAAAAAAAAACTATTCTCAAAAACCACTTGTGTTGGGTCTTTAGTGTTTCTCGAGCAACAAAACAAACAAAACAAAACAAAACAAAACAAAACAAAACAAAACAAAACAAAACAAAACAAAACAAAACAAAACAAAACCACTTGTGTTGGGTCTTTAGTGTCTCGAGCCACAAAACAAAGCAAAACAAATCTATTCTTGAAACCTCTTGTGTTGGGTCTTTAGTGTCTCGAGCAACAAAACAAAACAACAAAACAAAACAAATCTATTCTCGAAACCACTTGTGTTGGGTCATTAGTGTCTCGAGCACAAAACAAAACAAAAAAACAAACAAAAAAAAAACTATTCTCAAAACCACTTGTGTTGGGTCTTTAGTGTCTCGAGCAACAAAACAAAACAAAACAAAACAAAACAAAACAAAACAAAACAAAACAAAACAAAAAAAAAAAAAAAATCTATTCTCGAAACCACTTGTGTTGGGTATTTAGTGTCTCGAGCCACAAAACAAAACAAAGCAAAACAAATCTATTCTCGAAACCGCTTGTGTTGGGTCATTAGTGTCTCGAGCAACAAAACAAAACAAAACAAATCTCAAAACCACTTGTGTTGAGTCTTTAGTGTCTCGAGCCACAAAACAAAACAAAACAAAACAAAAAAAATATTCTTCAAACCACTTGTGTTGTTTCTTTAGCGTCTCGAGCCACAAAACAAACAAAACAAAACAAAAAACAAATAAAATGTCAAACAAATCTAACTAAGTACAGGGCTGACTGTGTGTTTTTTTAATAACAATAATAGTTTAATTAATATGTAATAATATTAAATATTAACATATATAATATTGGAAACATATAACATGTTTTTTTTTTTTTTTATGCACTAGTTTCACAGCCCTAAAATACAATACACACTTGGATTGTAACAGTTATGTATTTCACCCCTTAAGGAATAAAGGCACAAAACAATGCTGGGCACTGCACCAAAAAGTACAGCACCATTACTCACAAAACATCATAAACTGCATCTATATTTCTGCCCTATACAAAACAATTTAAGGACATGCAGACACAATCAACTGCTGTAGGTACAGTACATTGACAGCACCATTTAGCTGACTTCATTCATTCAATGCATTCAGATCACCTGCATCGGTTTCACGTGTGGCATTTCGGTCATATTATACCCAAAGAAAAATGATGTTTCGGACAATTGATGCGACATTTAGAGTCAGCTGCCACTGAAATGCTTTGGACTGAGGCTATTACCCAGAGGGCCTCACCAGTCAGCTCTGAAGCATCATGTTTCTGGAGCTTTAAAGAACCCTTCACATTGAATTAGGCCAGGGTATGCACCAGACCGTGGCAGGCCTGTTTTCCAGAAGGAACATACTTACTCCTGCTGTATTTCATTTTTTCCCTTTAGTTGACCTCTGACCTTAGCTGTGACTGTGTTGTGCTGGATGCAGCTTTTTTTTTTCACGAATGCTACTAGGCAGTAAGCAACTGTATTTATTTTTCTTATACAATAATGACAGTAAAAATATTAATCTCTATGCCACCAAGTATGAGTTATGACTAATGACTGAGGCAAAATAACAGCTAGAAACAGCTGTGGGAAGATATTAAATAACAGAAATATGAAAATTAGCTAGCAGTTTGAGTTGAATATAATACATGCCTGTTCTGTGACATGCAAATATAAAAGATGGAAACCATTAAGTATAAGAATATGAGCTGAGGAGAATATTTTTTATTAACTTACAGATTCCTATTTTAATGAAAAAGTAAACTCTAACAGCGTATATTTGTCTTTTTGTCCCTTATATTGCTACTCAAAAACAACATCATACGCCGCATACAATCTAAATTGAATCGTGTGGAGAGCTTGGTGTGCCTTACAACTTGATTATGTAAACACATCATATCCAGATGATTAGACAATAGAAAGCAGTGCTTGACGTGGATGTGTTTTGAGTCACAGATCTGTCATTTTTGGATATGAAGTAATAAATGAGGAGAAACACATTCACGTAGTTGTTCTAGTAGGTCTAGTCAGGTAGATCTAGATTTGTTTTCTAATCTTTAGAACTGACTGTCATTTCACAAGTAATGAAATCAGATTGGTTTGTTCAGACAGTGTAGTAAATATCCGTTACAGTACATGGTTTACATAGTAATGGCTGCTGCATTTTGTAATGTATGAAGTTTATATGATATTGCACATATAAAGAACTACTTGAAATCTGAGCTGAAAGTCCAGGCTGAAACATATGTCCCAAAACAAAAATCTAATTTCAAATCATACATGCCGTTATTTTCTAAACTCTAAAAATAAATGTTTTCTATTTTAATATATTTTTAAATGTAATTTATTCCTGTGATGTCAAAGCTGAATTTTCAGCATCATTCCTCCAGTCACATGATCCTTCAGAAATCATTCTAATACGCCGTATTGCTGCTCAAGAAATATTACGATCAATGTTGAAAATGGTGGTACTTCATATTTTTGTGGAAACAGTGATACTTTTTTTCAGGGTTAATTTATGAATAAAAAGATGATAAATATTAAATGATACATTTGCATTATTGTTGAAATATTAGCACTAATGCTAAATAAAAGTAATTTCTTTTTTTTTTAAATACTCACCCATTGTTTTTGCTGTTCATACTATAAACAACATTTGAGTCAAATATGTAAAAGAAAAAGAAAATGGCTGTTCGCCTGAATAAAACCTAAAAGTCTCAAATAATGTTGATAAAGATTCCTCTCTCAGAGTCTCATCAAGTTACGGCATGACAGCTGCCAACATCAACATCTCTACTGCTTTTTCATTTTTAGGTGTGAAATTCCATATCTAGGACAATTTTAAAGGGACAGTTCACCCAAAAATGAAAATAATCTCATTCCAAACCCACATGACTTTCTTTCCTCCACAGACCACAAAAGGCAATATTTAGAAGAATAACCAAGTTGATCTTTTCCATACATTGACTAAGGCCCCATAAAAGTGATCCTACAAAGAACTATATTTCATGTCTTTTGAAACCATTTGAAAGCTTTGTTTGAGGAAAGTCCTAAATGTAAATTATTCACACTGATAATCTCCACTGCAGCTCTCAAATCTAATTCACATTTCTGTATATTCCAAAAATGAGCCCAAGGGAAGACTTTCTATAAATAACTAAAAATTTACATTTCAGTTTGCTTGGCTTCAGAAGACTATTTAGTCATATGAACCACTTTAAAGATACCTTTATTTTGCATTATGGTGCTTGACATTCTGTGTTCACTCTTCATAAAAGAGCAGTGCATAACATCTTCTCTTGTGTTCAAAGGAAGAAAGAAAGTCATATTTTCGCAGGCTTGTGAGTCAATGATGACAGAATCGTGGTTGCATTATTCCTTGAACACCTCCCTGCTGTGTGATTTGAAGTGTACCTCTATCTGAGAAGCGTAGAAAGGCTGGAGATGCTCATGAAGGCTCCACCGGCAGCGTTAGCTCGGAGTATAGCTGTAGACTCGGGCTGCTACATGTGGACAGGCTGGCAGGGAGCAGAGACTCGAGGCATTGGCCCGGGAACATGAGAGTGTGTGCCGCTCAGAGCCACGACTGACAGCGTTGCCGATTTTGGAGCTCCATCCACCTGTGAAAGGAGAAAGGGAGGAGGGACATTTACACGAGACACAAAGCATGTCTGTCTGGATTTTTCGCCTCTCGGGACAAGAAGGCCAATGCATTTCCAGGACAAAAACAAGAGCTAGACACCCGCTTTTTTTTTCAACTCAGAAAACAAATGGAACGAAAAGAAAATGGAATGCGGCAAGAGCGAGGACATTAATAACGACCCAGAAGTGTCACGCTGTTTGAACGTTCCTACCATCACTCTTGATAATAGCTGCCATACGCAATATATTTAGCTCCATTCTCTTTGAAAACAAATCCTTGTTATTATTTCAAGTGTTTCTTTTACAGTTGTCTGCCTCTTGCATTGCTGGTGGTTGTATCTGTCCCACTGGACAGTTGGCACAATTACAGTTTGTTCTGGATTATTCTCTAAATTCATGCCTCTGCACAAACAAATGCTGCATTAACCAGCACTTTTTTTCCTCTCTGTCGATTGCACCATTTTAATTACTTCTTTCAGGGTGAATTGACTGTAGGTGTAATGTAAAATTTCCAGTATGAGCTTGTGTTTGAGTAAATCTCACAAAGTCTAAAACATATGAGTCATATTTTAGGACAATTAGCATTGTGACACGGTTTTCATGATCATTCTGATTAATCTGATGACTGCATTATGCAATAACGGATTGTTGGTCATGAAAATAATGCCACAATGCATTCTGTTAGTTGAAGTGTGTATCATATTAACCCCGTTCCCCACACACCGCATTTTGGCAAGTGGGGCATAAATGACATACCCAAAATAAAAAAAGTTGACTGCTCAGAAGTCATTCTAAATATACATAACCATAAATTCTTAAAAAGTCAACACTTGAGAGTTTACAGTATAAGACTCAGAATTACTCAGTATCAATATCGAGATATATGAGCTCAAACATTAAAAACAAAACAATAATGATATTAAGAATTAGTCTGACGTCGTCATCCTCAGATTCTAGTCAGAATGTGAGTCTGATACTGCTCCATTGGACTGTTATTATGGGGCGTATTTCAACCGATCCAGGAAAAATAATGCCTCTGCACTCAATTGGATAGTCCGAATACAGTTTTTGAACAGCTTTGGTTTCAGGCATACTTGCTTCACAAGGGATCAAGTCAGACGAACTTCCCATCCTTAATGTTGTGGGCGGGGCCAAGTTCGGCTGGCATCCAGGCTACTTAAGAATATCTTTTCAACATGAAATGTGTTTATGGAATAGTTTAGTGTTCATTATAAATGATTTATGCACTGTGCACCTGCACATTCTTTTATTAATGTGTTCTCGTAATCTTTAACCCAAAAATGTTTTGGCATGGTAATGGATATGACCATGTTAATACAGTATGTATTGTCTTGGTGGAATGTAACTGCTACACTACTGCTGTTGGTTATTGCTACTGCCAATACATACACACTACATGCTGCTGTGAGCAAGTAAGACATGCCGCTGTTGTACAATAGCATACATGAATTACCCGTAGTAGAACTATACAGGTGGAGCTGGGGAAGGTGGAGAGCCCTCTGCTCCAATTGCTACTGATACAGCAGGAACCAATCAGCTGTCCCCTATAGAGAATGACGTGATTGCAAGCAGATTGAGTTAAGGACTAATTAGCCTGCGATATCTAGAGTTTCATGACTCACTTCATGTCGACTTGAAGCTGTCAGGTGCTTCCAAATGGTTTCAAAATATGGAGTTTTGTCAAAATGCTGTTTGGTCTGAAAGCAACAATAAATATATGAAACAAAAACAAAAGGTTGTTGAGGCTGATTGCTATTGTATATACAATTTATCTCTCATCCCTTACCCCGTCCCCTCTCTCTCTCCCTCTCTCCCTCTCTCCCTCTCTTTCTCTCTCTACCTCCCTCCCTCCTAATCTCATTTACTCTCCCTGATGATTTCTCAACTCTCTGTACCTATTTAGAACTTCTTAATTAGACATTTTTTGTCCCTTACTTTTAATGAAAGCCAAGCCAAAAAAAAAAAAATCATCTTACTCGGATATCTTCTGATTTTGTGTAGATTTTGCAGATTGTGTTCCTGCATAACTATTTCTATTACTGAACGTTTCTTCAACTGTGGGCAGTTTTGGCCTTGTGACTAAAATATATCTTAAAACACACTTTCATGCTCTCACTAGCTTATTTAACAATGTCCACTGAACAAACAGTCACAGGAGAATTCTGTCTTTTTTCTGATCATACAAATGTGATTTCCCACATATGTCAAACAATGTATTGTATTGGGCACATATTGAATCCATATTGTATTGTGATAGACAGTATACCAATAAATGTATATGTTTTTCAACATGCACACACACACACACACACACACACACACACACACACACACACACACGCACGCACACACACACACACACACACACACACACACACACACACACACACAGTTAAAACGGTGTAGTGTAAGCGAAGTTTACGAAGGAAGTGAATCAATCAAAAGACAATAACTTTTTTCTAGAGCTGCTGTAAAGCCAAAACAATCTCTGTTCCATTAATTTCCTTTTATTAATGTAAAGCTGCTTTGAAACAATCTGCTTAAAAGCGCTAGAAAAATGAAGGTGACTTGACTTGACACACACAAACACAACACGCACACACATTGGGATTTATGGGGACATTCTATAGACAGGGTTCCAGACTGCGACCAAATTGGTCGCATATGCGACCATTTTTTGAGAATGTGCGAGTTAAAATTTGATGTGGTCGCATTAGTGCGAGTGGACGCTCGCGCAACAGAACGCTGTTGTATCAGCAGCAGCTGAGCAGTCTGTAACTTATGTTCAAATGATTGAGTAGGCTACATCATGAATCCATTTTCCAAACCGCGTTTTTGACTTATCCTGAATCACTACGGTACGCATATAATAAGTGTTTATATTCTGCCTATTTTATCCCGGGCTCGGCTCGGCTCGGTTGCGGAGTTGCCCAGTGCCTGCGTGACTCGCCATAGACATTAAGGGACAGAAGGAGCTCCGGCTACAGTGTTCTTCCGCAAGACACGTGCAGTTTATTTATTGACGAACGTAGACGTCACGCGCATTGCACACTGATGGTGAAACGCGCCAATTATGAATTCACGAATTAAGGCATATAAAAATGAAAAGGTCTCACGGAAACACCGAGCCTCTTCCTAAGTCTTTTCAGCGGTTAGATGAGAGAAATCGCTCGAAAGAGGAAAAGGAAATTATTATAAAATGCAGAAGGTAAGGAGTGTGAGATTTCTGATTTTTGTTACAACTATAAACTTTGATAACGAAAAATTTGTATCAGCGTATTATAATACTCTAATCTTTTAAATGTAATGCATTCATTTGAATGTTTAATGATTTTTAAAAGATAAAAAGATGACAGACAGACAGACAGACAGACAGACAGACAGACAGACAGACAGATAGATAGATAGATAGATAGATAGATAGATAGATAGATAGATAGATAGATAGATAGATAGATAGATAGATAGATAGATAGATAGATGATAGATAGATAGATAATAGATAGATAGATAGATAGATAGATAGATAGATAGATAGATAGATAAGATAGATAGAATATGATTCAAATGTAAATATATAGATTGTATATAATTCAAATGTAAAATGCTTAAAATTACAGATTAAAATTACTGTCCAAAATCCATGAAAATCCTGAAATTTGGCAATGATAATTAATTAGGTGCGACCAAATCTTATGCTGGTGCGACCAACTGAGAAAGTTGGTAGCACCAGTGCAACCAGTGGAAAAGTTAGTCTGGAGCCCTGAGACATAATGATTTTTACACTTTACAAACTGTGTATTATATTCCCTGACCCTACCTCGAAACCAACCCATCTTTCTGCATATTTACATTTTCAAAAAGCATGACTTAATATGATAAATAAGCTGTTCTCCTCATGGGGACCAAAAAAAATGTCTTCACAAGGATTTCCGATATTGCCATCTTTGTTTACTAGGACCACCCACACACACACACATTTTAAATATTGGGGAAATACACAATGGATACAATTTATTTTACAGTATGTGCACTTATGTTTACTTACAGTGTACATACCTAAGTACTGGCCCTGGGCAATAAGGTAACAACATGAGTTATGGTTAGGTTTAGGGGTAGGTTCAGGGTTAGTACCTTATTACCCAGTTATTGTAATAACTATATAAATATGCCGTCGGTGTATGAATGAGTGAATGAATGGGTGAATTCGAGACAATGTGTAAAGCGCTTTGGTGGCCATGGGTCTGTTCAAAGAGCTATATAAATGCAGTCCATTTACCATTTAAATACATAGTATGTACACGGGGAACAGGACTGTAAACTCAAGTGCTACACAATCGTATTGCATAATCTAAAATGTGTGCCATCATTGATCTTATACATGGAAAAGATATATATGTCTCCTGCAAGAGGAATATATGCTGACTCCAAAGTTGATAGGGCAGAGCTCAGCTTAACAATGCAATATCCTCTCATCACACCGGCTTTATATCACAGAGCTCCCCCTCCCTATATCGAGTATGACACAGGGTGCAGATTAGTGTCTATGTACATGGCCGTTCTCTCCTCAGTGCATCATCAGAATGAGCCCAGCTGCCTGGGGAGAACAGGCGTTTCTTTGTCAAGACTCTGACTCACTTTTGGCCTGTCCTCAGTGACTCTGTGTTATCCGCCTGCTCTGTTGAGCCCCAGAGTGAGGTTAAAAAGACAGAGGAGCAAAGAGCTGTATCCAATATTCTAGTGGGATGTCACGGCACCCTCTGATCGTTCCATTACCCACCGCAGCATTTATGTATTAATGTTTTTTTTTTTTTTTAAAGACAAAGGTCGTTATTTCCTGTTAGTTCCTCTCTTTTGCTTTGAAGTGAAAGTTTCTTTCACAAAAAGCCCTGGCATCTTAGGCTGAGTACACACTGTGCAGTATTTTACCACAATTTGGCCAACTGGGACACATTTTTAGGATTTCTTTCATCAAAGAGCAAGTTTTGTGTGTAGGCATCGCACATTCATTTTGATGGCCATATTAACAGGGAACAGCATTCACATTGCCTGCATAAGTGATGCTGTGGAGCAGGAACATAAGCATAGATGCAACTATTACACTTTCGGCACTGCATCTATTTTCACCACGCATATTAACTAAGCACTAAACTTAACAGAAAATCCATTGGAAATGCATTATAATCCTGTTTAACAACATACTATTTTGCATTACGGAATTATAGCAAATGGCTAAATTATCCAAATTTGTTAAAAAATAAATAAATTGAACAAGAAATAATATAGGCTATAACAAGAAGACTGCAAACCATATTTGTGTGTTTTAATGATAATGTCAGACTCCCCCAAAGAACACGATTTGAAATGTACTATTGTTACTAATAAGTGCTTAGTTCTGCAGCCATGTTGTGTTGAGCCAATCATCTCAGCCATAAATATAATTTTACAAATTACTTGATGCAAATAATTCTAGACAACATGAAATTAAGATTTTCCTGACTAGTAATCTAGATGGCTAAACGGACAGACAGATAGGATGATAGACAGAAGGATATAGTGGTAGACAGAAGGATACGATGATAGACAGAAGGATATAATGGTAGACTGACAGACAGAACAATATATAGACAGACGGATAGGTAGACAGAACGATAGACAGAATGATAGATAGACAGAATGATAGATGGATGGATGGGTGGATGGATAAATAGATAGACATATATATAGATAGATAGCTCAACTAACGTGATCATTATAAAGGTGTTTAAACAACAAAACACATCCACTTGTACATATTTGACAATCAGAATATCAGTGTTTCATGCTATAGCTAATACATTTGTGAATATTTTAATAAAAAGGGAAAGATTACATCATTCATCATTCATTCAGCGCTGTGTTGTTGGTGCAATTACGCGTCACCATGGAAACATTAAAGTGACAGGTTCTATATGACGGACGCCTTGAAAAACTCACGCTGGGGGGGGGGGGGGGGGGGGGGGTCAGTTAGAATATTTTAAACGTAAGTCTAAAAAAGGGCTAAGCTGCGTTCAACCCACACGACAATGCTAAATCTAACATGCTGGAACATGTGCTCACGCCCAACCAGCAAAGTCTGGAAATCACACAAACACTCTCAGTGGGGGTTGCCGTACGACTGAACGTGGGCTCGGTTTGTGATTTCAGATGCCAAACTGCTTTGATTCGAGGAGACTGCGCTTAACTCAGCATACGATATGCATCCAGGCACACGCCATTTACATCCCTCTCTTTATGAAATGAGAGAAAATATATAATTGAGAGGATCCATCCTCTAACGATAGAGAGCAGCAGTAATTGGCGAGTAAACACGGCTCTCAAGCCTCTCGAAGGAAATAAAAGTGGGAGCACACCAAGCCAAACAGAGAGTGCATTAAGCTGGGATAATGATCCCAGCTTGACTTAGATATTCCGGCTTTATCGTTCCCACCCACACTTCAGGCCTCGGCTGAGCTGCTCTGCTGTGACTTGCGCATGGAGTTCGGTTTTTCTCTAAGTGTTCCGTGGAGACGTGGTCCTCCCTCCAAACTAGTCCATTAGAGGCTGGGTCAATACCACACAGTGGGTGAGGATGAAGGGGTGTGAACGTGCTTCTGCTTGTGTCATCTCAGAGAGTGTTTCTGGATGCGTGAGTTCGCATGCGTGTCCCGATGTCAGTGCACTGCCTTTAAAAGCAATCACAAGTACGACTGACATATTGTACATGAAAAATGTGATTTGTCTATTGCTATTGAAAAGATAGATGTCGCTTTACAGCTTCAAGGGGGTACTTGAGGGGAATGAATAAACATGATAGTATTCAGCTATAAAAAGATTAGATTTTTCAATCAGGAATTGATTGGATGGTGAAAAGTGGGTGTTACACTCTTAAAAATAAAGGTTCAATCTATTGTTCAATCAAGAACCGATCACTGCACAAACGATTTTAAAGGTTTCTAATTCTGTTTTGGATGTCTCCAAAAATATGTTTACATGCATACTGTTACAGTCAGCAACTTGAGTGCCTTGAGAACCACCAGAGGGCACTCCACCTCAGACTATTATCACTCTAGCTAAGACTACATTACCCATAACCCACTGCCCAGACTATCAGCCATGATTGTATTCAGCTGTTGCTTGTTAGTTTCTGCCAGTTTGTTTGTTTGTTTGTTTGTTTGTTTGTTTGTTTACTTTGTGTTTCTACCTATTACCTGTTATCTGGATAAAGTCTTTGGATTACCAAATCCTCATCCTTCGTGTCTCGGAACAGTTCATGTCACATCCAGAGTCAGAAAACACTTTAATTTTCCCATAATTCACATTGCAGCATTACCTCTTTTCTCACAGTGTCTGGTAAAAAGGATTGGAAAAGACTGGAATTACTGACGACTTTGCAGGCAGTTCAGAATTGAACTTTGCAGACCTTTTACATTCACAAAAAGCTATATGACACATGAAAGGTATCTCAGAATCAGAATTAGGGTCACTTTAAAATGTTCATTACTGAAAAAAAATAAAATAAAATTTAAGAACTGTTCACAGAATGGTTCTTTGGGGAATGCCAGAGCCGTTGAAAAACAGTTTGACACCCAATAGTTCCAAAACACTGAATAGCTCCATCAAACTTAAAGCATCCAGTGTGGATAGTTACATGGCAACAGTTTTGAAAATAAACAAGCTGTTTTTAAAAATATGATTCATCCAGTCAGTGTTTCTGACCTCTTAATTTACAGTGTGAAATCTCAAAACCAGAATACTTGGGATTAACTACAAACCCATGGTAATGAGTATAAATAACTACTCATGAAGCAACCTGTTAGCAAAGAACTTAATACAGTTCATAGATTAGAACAGAATAGAATAAAATAGAATAGAATAGATATTTCTTCAGACCTCTAATGTGAGGGTTCAGACTACACAATATCAGCCCGAATTTGGCACGATCTGCAACATCATGTGCAACCGATGGATGCTCAATAACTAGAAGATACCCAGCTGAGTCAATAATCTATCCATTTTCCAAACCGCTGGTCCAATGTGGCTACAGCGTACCATCATAAATGTATAAATTCATTTTAAATGGATTAAATAGTTTAATTAAGGTTTATACATAGTTTCCATAACAGAGTTCAATATTCTTTGCATTACTACTGGAGCTACAAGTTTGCTAAGTTTCAAATGATTATTAAACAGCAAGCACAAAATATTAAAAAAAAAAAACATACAGCCCTTCAGGAGCACTCAGTGTCTGAATTAGCATGACCTAGTATGGAATTAGCATTAGGCTAGTACAACTATTGTTTGTGTATGCTCTTGTGAAATCAATCGCTAGTTTCGCCTTCTTGATGGCATCATGCACGTCATTAAAGGCAGCAAGGTGATGATTGATTGGGAAGCAATGTGTAGTTTAACGTTTCTTGCCCACGACACAAAACAAATTTAAGAGTCAAAATCACATAATTGTGCCTATCGTAACGGACACAAATATTGTGTAGTCTGAACCTGGGATAAAAAATGCCCATCTGACAAAGTGGACAGATCATGTGTGAATAGCTTGACAAAGCAATATTTCCAAAGGTAAATCTGTTTTGCTATGCAGTGCTGTGTTGCACATTTTGAGCAATTCTTTTCATAAACAGCCGCAATAAATATAGTGCTCATGATTTTGTTCTCGGCTTAAAAGTTCTTCACTAACTTATACAGCAATTCCTTCAAATAGGTCACACTAAGAGCGCTCATAATGAACAGCACAACATTTGAAAAGTCCATTCTTTCTCATTTATTTTGGTTCCAGGCAGCAGATGGGCTGTGGTTGATAACCAGTAGATGTAGGCTGCCTGTAATAGGCATAAAGTTGTTCAGATAAGAGAGCCCGCTTTATGAAAGAGAGGCTTTAATGGCATTTAAGCAGAGGAGGGGAAAGACTTCCGGTTTAAGAAGCTTTTCTTAGTAGCCTTTGTAAGATTCAGCTAGATATAGTAAATGGGACAACCAAAAACGAATCGATAAATATGATAATAATCAAAAATTACAGATTAGTTGGGTCTTATGGATTAGTAGGGACAAATAGAGTGCAAAAGTAAACAATACTCATTGTTTAAAATCAAATATTTTATTTATTTAGCAGTCACTCACAACCCTAACCTGGTTAGACCAAGCACAATTTCAACAGCACTGGAATTTTTAACACTCCAAATTTGAGTAATTGTGAAGAAAATGGGTAACCAAACCAAACCAGTTGATGGGCCTCATTGACTTCCATAGTATGGAAAAAATATATATATACTAGTGATGGGCCATTATCGGCGTTAACGTGCTGCGTTAACGTGAGACTCTTATCGCGCGATAAAAAAAATATCGCCGTTAATCTAAGTTGGGTTGGGATCATAAATAGCTTTTTCGAATATCGTTATTTTCGCGCAATTCTAATGTGTAGTATGACATAATTGACGCCGCGCGCCTACTGTCACAGATCGCGCAGCAGGGTATTTCCCTGTCAGGGACACAAAGGTGTACGTTCACTTTGTTGGGCGACGTTCCTCTCGTTACTTTATTTGAATGCAATACGTTGTTAAATGAGTTTATTCCAAGCGCGCTGTATCCTTTGTATGGGCATGAGCGATGCTCATTTACAAATGAATCACTCTTTTGAGTCGTTTCTGTTCAAAGACTTCATCAAACAAGAGCTGCGTCCCAATGTGCATACTACGCCCTAAATAGTATTTAAAATAACTAATGTCACATACTATTTAGGATGGATAGTATGCACATTGGGACGCAGCAAAGTTGTCAGATCTGTCTAAATCGGTTCGCGAATCAGTTGATCTGTTCAGTTCCTCACGCACTGAATCGTCTGAACTCTGAAGCACTTTCAATTCACCTTGAGGAGTCGTAAGTAACAGGAAGATTTAAGAACATCAAGAGCGTTGGATGAAGTGGCCGTGGATCTACAGTTTAGTCTAGTGAAAGCAAATCTGCAAATGCATCATATTTTTGTCAGCGATGAAGATCTTTATTAGTTGAACATCTTCATAAACTGTCTGTGAATGAATGATTCCACAGGACGATAGGCCTACATTCGAGTTCATTTCATTCAGGTAATACATTTTACAACCAAACAGATTATTACGCCACGATAGCACTACTAAAAAGTATGACATTATCCGGGTTTTGGACATACATTAATTTATAGGCTACAAAAAAAAACGCTTCAGGGCGTCGGTGCACTGGTTAACAGGTTAAATAAGCTACCATTGTCCACAGTTTATGAAATGAACACCCGCCATCCCGCGGTAATGTGTGTGTATTGCGCAGTGGCATAATCACACTGTAGAGAATATAAGGATGAACCAAACACAAATGAATCTTCCATTTGATTCATTCAAACAGAACTCAATCACTAATTCAGCCATAAAAGATCCCGACGCCAGATAGTCTAGGCACCCCCTCCAGAGAAGATTTTTATGGCCAAGACTCCATAAAGAGATAAGCCAAAGCAGGAAGAACTTGTCATTGTTCATTCTTAACCAAGACAAATCTCCTCACAAATGGTCAAACAGGCCTGACCACCTTTGACCTCCCTCAGCATCACCACTGCTAAACAGGACAGAGTTATTTAACAGACCACGCTTTCATTCAGAGACCAGAAAGACTTTTACACTTTACATATCAAACCACATTAATTCTGCACATTCTGCAGAGAACAACTCACACAGAACAATGCTCAGTGGACTCATAATCAAACATCATAATTCTTGTTTTTCCTACAATTCATGTTTGTATTATGCTTAGATTCCATATAAATCATGTAATGATGATTATAACTGTGTGCATGAATGAACGAGCATCGTGCTTCCAATCAAAATAATCGTATGCCCTTAATTCATAAGATGGCTTATTTGAAATCTGTGTAAAATGCTTTGTATGATTATAATAATCTATAATGTTAAACTGTGATCTCTTGTTCTCTCTGCTAGTGTTGGAGAGCAAGCAGATCATAGATACCGCCTGATTTACGATAAGAAGAAACGAGGTCCACCTCCTAAGATGATGCCATTGTCCAATTGGCCAGAATTCTCCAAAAGAGGTTGGACTAACTTTAAGTTAAAGACCCGAACAAGGCAGTTCAGTTCAGTTCAGAGTTCAGTTCAGAGAGCAGTTCAGTTCTCTTACGAGAGTATCTCTCGTACTGCGTAATATCTTACGCTATGGGGAAACACTCTTTCCTCGAGATATTGAAGCCAAAAATTATCCTTAATTTTTTTAATCATGCAAAACGCTTTTGCAGCAGCAAGCAGACAAGGGCGAAACAGCTCGCGCGCCCATTGGCTGCCTCGCTGGAAAAGCTGCAGCCTATCGAGTGAAGGCACTGCGTGACGTAATGACGAATGAAGACGCTTCGCGCTCATTTCGTCATGTCCCGCCAGTATAGGCGTGGTCTCGCCCTGTAAATACCCCTCGATAGCTGTATTTCTCTGATTTTTCATTCTTCACGCGAAGCTCACGCATCGCGGGATCCAGAGTGAGAAGCCGCGCCGTTGACTTGTAGCCTTCTCAGCGGGACGTGCCATCTTCTGAAGTCGCTGGCCCAGCCGCCTTCAACTGCCGTACCTGCTGCGCTTTCCGGCGTACTATATCCTTTTACTCTGCTAAGTGTGTGTGTGTGTGTTTGCTTACGTGACGCAACACCCATTTCTACTGTTCTAAAAGAGCTGCGTCTTTTTAAAGATGCTTTCCTGTGGTTCTTGCCGAGCCCCACTCAGCGACGAGGACCGCCACGTCATCTGCGTGTCCTGCCTGGGTGAGGATCACGCGGCCACCGCGCTCGCTGACGGCGGATGCCATCATTGTAAACGCTTGCCTATGGTGACTCTGCGGACTCGCCTGGCGTCGTTCTCCGAGCCCGCATCCCAGCCCGCCGTGATGCCGCGCCGCAAGAAGCGCCGCGCCCTGCGCGCTCCCGAGCTATTTCCAGCCCGCCAAAGCTCGCCGGTTCGCCCGCCAGCTTCGCCGGCTTCGCTCGAGTCGCTCCCAGACGGACAGCGGCCGCCGTCTGCCGCCGCGTCCGCACTTGAGCTCGACAAACTACCGGAGACGGCATTGAAACTGAGCCGATGCGTCCGCTCTCTCAAGCCGTGGATTACATCGGCCTGAATGGTGAGATACATTTGTGGCTAACGCTATCCGAGATGACGGAAGCTGAGCGCTCCGTGTTCCTCGACGTTCTCGCTCTGCTGGACGCCGCCCCCCTCAGCGCGGGCCCCGGCCGAGGATTGAGATAGAGCCCGAGGTCTCAAGGCCTTCCTAGTCTCTCTAGGAAAGCGACGGTGTTCAGTTCCCGCTGCGGCCGGAATTTCACCAAAACTTCTCGCTCGTTCAGTTCCAAGCAATGTGACTGTTCCAGTGTATTTCGCAGTGAGCAAGCTGGTTCCACAGCCCGCTTGCCTGCGCACAATGGCCGCCGTTTCGGCTAACTAGCAGCGCCGCCAGGCCCGAGATCAAACACCGCGCTCTCGCTCTGCTGGACGCCGCCCCCCTCAGCGCGGGCCCCGTCCGAGGATTGAGGTAAAGCCCGAGGTCTCAAGGCCTTCCTAGTTTCTCTAGGAAAGTGACGGTGTTCAGATCCCGCTGCGGCCGGATTTCCACCAAAACTTCTCGCTCGTTCAGTTCCATGCGTTGTGACTGTCCCAGTGTATTTCGCAGTGAAGCAGCCGGTGTCTCAGCCCGCTTGCCTGCGCACAAAAGCCGTTTCTATGGCTACCCAGATAAATCCAATAAAGAGTGCATTTTCTGGTGTTCCGGCCACGGCCGATGGTGTTACGAGTGTTGTAAGAATGCCCACGTCCCAGTGCCCATTCCCACACCCAGACACAGCCCGCCACGGTGCAGGGCTAGCACAAATAAAACCAACTCATGTTGGTTGTGCAGAAAATGTGGTGAACGCGCCCATACAATGCCCGCTTACACTACACGATGCGTGTCCCTTGGTTTCTGTAAAACGAAACTAACACACATTTAGTCGGCGCGAGCCGACAGTGTTCTCAGTGCAGTAAATGTGCCCGCTGTTCCGCATTTCCTCACTGACACGCCGAATCCCACGGGATTCACCCCCGCTCGCTTTCTCTGCACAACCTGTCACAGAGAAGCTGAGCGCGGCCAGGCTGCCGGCTTTGATCAGCGCGCGCCTGCCCGCTGTGATTAGCGCGCACCTCGCACGCTGTGAACACAGCGTTGATTCAGTCGGCGCGAGCCGAGTATTCTCCGTGCAGAAAATGTGCCCGCTGTCTCGCGCCCGCATTTCTCACAGACACTCCGAATCTCACGGGATTCACCCCCGCTCGTCTTCTCTGCACAACCCGTCACAGAGAAGCTGAGCGCGGCCAGGCTGCCGGCTTTGATCAGCGCGCGCCTCGCACGCTGTATACACAGCAGTGATTTAGTCGCGCGAGCTGACAGTATTCTCAGTGTAGTAAATGTGCCGCATTAGTAAATGTGCCCACATTCCCTCACACGCGCCGAATCCCACAGGATTCGCCCCGCTCGCTCTCTGCGCGTCCCGCCATAGAGAAGCTGAGCGCGGCCAGGCTGCCCGCTGTGATCAGCGCGCCCCCCGCCTCGAACGCTGTAAACACGGTGCTGTGTTCCCAGTACACAGGGGCTCTCGAGCTGCCGTCCTGCCGCGGCCAGAGCCCAGATTTCATTCTACCCCTAGCTATTCACGCAGATGCGTGGTCAAGGCTTCCCGGGGTATCAGAATGGGTGTTGAACACTATAACGAGAGGCTGTTCGCTACAGTTCGCTCGACGCCCCGCCGTTATACGGCGCGAGTCGAAACTACGGTGTATAGCGAAGTGTTTTAACTACTTCGAGCCGAGATAGCGAAACTACTGAGAAAAGGGGCTATAGAACCTCTATCTCAGGGCGAAGGGGGCTTATACAGCAGATATTTTCTGGTACTGAAAAAAGATGGTGGTCTCAGGCCCATTCTAGATCTGCGACTGCTGAACAGAACGCTCGGGAAGCGCCAGTTCAGAATGCTTACGACCAGGAAAATCCTCGCGCAAGTGCGCCAAGGAGACTGGTTCATGTCAACAGATCTGAAGGACGCCTATTTTCAAATACAAATAGCGTCCCATCACAGGCGATTCTTGAGATTCGCCTTCGAGGGCTAGGCATATCAATACACAGTCCTGCCGTTCGGCCTGTCCATAGCACCCCGTACGTTCACGTAGTGCATGGACGCGGCCCTCGCCCCCCTGAGACTTCGGGGCATGCGAGTTTTGAACTACTTGGACGATTGGCTGATTCTAGCTCGTTCACGAACGGAGCTCATAGAACACAGGGCCGCATTACTCGAGCACCTCGAGGAGCTGGGCCTTACAGTCAATTGGGCGAAAAGCTCACTGCTCCCCAGTCGGAGAATTTCCTTCTGGGAACAGTGTTGGACTCGCTATCCATGACAGCACGCCTGTCACCGGAGCGCGGATTGAATATTCAGCACGTCGCGAGATCCTTCCGCCACGGCTCTATAGTCCCGCTCAGAAGGTTTCAGAAAATGCTGGGTCTGATGGCCTCAGCAGCCTCCGTACTCCAGTTGGGCCTGCTCTGCATGTGCCCACTGCAGCTATGGCTAAAAGCACGAGTTCCCCCAGGGCGTGGACCGCGGGTCTATTTCGCCTCAGGGTCGACCTTCAGTGCGTCTCAGCTCTGAAACCGTGGAAAAGTGACCGACTGGTATCAGTCAGGTGTGAGTCTGGGGATCGCCTCGGGTGTGAAGGTGGTGTCTACGGACGCCTCCACATCGGGGCGGGGAGCGCTGCTCGAGGGCAGACCACTAGCTGGCCTATGGTCAGTACGGGAGAAGCTCCTTCACATAAACTGCTTGGAATTAATGGCAGTCGACAAAGCGCTAAGGCGCTTCTGTCCCCAGATAATAGGCCACCACGTATTGGTCCGGTCGGACAACATGTCAGTGGTGGCGTACATAAATCGCCAGGGCGGCATCAGGTCCACACGCCTTTGCAGGCTGGCGGAACCCCTCTTGGTCTGGGCCCAGCGCAACCTCCTTTCTCTGAAAGCGGCGCACGTGCCTGGGCACCTGAATACGGGTCCAGACAAGCTGTCCAGAGACAACGTCCCGACAGGAGAATGGTCGCTGCATCCGCAGACGGTCCAGCTGCTGTGGGAAACGTTTGGCAGAGCGCAGGTGGACCTGTTCGCGTCCCGCGAGAACGCTCACTGCCCAGTATTCTTCTCGAAAAGCAGGGACGCGCTGGCCCATGCTTGACCCAGCGGTCCCCTGTATGCTTTTCCCCCTGTCTCGCTCCTGCCTCAGGTGTTGGAACGGATCAGGGAAAATGGATGCCCAGTGCTGCTTGTAGCTCCGCTCTGGACGAACCAGGCTTGGTTTCCGGTCCTGATGCGGATGGCCAGCACTGCCCCGTGGCCTGTACCGTTGAGGAGAGATCTCCTCTCTCAGGCGGAGGGCTCGATTTGGCATCCTCGCCCGGAACTGTGGTCCCTGCACGCATGGGCCATCAACGGGTACCCGCTAGCCTCCCGGAAGGAGTGCTAAACACGATCGCGCAGGCTAGAGCTCCGTCTACCAGACGGCTCTATGCCTCGAAATGGTCGGTGTTCTCTACTTGGTGTCGAGCCCGTGGCTTTTCACCTGTGGACTGCGGGGTTAAGGAAGTGCTTGCCTTCCTTCAGGAGCTGATGGATAAGGGAAGGACCCCATCCACGCTCAAAGTTTACGTGGCGGCCATAGCACCGTTTGCTAAACCGGTGTCTGGCCAGTCGCTGGGGAAAACGACTTAGTCGTGCGTTTCCTACGAGGAGCTCGGAGGTTAAACCCTCCCAGGCCCCCTTCAGTCCCGGCTTGGGACCTTTCCACGGTCTTGGAGGCCATGAAAGGCGCCCCGTTTGAGCCGATCCAGCTGTCGGACATGAAGCACCTGTCCCTTAAGACGGTGTTTCTATTGGCTCTCGCTTCAGTGAAGCGTGTAGGGGACTTACAGGCGCTTTCTGTAAGCGCGTCTTGTCTGGAGTTTGGGCCTAACGACTCAAAGGTCGTACTCAAACCGAGGCACGGCTACGTGCCGAAATCCCTCAATACACCGTTTAGGGCCCAGGTAATTTCCCTGTCAGCCCTTCCGGTTCTCGATGAGGAGAGGGACGTGAGTCTCCTTTGCCCTGTCAGGGCGTTAAGGGCTTATGTATCCCGCTCGCCTGAGTTCAGGCAGACCGAGCAGCTTTTCGTTTTGTTTGGCGGCCGTTCTAAGGGACTCGCCGCCTCAAAACAGAGCCTATCCAGATAGATAGTGGATGCCATAGCGCTGGCTTACACTTCCAAGGGCCTGCGGTGCCCATTGGGTGTCAAAGCGCACCCCACAAGAGGCGTGGCCTCGTCGTGGGCATGGTATAGCGGGGTCTCCCTGCAGGATATCTGTACGGCTGCGGGCTGGGCCTCGCCGTCGACATTTATCAAGTACTATAACCTGGAGGTGCCCGCCTTACAAGCTAAGCTTTTGGCGGTCTGAACTTCGGGCTTATCGGCCGCCAATGCGGCTATGTTGCCCTTACGGGTCGGTACCCCTACGGGACTTTTATGAAGGAGTGACGCTTCTAGCCTCTCCTCCTCTACTCTATGTGAGTTATGGTGATTATGCACTAGATGTGCCCCGGGCTTGGCCCCGGGACTCTGGTGTTGGATCCCTGTCCGCACGGCGTTTTGTATGGGGTCCCCATAGCGTAAGATATTACGCAGTACGAGAGATACTCTCGTAAGAGAACGTACTCGGTTACTAACGTAACCTCGGTTCTCTCTAGAGAGGGAACGAGTACTGCGTATCTTGCCGTGCTTGAACTATGCTCTGGTTCGCTTCGGTGTACAAAATCAGAGAAATACAGCTATCGAGGGGTATTTACAGGGCGAGACCACGCCTATACTGGCGGGACATGACGAAATGAGCGCGAAGCGTCTTCATTCGTCATTACGTCACGCAGTGCCTTCACTCGATAGGCTGCAGCTTTTCCAGCGAGGCAGCCAATGGGCGCGCGAGCTGTTTCGCCCTTGTCTGCTTGCTGCTGCAAAAGCGTTTTGCATGATTAAAAAAATTAAGGATAATTTTTGGCTTCAATATCTCGAGGAAAGAGTGTTTCCCCATAGCGTAAGATATTACGCAGTACTCGTTCCCTCTCTAGAGAGAACCGAGGTTACGTTAGTAACCGAGTACGTTTCGGTTCGGTTCAGTTCGGCAGTTCGGCTCTGTGTTAAATTAAGTTGGTGCCTCTCTCTATAAAAAAACAGCAAGAGAGTGTTCATGTTCGTACGCTTCTACATCGACCAGACCAAGTTAGACCAGGCCAGCAGACAAACCCATCAAGATCGGAGTTTAAACAGCTTCATTCAAGCCATCTCATCTCTTACTTTCATTTCTTCCTTTATTTTATTTTCTCGTTAAAAGTCTCGTTCTAAGTTAAGTTTTGCTGTAAAGTTCGTTTACACGTCTCTCCTGCAACGCACTTCGAACTGTAAAGACTCTTGTTCATCCATCCGCCAACACATCACGTGACCGGCGGTTCAGAAACTCCAGCCAGGCAGACAAAGACAACCAGCCACGCGGACCCAGCCGGGAAACCCCTTGACGAAGCACCTCAAATAGGGAATTCCCTGGCCTAAGCAACGCAAAGGACAAGCAAGTAACCTCCAGACTCTAGCTGAACTGGTGTTTTTTTTTATTTAAATTGAATAACCTGTCTAAGAAACGAAGGTTTAAATTAATGCTTGGTGGTTCGTTCAGGTTTATGTCTTGCAAAGTGCATCTCACTCTGAAAACTCACTCTTTCTCTCTCTTTCTCTCTTTCCTCTGCGCCTTGTATGAATGTGTGTGTGTGATTGTGTTTAGACCTTAGTTTTATGTGTTTAGAATAATCAATAAAGTCTTGTTTATATTTGAAAAGATATTTGTCTTGTGTTGTGTGCTTACACATTTAATGCCTTGTACTGCCGATCTAAAGTTACCTTGCTAATACATAGTGTTTCACTATAGATTGGATATTTATATCTGTTGCCAAGGTTTAAATTACGGCCCGTTCAAATGAACTCTAAACGAGTCATTTGCTCGGTTCCATAGTGATTCGGTCAATGATTCATTGCAAATCGATGAATCATTCCCTTTGAGCTAAATTGGCCTTCCGGCCCCCTTAAATACATTTTGTGTATATTATTATTATGTAGGATCGCTTACATTAGTGAATAGTTTACATTGATTGAAACTAATGTGTTTAAAAAGGAGGCTATTGCAGTAAAAAGGCAGGTTCACATAAAATCATTATGACATATGATGACATTATTTTTTGATCTAACGAGCATTGGCGATGCAAAAACGGACTGTCGTGCGTATTTTTTTTTTTCTTCTTCCAATTACTATGTTAAAAAAAAAATATGTTACTTGTTCAATTAATAAGTTTGTTTGATGACAAATCGCTAAAAATGAAATTGGCCTCCCTTTCTGGCATTGCGTTTTTTTTTGTTTTTTTTAACGATATTCGACTTTTGCTCCTCGATTGTCGAATGGCATTTTTGGCAGAAATTCACATCCCTATGCGAGGCGAACTATTCTCAAATACTTACTTTTAGTCATTATTTGGGTAGCACACATATTCTGAATGCCTTCGGGGAATTCAAATGAGCCATTTTAATCTAGATTAATCTAGATTAATTTTTAAATTAATCTAGATGAATCTAGATTAAAAAAATTAATCTATGCCCACCTCTAATATATACTATGGAAGTCAATGGGGCTCATCAACTGTTTGGTTACTGACATTCTTCAAAATATCTTCTTTTGTGTTCAGCAGTAGATGGAAATCCATAGAGAGTAATTGATGACAGATTTTTCCATTTTTGGGTGAACTATCCTTTTAACAGGAAGTTACATCCTTGTAAAGTAATCACATCCCAGAGTGTTACTGACAGACTGGGAAGTAAAAATTGTGAAAAAAGTGTGTTTTAAAAAATCAAAGCCTATTCTAGTAGACCCCCAAACACAAAATCAAGACATTTTAAAAAGTGCATACTATGGCCTCTTAAACATTGTCAGTAATTACCCAGGTAGAAAAAATCCTTACCTCATATGTCTTAAAATACTGAGTAGAATGGTTACAAAATATCAGTAAGATTTCATGTGTTCTGTGTAGTTTTTGTCTTTTCGAAATCTCGTCGGAGGCAGTTTCTCCCTCTAATTGAGCATCTGCCTTCCTCCAAGTCTATCCGAGCCCAAACTCCCTCTCCGCACAGCTAATCATTTGCGCTATATTTAGCTGGAGTTGTGCCTGCCTGCCCATGTCTTCGTGTTTAGCCTTATCCCTGGGCACACGGTAATTGTGAAACTTGTTTCGTAAAAACAGTACCACCAGAGGAAAAATAAACAAGTCCTTCGGCAGTGTAGGGATTTTGACTAAGGGCAAAATGCCAGCAGGTGGTCATGTTTCGCAATCGCGGGGATAATCGGTGCAAGGCCACTTCAGCTCACCATGAGGGGCTTACTGCATGACTCAAAGAATATATGCGTCGAAATATAAAAAAAAAAAAAAAACAATGCCACCAGCATTTTTTGTCCCAATTCACTAAGCACATAGTGCCAACGGCTCTGTTTCTCTGCACCACAATCAAGAACTTTTCAGAACGGATAGCACAATCTCCCAGAATGCATTTTCCCCCCAACTGTTTGTATATGTGAACTAAAAATGCATTCAAAACAAACACAAAAGCGACTTGGGGACTCCAAAACATTTTCCAGCATGCTTTCAGGAAACAAAACATGTTTTATTATTGATCATCTTTGCAGTCTTGCACTCAAAGGCACCATTTTGCAGATTTTCCGCTATATTTAACTGATTGGGTTACTCTATTCTAGTTATGGTTGTTTGTTAGACCTATTGTAACTTCGAGACTACGGTGATGAGTCTAGAGAAACGAAACGAAACTGAAAGACTATGGTCCGAGATGCTGATAGGCTCTAGTATCTCAGCGATTCACTAGGAGCGTACACAAAGGATAACGTAACGGTAGTAAAGAATTAGGAAAAGTAAAAAATGTAATTAAATAATCAAAATAAATAAAGTTTTGCTCTAACCGATTACCATTCGGAATGCTGGAGCCAAAGCATAAAACACGGTATCTGCTCAAAAAACTAATAAAAATGAAACCATTGAGTTTCTAATCCCCGGTTTTAAGAGTCTATCGAGCACTGTAAATTGGATATTATAATATTTTGCAGAGGGTTCATTGTGATCATTATCAGTCACTAAAAGTGGCAGGCAATGTTCTTTCCCACACACTATCTATATCCTCAGCTCTCCATCCATTCTAGTCAAATCAGAAACAAAATTTACACAGATCTGTCCCAGCTGCTTATATATACCACTCACATTCGCATACATTTACCATCGGATGACCAGTCGTTCACCCAAAAATGAATAAACAATACTCTCCCATTATTCCAAACCTGTATGAACACAAAATAAGATATTTTGAAGAGTATTAGTAACAGTTGATGTAGCCTACCTCATTGACTTCCAAAGTATTTTATTTCCCTACTATGGAAGTCAATGGGTTACATCAACTGTTTGACTTTTTAGAGTGACGCCAATGGATATGTGTATTTTTTGTCTTCTGGTGTTTCTGCGCTGTTATACTCAGCAGAAAAATAATTAGTAATAAATGTAAAAAAAAAAAAGGCATCATGCTCTTAAAGGCCTCCATACAATAAACAGAGAAGAGAGCACAACATTCATGAAATACATTCTTGTGCACTGCAAAATCTTTCAAACATCTACCTATAAAGTGCACATCTTTCCCAGTGCATCCATAAATAAAAATGCAACTCTGTGTATTGTTTATGCCGCATAATAACATATACGTGGCAAGTACCGCACATCTCTTTATGCAAAATCTTCTCTATACAGAGCCACGGGTAAAGACCAGTGCTCAAAGAGCGTCAGTGTTTGGAACTCAATGTAGACTTAGTGTTAAGACGGGCTGTGAGCCGTCATGCTAATGGAGGCTAAGAGGCATCGTGAGACGGGACCCCCCAGCAAGCCTCCTCATCATTACTGCGAGGAGACCACAGTGCACACCTAATGGGCTCTCCTATTAGAAGCCATCATTCACAAATCCCTTTGTCACGTACCACTATAGCGCTGCTCATTCGCGTAGAGATCCAACACGAGTGCTTAAAGGGGCTGAGATCAACATGTTCATGCTAATGAGGCAGCATGTGGCCACACAGAGACGTCTGTGTGATGATGGTTAAATAGTCACTTGAGAAGTCCATAATAGTGTAATACTGCAGAGATGGGGTTGAAAAATCCACAAAATTATACTCTTCATGCTGGAAATCACTCGGATCTCCAGTGTTGGTTGCGGCTTAATGAAGAAAAGGAAAGAGACAGAAACATGATCGTTGGTCTATGAGATATAAAGCATGCCTGCGTGTAGTATCAGACTCGTTTGCACATAAGACAGCAAGCACTTTCTGAAAAAATGCATGCACTGATCTGAAGTAAATGAAAAAAAAACAATGACAGAATGAATGAATAAATGATAGAATGAATGAACAAAGGACTGAATGAATGAATAAATGAATGAATGAATGAATGAATGAATGAATGAATGAATGAATGAAGATGAACGGACGGACGGACGAACAAACGAATGAACGAATGACAGGATAAAAGAATGAACGACTGAATGATAGAATGAATGACTAAATAAATGAATGACTAAATTAAAATTAAATAAAAATCCCCATAACTAACAAGCTTTGCCCTAAATAAATATAAAATGCCTATACAAACCAAGCTTTTTTGCTCTTAAAAAAGTAAATAAACTAATATGCAAACAAAAATCAAATACACGTTAACAAACAAATGCATAAATAAATGTAAACCCATACACAAACTACAGTAAGTAGCTTTTTTGCACTGTAAATAAATACATGAATGCACTTAACTCTTTTAAAAAGTAACTAGCTTTTCAGCACGTAAACAAACAAACAATTTTACAGCAACTAGTGGTTTGAAGAGAACTTGGTTTGGAAACATTACATCTGCTGTGTATATATTTCACATTTGTGAGTTGCTTTGGATAAAAGCTAAATGAATAGACATGTAATTGCTCATCAGGGCTCTCTTGGTCTGAAACGACAACAAACAAAACCCCCCCAAAAAAACATGATCAGTCATTTACGTCATTCAGACAGTGCATTTCTGTCTGGAATAGGCTGGTTGTTAAGCAGAATAAGCTGCAAAGTGGATCAGACTTTATGCTGACCAAATGTCTGGCTCTGTGAAACTAGCCTATATGCACCAGTATCCGGTTAAAGCTAAAGCAGTCTGCTAGGAAAGTCAAAAATCCGTAATCCCAAACCAAGACTTAAAGATGACAAGACAAAAAAAGACTGAGAAACTGCCAAAAAAAAAAAAAAATGACATCCCCAGTCTCTGCTGTACATGGACAATTGGACAGCAGTTCTTGTCAGACTGTCAGTTCCAATTTAATTCCTGTGAAAACAGAGAAAATAATATAATAGCAGAAAACGGCAAAGAGTGTAACTCGATGAGAAACGCTTGCTGCCTTGTAGTTTTTGTTGTTGTTTATATGTCAGGCCATGTGCTTTAGAAGACATGATAGATGTTGTAATTAATGTTATTGTTAATCAAACTGCTGTGTCAGGTGAAAACACTCTTTATGAAGTACAAGACAAAATATAACACTAGAGTCAGAGCAAACAATGCTTAGTAGTTAGTCAAGCTTAACAAGCCACTGTCTTGTTTTTCTACTTTATCTGACACTTAAAATTACTTTCGTTATTGTTACCTTGTGTAGTTTAAGTTGATCTAGTCACAATTAATCATATTTTTAAACCTCTTGAGGAAAAAAACGAAGTGCTGTGTTGATTAAATGTGCACTTGTACTCCAAATCTTTTAAGTAGGCTATTGTTTTATTGATCACAGAGAATATAATATTAATGAACTAAAGGGCATACAAGTGTACTTTTACTTTTACTGTAGTTTTAACTGAACGTTTTCATTAAACTTTCATGGCCCCCAGAATATTTGTTCTTGTTTTAATATCTGAACATGCAATATATCAAAAGACAGAACAGAGCCTCTGCTTCATATATATATATATATATTCTAGCTTTATATTCTAGGTTAGTTTCATAAAAAGCAACATTTTGAACAAAAAGCTGAGAAAATTGAAAAATTCACGTCCGGATCGGATTCAGAACGATGAACAAAACATATGTGGAGTAGATTGAATCCATCAACACCCCCAAAGCTTCACAGTCCTGTACCTCTTCCTGTTCATTCAGTAACATTCGGCAGTTTTGCCTGTGCATTATTTTACATGTGCATAACCAATGCTTCTATCACTTTTTTCTGCTTCTTCTTCTGTGTTTTGATATGGAGATGCAGTACTTTCTCAGATGATGTGTATACACATTATCAATTATAATAGCACCCTCAACCCTATAACTGTCACGTTTTGATGTATTGAGTTCTGTTTTGTATCTTGTCTTCCCCTGTCTTTTGTGATTTTGGTTTAGTCCTGTTAGTTTTCCCGCTCCTCGTTTGTGTCCAATTTTCTGCACCTGTTTTCAGTTAATTATCTTGTTTGGTTCAGTTCATTTAAGCCCTGTGTTTTCCCTCAGTGTTTGTCGATCGTCGTCAATGTATGGTTGTGTGTTAACCCTGAATTCCTGGAGTTTTGTTCTTGTTTGATTTTGGAAAGTTTCATTTTGGTAATTAAAACTATTATATTGAAGCTCCCGTGTCCTCGTCTTCAGTCACCTGCACCCAACCCTGACAATAACAGTGAAAACTTGGATTTTTGGATAATTCTGTCAATGGCAGGAAAGTGTGATGTCATAAATGACGGAAAATTCTGTTAATGGCAGGGAAAGAGTTAAGCACTGCAGACGAGGAAACACTTTCACAACTACATCTTCCAGATGAAGTTAACTTAGTGTTACACACACCAAATTGAGCATATTTTTTCAACTGACATGACATTTTTATAGTGTAGATTTCAAGAAGGCTTCTGAGCATTCCAGCATCTGGCCCATGTCTCATTTTACATGACACTTCTGAAAGATGAAACGTCGGAGGGAATCGCATCCAGAAGATTTGATAGCCAGAGAGTCTCACAAACACGAATGAACTCTGAGGGTAAAAGAGTTGTGCTTTTGTCACTCGAGGGATATATTAAAGGTCAAAAGAAAGGTGACCTTCAAGCCAGATGAAAAGAAAATAGACCTCTCCATTTACATACACTTCTCTGACAGATGTGATCCAGCTTGGAGTCAGAGGAGCTGGCCGAGAGAGTGTTTAAAAATTAAACTCACTCCATTTTAAATGGCTTGTCAACTTCAACTATCATGCATCATACAACATGTGTTCTACATGGAACTTGGATATCATATCTAATTTTTTAAGCATTCACCTCCCATGTACAGTACATTTATTAGTAAAGGGAAGGATTAGGAAATGTGGCCATCATTTACTCACTCTTATGTCGATCATAACACATATACTGTCCCTAGGAGAAAAAACCCATGCTGATGCTTCATTAAAAGAATAAAATTACATTTGAGTGTTATTTTGTATTCTGTATGTACACACACACACACACACACACACACACACACACACACACACACACACACACACACACACACACACACACACACACACACACACACACACACACACACACACACACAATATTTCTATAAACTTTCTTGAAAATAATACGTGTACAGTACACTTATGTATTAAAAGTGTATGGAAAATATGTTGTACATTTTTTATCTGATGGTTACACCACATGACATTATTAGAGTCATTAAATTGAATCTAAAAATGTAATGTGGTGTAACCATCAGATAAAAACATATTTTCCATACACTTTTAATACATTTTTTATCTGATGGTTACACCACATGACATTTTTAGAGTCATTAAATTGAATCACTCATTAAAATGTAACACTACAATAAAGTTCCATTATGTACCTTTAGTTAATGCATGAACTAACATTAACTAACAATGAGCAATAGCTACATGTGTTACAGTAGTTATTATTATTGGTTAACGCTAGTTAATATTCTTGGTTAACGCTAGTTAATACAATTACAACTGTTAGTTCGTGTTAGCTCAGGTCCAATAATATTAACAGATACAACTTTTGATTTTACAATCACAATTAGTTGTATTAGCAAATGTTGAAATTAACATTAACCAAGATTTGTTCACAGGTTATAACTACATTTAGTTACAGTATAACGAATGTGGAAAAAGGTTTTTTTCAAAACCAAAACCATTTTCCTTTTCTTTGTCATGTACATTCTGATCTGTCATTGACCCACTGACGGAAATAACATGTTGCTCTAGCTCAGTGTTCAATGAGGAAACCAAAACGGTATTCTCAACTTGTTGTGCCGGCTGCGAGAGCGAATTCAGCTTGAATTATAAATGTATCCCCTCAGCAACTTGCCACAGAAATAATCACACTTTTTTTCATTTAGAGGTGAGGAAAGATTGAAGCAGACAGAGAGGGGAGTAAAATATCTCTCCGAGGAGTCGTGGATCTACTATAAACCAGTCTAACCTCATTCTCAGCTTTAGTGTTTCCCAATGAGAAGAAGAAGCATACAGTGAGTAAGAGAAACCAAAAGACATGAAACACATTATACACATACCTATTCCTCAGGCTTTGCCACACAAGATCTTGTTGCTAATTTATTTCATTATTTCAACATCGCTGTAATAGAGAGAAAGACGGGAGAATGGGATCCGAGGCACATCCGAAAAGCAATCTCAGCTTCAGGCTACCAATGCATGAGAAAAACAGACTACTTTTTATTTAAAATAAAGCCATTTGATTTAAACTGTTAATACTGTCTGCATCAAGGGAAGAGAGTGATAAATGTAAGATTAGGAAATGCTTATTATTGTAATTGTTAGACAAACCGAAATGACATGTTTAATTGTGTTGCACAACAATTATCCTAATAGTCCAGTTGGGTGGGATCTGATTGTTCTTTGATTTAAATGTATTTTTGATAGGTTCAGCAAAAAGAAAACTTTTTTATTTGGGTTAAAAATCTTTTAAATGGTCCAAAACCACTTGATTAAGAGAAACAACACTGCACACTGATTTGAATGACATTGCCTTTGCAGTGTAGATTGAGTCTGGGATCTTTTTTGACAATATTTATTGTGCATGCAACTGACAAGCACACCCAGGCATACGTAGTTGTCTTTAGTTGCTTATTTGATATTTACCATATGGATGGGTTATCACTTAAATGCATTTGATGAAAATGTAAATCACAAATAAGTATATTTCAAAACCAACAAGGTTAAAAACCAAACGTACTTCATGTGTTAACATTTCAACTGGTTTTAAAAATCAAATATGTCAAAAAGATGATTTAATATTACTTCTTAATTAGGACTAGGTTACACCACCGAATATTATTTTTCTACTGGTTTATCTTTTAACTCAGAATCTCAGAATACATCCTAACCGCAAGTGCCTCCCTCTTCCATCCTTTCAAAATACATCATCCCTTTCACATGGTCAAACGTGTCTCTTCCTGAATCTTTCAACTCACATTGAATCTTTGACTATTGAGACCAGATAGGAAGATTATAGCCCCTCTCCAACTCAAATACTTTTGAACTAAAATCTACAAAGAGACATGATATCAATACCATGCCAATATCTGGCTCAGCATTAGGGATGAAGGTGGCAGCGCATAGCAATTTAACTCAGCTGAGGCTTATTCCCCACAGAGGAAAATGACTTCGGTGCCAACTTACTTTTAACTTAATGGATTTTACCTTTGCTTTCACTAAGGCATCTTCATGTTTGCTGCGCTGTGTTAAAACCCTTTACTCTAACCTAATACTCTTCATAGCCGGAGAACCCAAGACACCACTTAGCCATGGTGTTCTTAACAACCCCCTACAGTTTCAGCCTGCAGATAGAGGAAACCTTCACTAAACCTTCATTAACCCAAATACCTATTTGATTACCCCAGCTTTAACATCTAATGAATTTAGAATAAACAAGCAAACACATATATAAGCGATATCACACGAGTAGGAGTGTTCTATGGCTCTTTATCGGCCGATGACGCATGATTTAGTTTATTCAACAGTTCGACGGCACAATAAATAAATAAGAAATTACAATGGGGTGTCCTGTGTGGAACTACTTCCTTCCACCACAAATTCAAATCTCAAGTTAACAGTTTAAGTGAACTTTAGAACTAGTAACGAAGGAACGCTGAGTTGCTTCATTGACGTTAAATGCTGGTATTTTTAAAAGTGTTGTTATGTAACATAGTTTAAAGCTATATCTATAAGCTCTATGCTAAAATTATTATGTAGACTAGAGTAGAGAAAGAGATCGAAAAACATTACCTGCATTCATTCTTCAGGTCAATCTCATATTCATAATACACTTCTTTGTCGTGTCGTTTCAACAATTATGGGGATTTCCCATGACAACTATGTTCAATTTGGTTGTCTTACAAGGTGTTGTTGAAAGTAAAAATAATGTCCTTGTTTATATCCTTGTTTCAGTCCCTTTCAATATAAACGTCTTTGTTACTGGCTCACCTATGAAGTCTCTTGTCAATATGGCGTAACAAGTTAACCTGCACTGAAGTCAAAATTACTAACACAGACCGTTTCTCAAAACCAAATAATATTATTAAACACTAGCCTACTTTTATTATATAACATATTATTGAACAATGATATTTAATAAACAACAATAGCCATATAAAAGTTGCTAAACTATTCAGTCAAAAGTACAAAGGCAGCACTCTGATACAGCAATAACATTATATACAAATAAAAGTTATGAAACTTTGCCCTCAGCAAAAGAACAAATAATTGATTAATGAGACCAAATATTACCCGTTAGATATATCCAGCACAAATCTCATGTTTAACTACTATAGAGGCATCAGAGCCAGCTGTAAATTCCAGAAGAACTGGTCGAGGTAAGGCTGTTCTGAACGGTTGCTGTGCGGAGCTCACATCTCCGCTAATTTTCAAATGGGCGCTATCTTCATAAATAAACCACATATTTGAAGTACATTTACTATTACATTATCTCCTAAAAAAAAACACAACAACATATTTGTAAAATTATGGTGTGCTTGCTCCTCCGCCATGAAACTAGAGAAATGCTGCAAGCGGAGTGATACCAACGGTAAGACGGTTCCTGTGCTAGAATATTGCATGGCTGGAAAGACCTCTCAGCCAATCAGATTCGAGGACCAGTCCTGTTCATTTCTATTTTTTCCTTTTAATTATTATTTTTTGTTTACATTTCATGTATATAATAACAAAAACCTTGCTTCCGTTCGGATAGAAGGGTAAACAGTTTTTCCTGTATGCTTTTGGGAATAAGGCAACAGTGGCAAAACGTCCTAATCTCCCCTGAATGACACCAAACTCCAATGGGAATTTAACACCACAAAGTTTACACTACATATCTCATCACTCTACAATTGGTTTCTCTCTGTTTGCCCTTTATAACAGTTTCTGCAGTCTTCAGGCGCTATTTTTAGTCTGTTGCAGTCAGTTTTGTGCTGTATACTGCCTGCTTTAAGCTCTGCCTTACCTAGAACTGTGAATATGTGTCACTGATTCTGCTGGATCCCATATGCACTATACAGGTTAGAAGAGAGCATATGGAGGAATTTAAATGAATCGGTGCTATAGCGTACAACGTACAAAAGCATTTTTTTATGTGTTTATATAATAGCATTCACACATATTAAAATACTATACAAAATATATGCACACATTTTTTTAAACCTTGATTTTTTTTTACTCTCTGGTTTACACTCTGATGCTCACATAACACTAACTAACTAAACCAAATATGCATTTCATTTAAATTTTACATTTTCAGTCTGTTCTGTCACTTTTTACAGTCAAAGGTGAAGATTTAATAGAGTTCATCTTCAGAAATGACACCCGACTCGGGCAGAGACATATTTAGTGATGCTGTTTTCGGAGCCTGTGATTTACCTGTCGCATCTTATGAAACATTCAGTAAAATGTTTGAAGTAGGAGTAAACAGATGCCTCAGGATGTTTTTTTTTCTGCTGAAGAGCATTATATATACATATATACACACCAAAACTAGCTATAATTTCAATATAATTTTCACCAGACACATTCACCTTGGAGTTTAACTGAACTTCCCCTCAGAACTGCATGACATTTACAGTCTGCCATATGCTTAAGATATGTTTCTTATTTTTAATTGAATTATATCCATAACATTTTTTATTTTTCTGGACTTAGATTTATTAGTTAAATTAAATGTTAGTAATCAAATAGCATGTTTAATTAATTAAAATCATGAAACTTACACAATTTGACAATTTGTTAATAGTTTGACAAATAGCATTGTTAGGGCCCTGAAATAAGTTTTTTTTCTTTTTTTTTCTTTTCTTTTTTTCGTTAGATTTTTAACCAAATGCCATGTTTTTTGTTTATAATTTTTCTCGATTCCATTTGAATGGTTTAATTACTTTTTAATAATCAAAAAGCATGTCTAACCAAGTGAATTCATAAAACTTTAAAAACGGCATTTTTTTTTTTATAATATAGGCCCTATGAAATGTTTTATGTATATGTTTGTTTGTTTATTTGTTAATTTATTAGTTTAGTTATGTGTGTATTTTAATCTTTTGGGGATTTATGATTTAATAAAAAGATTTGATCATATGATCATGATACTAAAACCTATACAATTTATATTCTATTAAAATGTAAAACAATTTAAACAATTTCTCCACAACAGATGTTTACTTTTAAAATGAAAACATGGGATAAACAATTGTTTGATTATTCCTTGAAGTTTTAATAATTTTGTGTACATACTTTTGATTTACTCATCCAAAACATGTGGAATTTCACAATATACATTACATTACATTGTATTATATTTTAATAAATTAATACACTTTTCCTCCTAAATGTTTTGTGTGTTTGTAAGTCATCTGATTTCATCTCCCTCCCAAATAATTTAATTTATCAGGACTTGAAGACAGAAAACTGTTCCTAAATAAGTCTTACTAAAGTCTTACTTTATAGGATCAGTACAAAGGCAATGATTCAGACTCGGCCAAAAAAACATTTAATCAACTGATGTGTGCCATATCTGACCACTTATTTGTTTAACTGCCAGTTAATGCTTCTTAAGTGCTGGTCCATAAGGGCTTTAACCTGGGCTTTTATGGATGGGTAAAATAAAACATCAACCATATGTCTTTCTGGACTTGAGTACCTAATATTTCAACATGCAAACTCTTCTCCCCTTGTGATCTCTAACATCTGTCTGTGCAACTGAGTTGTTCATCCATCGACATTAACACTGAGTTACATTTCTAGTACGCACACACTATAAATAACAAAACCTTTCAGATTTGTCTCACTTTTTTAATTTATAGTTCTCTTACGAGAGTATCTCTCGTACTGCGTAATATCTTACGCTATGGGGAAAACTCTTTTCCTCGAGATATTGAAGCCAAAAATTATCCTTAATTTTAAACATGCAAAACGCTTTGCAGCAGCAAGCAGACAAGGGCGAGACGGCTCGCGCGCCCATTGGCTGCCCTGCTGGAAAAGCTGCAGCCTATCGAGGTGAGGCACTGCGTGACGTAATGACGAATGGGGACGCTTCGCGCCCATTTCGTCATGTCCCGCCAGTAGAGGCGTGGTCTCGCCCTATAAATACCCCCTCGATAGCTGAATTTCCTCTGATTTTTCTACTCTTCACGCGAAGCTCACGCATCGCTGGATCCAGAGTGAGAAGCCGCGCCGTTGACCTGTAGCCTTATCAGCGGGACGTGCCATTCTGAAGTCGCTGGCCCAGCCGCCTTCAACCGCCGTACCTGCTGCGCTTTCCGGCGTACTATATCCTTTTACTCTGCTAAGTGTGTGTGTGTGTTTGCTTACGTGACGCAACACCTATTCTCTGTTCTAAAAGAGCTGCGTCTTTTTAAAGATGCCTTTCTGTGGCTCGTGCCGCTCCCAACTCAGTGATGAGGACCGTCACGTCATCTGTGTGTCCTGCCTGGGTCACGAGCACGCGGCTATCGCGCTCGCGGATGGTGGATGCCCGCACTGCGAACTTCTGCCCATGGTGACTCTGAGGACTCGCCTGGCGTCGTTCTCTGAGCCCGCGTCCCAGCCTTCTCTGCCGCGCCGCAAGAAGCGTCGCGCCCAGCGCGCTCCCGAGCCTTCTCCAGCCCGCCAAAGCTCGCCGGTTCGCCCGCCTGCTTCGCCGGCTTCACTTGAGTCGCTCCCGGACGGACAGCGCCCGCCGTCTGCCGCCGCTTCCGCTCCCGAGTTGGACGAACCCGCTGAGGTATGCTCTCTTGTGGCTTCTGATAGCGAGGATTGGGCGAGCTCTGTGGACCTCCCCCCCGCTGACATATCTAGCCAACCCTCTGGAAAGAGACCCGGCATTGAGGCTGAGCTGATGCGTCTGCTCACCCAGGCCGTGGAGTGCATCGGCCTCGAGTGGGAGGCGCCTGCTTTGCCGCCGCGCAACAGACTCGACGGGCGCTTTCTCAAGAAGGACGAAGCCCCGTCTAGGTCTAGGGCCGCCCCCTTCCTTCCTGAGCTCCACGACGAAGTCGCTAAGTCATGGACGGCCCCTTTCTCCGCCAGGATGCGCACTTCCACCTCTGCGGCTTTTTCCTCTGTCGTCGGCGCAGGAGATAAGGGATATCTCTCCATTCCTCCTGTGGAGGCGGCGGTCGCGTCGCATCTCTGCCCGCCCTCTGCGGGACGGCGCGTGCAGACGACGCTTCCCTCTAAAGCCTGCCGGGTGACGTCATCGCTGCACGGGTGTGCTTACACAGCCGCTGGACAGGCGGTCTCAGCGCTGCATACCATGGCGATCTTGCAGATCTACCAGGCCGACCTTCTCCTTAAACTGGACGAGGAAGGGCCGGGCGCTGTCAGTGTGGCGGATTTACGAGGCGCTACGGACCTGGCTCTACGCGCCGCTAAAGCCGCTGCTCAGGCCATGGGGCGGAATATGGCCTCTCTCGCCGTTGCTGAGAGACATCTGTGGTTGACGCTGTCTGAGATGACGGAAGCTGAGCGCTCTGTATTCCTCGACGCGCCCATTTCCCCTGCGGGCCTCTTCGGATCTGCCGTCAAAGATTTCGCGGACAGATACTCTGAGGTGCAGAAGACTTCGCAGGCCATGAAGCACTTCCTTCCGAAGCGCTCGAGCTCCGCTGCAGGTCGCTCTAAGCAGCCGTCTGCTCGCAGCTCGCAGCCTCGGCCTGCATCGCCCACAGCCGCCGCTTCACAGCGCCGCCAGTCCCGGGATCAGAGACCGCGCTCTCGCTCTGCTGGACGCCGCCCCGCTCAGCGCGGGCCCCGGCCTAAGATTGAGCTCAAGCCCGAGGCCTCGAAGCTTTCCTAGCCACTCTAGGGAAGCGACAGTGTTCGGATCCCGCTGCGGCCGGTTCCCCACCGAAACGATTCGCTCGTTCAGTTCCTTGCGATGTGACTGTGCCAGTGTATTTAGCAGTGAAGCAGCCGGTGTCTCAGCCCGCTTGCCTGCACACAAAAGCCGTTTTCATGGCTACCCAGATAAATCCAATAAAGAGTGTATTTTCTGGTATACCGGCCACGGCCGATGGTGTTATGAGTGTTGTAAGAATGCCCACGCCCCAGTGCCCATTCCCACACCCAGACACAGCCCGCCACGGTGCGAGGCTAGCACACATAAATCTGACTCAGGTCGATTGTGCACACAATGTAGTCAAAGCGCCCATACAATGCCCGCTCACGCTACATGCCGCGTGTCCCTTGGTTTCTGTAAAAACGAAACCAATACACGTTCTATCGGCTCCGACCGAAAGCGTGTACAATGCAGTAGATGTGCCCGTAAGTTTGCGCCCACATCCCCCCGCAAGCACGCCGAATCCCACGGGATTCGCCCCGCTCACTCTCGCTGTGCGTCCCGCCATAGAGAATTTGAGCGCGGCCAGGCTGCCCGCTGTGTTCAGCGCGCCCCCCGCCTCGAACGTGGCGCAGTATGTGCCTTTCTCTGAAAGCGGCGCATGTGCCTGGGCACCTGAATACGGGTCCAGACAGGCTGTCCAGAGACAACGTCCCAACAGGAGAATGGTCGCTGCATCCGCAGACGGTCCAGCTGCTGTGGGAGACGTTTGGCAGAGCGCAGGTGGACCTGTTCGCGTCCCGCGAGAACGCTCATTGCCCAGTATTCTTCTCAAAGAGCAGGGACGCGCTGGCCCATACTTGGCCCAGCGGTCCCCTGTATGCTTTTCCCCCCGTCTCGCTCCTGCCTCAGGTGCTGGAGCGGATCAGGGAAAATGGATGCCCAGTGCTGCTTGTAGCTCCGCTCTGGACAAACCAGGTTTGGTTTCCGGTCCTGATGCGGCTGGCCAGCACTGCCCCGTGGCCTATACCATTGAGGAGAGATCTCCTCTCTCAGGCAGAGGGCTCGATTTGGCATCCTCGCCCGGATCTGTGGTCCCTGCACGCATGGGCCATCAACGGGTACCCGCTAGCCTCCCGGAAGGAGTGCTAAACACGATCGCGCAGGCTAGAGCTCCGTCTACCAGACGGCTCTATGCCTCGAAATGGTCGGTGTTCTCTACTTGGTGTCGAGCCCGTGGCCTTGCACCTGTGGACTGCGGAGTTAAGGAAGTGCTTGCCTTCCTTCAGGAGCTGATGGATAAGGGTAGGACCCCATCCACGCTCAAAGTTTATGTGGCGGCCATAGCAACGTTTGCTAAACCGGTGTCTGGCCAGTCACTAGGGAAAAACGACTTGGTCGTGCGTTTCCTACGAGGAGCCCGGAGGTTAAACCCTCCCAGGCCCCCTTCAGTCCCGGCTTGGGACCTTTCCACGGTCTTGGAGGCCATGAAAGGCGCCCCGTTTGAGCCGATCCAGCTGTCGGACATGAAGCACCTGTCCCTTAAGACGGTGTTTCTGTTGGCTCTCGCTTCAGTGAAGCGTGTAGGGGACTTGCAGGCGCTTTCTGTAAGCGCGTCATGTCTGGAGTTTGGGCCTAACGACTCAAAGGTCGTACTCAAACCGAGGCACGGCTACGTGCCGAAATCCCTCAATACACCGTTTAGGGCCCAGGTAATTTCCCTGTCTGCCCTTCCGGTTCTCGATGAGGAGAGGGACGCGAGTCTCCTTTGCCCTGTCAGGGCGTTAAGGGCTTATGTGTCCCGCTCGGCTGGTTTCAGACAAACCGAGCAGCTTTTCGTGTTGTTTGGCGGCCGTTCTAAGGGACTTGCCGCTTCAAAACAGAGCCTATCCAGATGGATAGTGGATGCCATAGCGCTGGCTTACACTTCCAAGGGCCTGCAGTGCCCATTGGGTGTCAAGGCGCACTCCACGAGGGGCGTGGCCTCGTCGTGGGCATGGTATAGCGGGGTCTCCCTGCAAGATATCTGTACGGCTGCGGGCTGGGCCTCGCCGTCTACATTTATCAAGTACTATAACCTGGAGGTGCCCGCCTTACAAGCTAAGCTTCTGGCGGTCTGAACTTCGGGCTTATTGGCCGCCATGCGGCTAATGTGTACCCCTACGGGTCTGTACCCCTATGGGACCTTTATGAGGGAGTGATGCTTCTAGCCTCTCCTCCTCTACTCTGTGTGAGTTGTGGTGATTGTGCACTAGATGCGCCCCGGCCTTGGCCCCGGGACTCTGGTGTTGGATCCCTGTCCGCACGGCGTGTTGCATGGTGTTCCCCATAGCGTAAGATATTACGCAGTACGAGAGATACTCTCGTAAGAGAACGTACTCGGTTACTAACGTAACCTCGGTTCTCTCTAGAGAGGGAACGAGTACTGCGTATCTTGCCGTGCTTGGAATACGCTCTGGTTCGCTTCGGCGTTGAAAAATCAGAGGAAATTCAGCTATCGAGGGGGTATTTATAGGGCGAGACCACGCCTCTACTGGCGGGACATGACGAAATGGGCGCGAAGCGTCCCCATTCGTCATTACGTCACGCAGTGCCTCACCTCGATAGGCTGCAGCTTTTCCAGCAGGGCAGCCAATGGGCGCGCGAGCCGTCTCGCCCTTGTCTGCTTGCTGCTGCAAAGCGTTTTGCATGTTTAAAATTAAGGATAATTTTTGGCTTCAATATCTCGAGGAAAAGAGTTTTCCCCATAGCGTAAGATATTACGCAGTACTCGTTCCCTCTCTAGAGAGAACCGAGGTTACGTTAGTAACCGAGTACGTTTTTGTGGTTACAGTTAGAAAACCAAAAGACACTTTTATCAAAGACACATTCTCTAAAAACAAGTCTTAATATCTTCAAGGATTATTTTGAATATTTTTACAGAAAAAAAAAGTGGATTCATATTCACAAACTTTATTTTAAAAAAAGATTACTTCATACATAATCGACAACAACAGACTCAAACATTTAACTTCAGCAACTTGCTAAACATGCTAATATATATTCTCCAAATGAATAGATTCTGTAAAAGATCTCTTGAGTTTGAGAATGTTTGACAGCAACAAAGAGCATGACGTACATAGGAGACATTAAATTAAAAGTGCTGTTTTTCTCTAAGTGGTTAATTATTTTGTGATGTTTGTTTTCCCCGTTGAAGGGCAATTGTACTAATTTCCCTGTCTGTTTTAATGCATCAGAAATTGGCTTTGACTATTTGCAAAGTAACTGCACATAATGCTCTTCTACATTCCCACTTTCCATCATTTACTGTCACCAATTTCAATGACAGTTTTCTTCTACGACTGATACACATATGAAAATGCCGAGAATCCCTCAGTTACTAGAGTCCCTTTTAGGAATGTTAAGTTGTGGGTGCATTAAAGATGTCTCACCAAAGAAACTAGATTTTCTTGTGCATCATCTGATGAGTAACGCTGACCAAATTTCCCCTTTTAAGTAGGTTACAAAACATACCCAAAGCACAAAAAGCTTAAGCAATGGAAATGTGCTGCCTTCCGGTTTCGTGTAAATCACGAGCCACCAGATCCTATATATTTCATGATCTCTTAGTCTTTTTGTTAGCCCGAATCTTTTTTCCTAGCACGCACACATACGCAAGTGCCCCAGATTGCCTTGCTTCTCAAAATGTGTCTTAACCGGTCTCTTAAAATGACTTCAACGCTTCGTGACAAGAGATTTGGGATTTGGCTGCACTGATTACAGAAGATTCCTGAACTCACAAAGAAAAGGAAAAAAAAAATGCCTCCACAAATCGAGATATACCAGATATTCACATCCAACAAATATTAATGATATTTTCATTCTCAGTAGGATTGTCCAATCATGAAGAGAGACCTTTGAAACACGGCGCCTTTAGTAAAGAGTCACAAGCTGCTTTTCAAGGACACTGAAGCCTACAGTACATAACCAATTTTTGTATTTTTGTATTCAAGCAAGCACAATAAACATAAAAATAAGGTGAAAACAAGCTCGTTGGTCGATTTTTGCTGTTAAAGGTTAACGGGTTCATGATTTGACATTACATTTGAGGAAGACATTGAGGAAGAGAGGAAGCAGAGGTAAAAGCAACACTGACAGATGTTCGCCTCCGGGTTAGAAGCCTCTTCACATGTTCCTGTGCAGCAGTCCCATGATTCTCCTTTCTGCTTTCTTACGCCACTTACAGTAGGCACTCCATAGTCTCTTTATCTAAAGCAATATATTCCAGGGAGAGCAGCATGTTCCAAAAAAAGGCAACACTGAGTTATTATTTTTTTTAAGGACTGTGGCTTTCAAACTTCGAAATATCAAAACAATGCATCATAAAAGTGGTCCACTTGACGCATACAGTATTTAAAGTCTTCTGAAGTAATACAGTATTTGTGGAAGAAACAGACAGAAATTAGAATCGCTATTCACTAAAAATCTTGACATTCGCAATACAATCTGATGATCAAGATCTGTGCTCAAATTGTATAAACATAACTTTTAGAATTTGAATTACATGGATTAGTGCATGTATATATAACTAATGAGTCAGATGTTTTCAATGAATTGCTTTATCCAGTGCACAGGATTGGTCTGAATGATTATGTTCATGAATCAGACTGATTGCGTCTGCAATATTTAACAGATCACTGGAGGTGAAGATGATCAGTGAATAACAAATTAAATGGACTTTAAGCCCTAAAGCCCAAACACTTCCAGTGTGTGTGATGAACATTTCATCATTAGCATAGTATGCATACTGTACACTAGCAGCCCGTATGTACGGTTGTGCATGTGTGCCTTGATTATTATTATATACTACATATTTCTTTATTTTTAGTATTATTCTTTTTTTTTCATAAATTAGTTTGTCCACACGGTAGCTATGCTGGTCGGAGCTGTTGTACAGTCAACAAAGAAATGGAAGAGATAATGGCTACATCCGAAATCGCATATTTCCCTAGTAGGCGAAAAACAGCATGTGACTAAAGAAGTATGTCAGAATTCTTTGTACTTATAAAAGAGTACTTCTGGCGAGATTCTGAAGTGTGCATACGATGGACACTTTACTATCCCATGAGGCAATGTGAGAGGATTTGTGAATGGCAGTGAAGCGAAGTAACTGACGCTGGTAGATCACATGATAAAGACTTGAGACGCAGCAACAACAGACAACCTTGTTGATGAGTGCTTGTGTGACGGGGTTAATAAATACATGTAACTCTAGTTTAAACAACTTTTATCTGTGATAACTTCTGGAGAGAAACTGACAAGGACAAAACTTTCTAGAATTTGTCGAGTTATTGTATTCATGAATGCTTTCAAATGTACAGAAGTATATTTTGAAAGGTTTTGCATCCTGGTGTATGTACAGTAAATCCTGAGCATTTGTGTTAAAACTGCATCAGCACTCACTCTTAACTCGTATGTCTTCAGAAGACATAGACGAGTGCTTTTGCATTCTTCTTGAAGCTTGAAAGCAGTCCCCATGTATTGTAATTGCCTGGAAAAGAGTGTCCAGCTCATTCTTCAAAATTTCAAAGTTTGTGCTCCACATAAGAAAGAAAAGCGATAGGCTGTGCCTTTATAATGACAGTAACAAGACTGTATATCATAGTAGCTCTATTCTGCCATTCTGTTTTGATCTCTAGAATCGTGATTTAATAGAAACTGTACGTCTTTAGCATACGAATTCCAGCATGGGTTATTTACAGAACTACAGTTATATGAAATGAATATTTTTAAATAGACAAGCAGATTTTACAGTGGGATAACGGTAATATACTCAGCATTACATGTTGGAGCAGTAAACTGCATTTATGGACACAATGACTTCAGTAGATTAGAATAGAACTATAGGCCCAAGGCTATCATAAATGCATGCACGTTGCATGTGCTTTTGTCTGAAGTGACGCTGGGAGAACCGGTTGAGATGACCTTTTTTTTTAAAGACTTAAATGGTGAGATGATGAGCGCATGAAAGCACATACTTTAATGGTGGGTGAAAACCTTTAGGGAGAGTAAGAACCATTCTAAAAATCTTTAACGAGCATATCATCTCAGCTGATGTTTATCTGAACTCGAAATGTAGGTTGCAATGGCCTACTGATCAAAGCGTGTATATTAGAAGTGATGCGTTAGATGGTTATGAATGGATAGATAGAGTCATGGTTTGTTGTGAGTGTGTGTGTGTGTGATGTGTGGTGTTGTGTGTAGTGTGTGTGGTGTGTTGTGTGTGTGTGTGTGTGTGTGTGTGGTGTGTGTGTGTGTGTGTGTGTGTGTGTGTGTGTGTGTGTGTGTGTGTGTGTGTGTGTGTGTGTGTTTTTTTCGGGTAGCGGGTCTCTGTGGAAATGCCGCCCACATCTCGCCCTTACTGCCATCACAAGGGCTTTAACTGAGTGTGATTCTTGTCCTGTTCCTGGCCTTGCATAGATGGCCCTCAGGGACAAGGTGCTTTAGGAATATATTGAATGATTTATATAAATGGAAACCACTGTATAAAATGCAGCCAGAAAAAAACTCTGCTATTGAAGAATGAAGAAGCCATTTTAGTTGTAGACTCTGGTTGTATAAAACGTGAAATCTTGATAGCACAGAGAAAAAATAAATGTCTAAGCTAATCTGACTGTAACCCTGGTTCCCTGAAGAGGGAACAAGACGCTGCGTCGAGGCGGTGTGGGAACGCCCCTGGGTGATTGCGTCATGAAGCCCCTATGAAATTAGTCCAATGGCGTGATGGAACGTCATGTGACGTCATAGGAAGATATAAAGCACCCCTGAAAACAGACCGCGCTAGCTTCCGAAAAGCCGAAACAAGTCGATCACAGGCATGCAGGGAGTATGGTAGTGCGACACAGCATCTCGTTCCCTCTTTAGAGAACCAGGGTTACGGTCGTAACCTGAGACTTTCCCTTTCAAGGGAACTCGAGCTGCTGTGGGAACACTGTACCCACGACTGTCCGTGTGAAATCTCTGTGCACACCAAGACGAAAGCACCTGCGCCCCTGGAGTCAAGGTCAAAAACCTCACTAATGTGTGCGGCAAAGCAACCTCCTACCACATCACAAACATTTTGGAGGGAAACTCCTAACAATAATGTTTTAGAAGCAGCCATAGTCCTATCTTGGTTTGACTCCTCACAGTGCCATGAATGAAACGTTACTAGAGGGTGTCTCCCCAAAGATACACCACTTAAAGGGACATGGTTGTTATGACGGTGGAAGGAGAACCCAGACGGTAATTGACACTGAACGTTAATTTATTGACACAAACAGGGAAAACAAAACCCACGAGGGGGCAAAACAGGACAGGAACAGGAATGACTAACTAGACTAACACTTGACAAACTAGACTATAAACTAACAACAGAAACAGGATCAAAAATAACACTAGACAAGATTCTCACAAGGTACTCACAGGAGGTATAACAATGACTAACACGACGTAAGACGAAGTCAAGTATAAACAGTTTCCAACAGATTCAAACAGTTTCGAGCAGCAAACGGCAAACAGCAAACAATGAACCGACCCAGGACAGCAAACACAGGGATTATAAGGGGAACACTAATGACAAGAACAGGTGAGACTGACTAGACACTAATGACGAGACGAGGATAACAAGGGGGCGGGGTTACAAGACGAGACAACACAAGCACATGGCCCAAACAAGCCATGTGCTTGTACACAAAACATGATTCTGTCATGATCCTGCCTCACGACCAGGGAAAATCAATGATACTAAGGCAGAATCATGACAGAACCCCCACCTTAAGGAGCGGCTACCAGACGCTCCTCATGGGGACATCAAACACGGGACAAGACAGATTGTGACAAAGACACGAACCAACAATACATGACAAAAACTAACAAAGGCAGACAAGAAAAGACAATTACAGGGTTAGGGTGAAACAATAAAAACAACAAACATGGCAGAGGAGGTGGAGGAATAACAGAGTCCTTGGGCGACTGTCCAGGGTGGGTGGGCGGGATCAGGAGTCCTGGGACCACGGGGAGTGGGCTTTGGACAAGAGGACCGAGCGGGGCTTGGGTGGAGTAGAGTGGGACAAGGGAAAAACTGTCTGGGGTTGAGCCATGAGCCGTGACAGGGACAAACGGGGAAACAGTCCGTGGGCTGGTGGCGACAGGGACAAACGGGGAAACAGTCCGGGAATTAGTGGAGACAGGGGTGACTGGGAAAACAGACTGGGACACAGCTTTAGTGGCAGCAGCAACAGACTCAGACGACACAGAGGATGGGGAAACGGGACTCCTGACAGGGGACATGGCAGGCGAAGGGGCAGGACTCACAGGGACGGGATCGGGTGCAGCGCTCACGGGAACAAGGTCGGGTGTGACGCTCACAGGGACAGGATCAAGTGCGGCGCTCACAGGGGCAGGCTTGGGAATAGAGCTCACAGAGACAGAGGGCTCGGGACAAGACATGACGGGGACATCGAGGATCTTGACAAGACTAGACAAATAGTTTGATAAAGCCTCAGCGGCAATTACAACAGGCATCCTTTGACGAGCTGATACCGATCGCAGGACTGCTTCAGCAGCTTGATCGGCCGCAGCTCTCACAGCAGCTGACTTGGAATCAGCGCTTGCTGGAGCGGGCTCATGGACGACAGCGCTTGCTGGAGCGGGCTCATGGACGACAGCGCTTGCTGGAGTGGGCTCATGGACGACAGCGCTTGCTGGAGCGGGCTCATGGCCAGGCAGAGATGAAGGACGGGGGGCTCCCTTCCTCCTCTTCTTTCTCCTAGGTCGCGGAGTAGATGCCATTGTTGGACTTGTGACTAGTTGGGGAAGCTCAACAGGAGCTGTGACAGGGGCATGGAGAACAGTCTCAGGCAGGGCCATCTCCGTCGCAGAGGACTCAGACGCAGACTCCCATGAGGTCCGTCTCCCTCGCTTGCCGAGGAGACTCTCGGGTACGGCTGATGTCACGGGGTTGGAAGTGGAGCTAGCTTGATCCCCCAGGGTAACCACAGCCAGGACATGACCCTCTGGGATCACAGGTAGTGTGGCAGGAGGCAATCCCGTAGAAGCCTGCAGCTCCTCCTGATAGTGATGCTCCACCAACTCCCGGTATGGGCGAAGAAACAGTTCCTCCCGTTCAGACAGAGGAGGGGGAAAGGAAATCCCACCACTCTTCGGGTAGGAGACAGACGGTGACCACCATTGTTCCCGGAGCATAGATCGTTGATTAATACGGGAGGACATACTGTCGGCTGGGTTCTTTGTAGGTCGGTTCATTCTGTTATGACGGTGGAAGGAGAACCCAGGCGCAGATGGTAATTGACACTGAATGTTAATTTATTGACAAAAACAGGGAAAACAAAACCCATGAGGGGGCAAAACAGGACAGGAACAGGAGTGACTAACTAGACTAACACTTGACAAACTAGACTATAAACTAACAACAGAAACAGGATCAAAAATAACACTAGACAAGATTCTCACAAGGTACTCACAGGAGGTATAACAATGACTAACACGACGTAAGACGAAGTCAAGTATAAACAGTTTCCAACAGATTCAAACAGTTTCGAGCAGCAAACGGCAAACAGCAAACAATGAACCGACCCAGGACAGCAAACACAGGGATTATAAGGGGAACACTAATGACAAGAACAGGTGAGACTGACTAGACACTAATGACGAGACGAGGATAACAAGGGGGCGGGGTTACAAGACGAGACAACACAAGCACATGGCCCAAACAAGCCATGTGCTTGTACACAAAACATGATTCTGTCATGATCCTGCCTCACGACCAGGGAAAATCAATGATACTAAGGCAGAATCATGACAATGGTAAGCAGCTAAGGCCACCATGTACACCTTTAGTGTGGAGGGGGATAGACATTTACTGATTGGCTTCATCACTGTCTCCTCTCCACCAGTAAGCTGGTGTGTGCTCGGCGTTCTGGCGCAATATGGCTGCCGTCGCATCATCCAGGTGGTGCTGAACATTGGTGGTGGTTGAGGAGATTCCCCCTTCCATGTAAAGCGCTTTGAGTGCCCAGAAAAGCACTATAGAAATGTAACAAATTTCGGTCTGTTTTCAGTTGACATTTTAAACAGTTGATTGGTGATGAACATTAAGCAGGGCAACAAATGGAGCCTATATATATATAATACAGTTAGAATTCACTTAAAATTTTAAATATCAGGAAAAAATTATTGAACTATAGTCTCATATTTATATCATAAGTTCAGCAATATCACTCAAGTATCGATTGCAATATCACATGAATGCTGTTTTTGTCCCAATTAGCACAAGTGCAAAATGTGCAGAGCCCCTAAAGCAGGTGTGCCCAACCCTGCTCCTGGCGATCGACTGTCCTGCACAGTTTATCTCTAACCCTGATCAAACGCACCTGCCTTTAATTTTCAAGTAATCCTGAAGACCTTAAATGGTTGTTAAGACCTTAATTGAAGACCTTCAGGTGTGTTTGATTAGGGTTGGAGATGAACTGCGCAGGACAGTCGATCGCCAGGAGCAGGGTTGGGCACACCTGCCCTAAAGGGACTTGGTGGTGGAAAAAATTCTCAAGAGAACGCTAAAGTTTTGCGAGGGAACGCAAAGTTTATTGGGGAACTGCAAAAGTTTTGCGAGAGAATGCAAAATATTTGAAAAAAATATATATGTTTCTCCCATCCCAATTTTTATCCACAACCATGTCCCTTTTAACCTGACTCCGCCAGATGGATTTGCTCCGCATATCCATCTGGAAACCTTCCATTGAAGTAGTTTTGGTAAGGGGCGAAAATACTGGTTAGCTGATTGGCCTATGTTGGTGATAGACGGGCCAAATCAACCAATCAGATCAACGAAGCATATGAGAGCGACGACGAAAACACAACCACAAGCCAGGCTACTCTTGCTGCTGCAGGTAAAGGCTCGTTAGCTCTGTAATTCCGCAATAACTCTGTAATTCCGATAAAACTTGCTCGATAGCCACACTGATGCTAGTTTCATCCGCTGAAGCCGCCATGTTCTTAAGACTGAACTGTCGCGCTTCTCGTTGCGTCACACCTCAACCCGCCTCAAAGCCAACGCTGATTGGACGTTCGTTTGGTGAAGTGCTCCCAAATTTTCTTTAACGGAAAGTATCCAGACTGATCTGCGAGTGAAACCTTGAAAGCTCGCGAGATCAGGATGGTCTCACGAGGCTATGTCCCTTTAGGGGCTCCATACAAATGTGATATTATTTTTATACAACAGTTCAATAATAAGAAGTTAATGTTGTTATATTTTAGACACAATATTGTCCGCTTTTGCTCAGTTTTGCCAACAAAAATATTACGTACAAAGCAAGAGCAGAACTGTTGTGCATCTGTTGTGTGTTGTGTTTCTGGATGAATCCGAGTTTAGAGTGAATCCATCGGGTTAACCAATGATTCAATGGCCCATTTATAAAGAGAGCCATTTACTTAAATCCTAAATGAATCAGCCGTTTGAACGATTCAAATGAATGAATGACTCAATGGCTGCATTCGAAATTGCATACCTCCCTACTATATAGTAGGTGAAAAACAGTATGTGACAAAAGAAGTATGTCCAAATTCACAGTAATCATAAAAGAGTATGCAAAAAACTACCGAATGACTTATGACTTTCAGTGAGATCCAGAAGGGTGCATACCATGGACACATGAAAGATTTGCGAATGGCAGTGAAGCGACGTAACTTGACGATTGTAGGTCACATTATGGCTGTCAAGCGATTACAAGACAAACACAAAAAAGCCTAGTATGCCTATTCCTTTGTGTTTTTCTATTCTCGGTCGGTAATGAACTACATTGGTATATGCAGCAAACACTTCTCTGTATCTTGTTCTACAGAAGCCATCTTTCATCTGGTAAGCCCAACATAACACACCAGATATCCAGTCAGTGGGGCTCTTTTCCTCCCAGCATACCCCCCACTTCCAGCGCTTCAGCAGTCGCCCACTGCGGGGAGCCTCTTCCGCTGCATTATGCACAATGATGTGCGCCTTGAAACTGGGAAGTACTAAGCAGCGGCAAATCTCCATGTGTCCCTCTTTGTTCTCAGTGAGAAGTCTTGTTTCCTCCTCATCTGTAATTTCACCATCTCCACCCAAAAATCCAGAGCAGCTGTCACTGTTTCCAGTGCAAAATCATCAGAGGTTAGACGCTTTGATGCAACAAGAACGACATACATACGGCGAAACTTCACAAACAATATATTGTCTGTGTTTAATAATGTATACAATAAAAGGTGGATCTTTTTGGAGCATCACACCTCAGGAGGGAATCTGTTTGCTGGTTGTTTTTCAAGAAAAGACAGACATGTGGAAGCTTCACAAGGTACGACGGGCCACAGTCAGCTTCCGTGGAGGAAGTGTGAGGATGAGCAGCAGAAAGCAAGAGGAGAGATTTTACAGCAGACATGAGGCTTGTCTTTCTCACCCCCTTGATAATATGTCATACATCAGATGGTGTCAGACATTCCAGTACCAGTGGCAACTTGTGATTGCTGTGGTATTGAGGGAATCCAGGTCTTGAGGGCTTGTGATCCAGGAGCTGTCGCGTTCTTGTCACAACAACCCTAACTCTTTGATCAGCCATTGGAAACAGCCAAACCCACTGGAACCTTTGAAACGCAACCTTGACAACAATAGCAAGCATGCAGTGTGACGGTGAAACGGTTAGAAACTCTAGAAAGTTTGAAAGGGACAAACACTCAAGATGCTTTGACTCCCACGTGAGATACGACAAACAATAAACGAGTATCTGAAAGATTTATTCTGCCTTGTGAATTTTTTTTTTAGATTAAAGAACGTGAGAAGGAAGAGTTGGTCCAAAGAAACACCCTAGTGTTTTTTTTTTGTTTTTTTTTTAAACGCATTAATACATTAACCTATTTATGTACTTAATAAAAATACCTTTCAATTGTACTTTTGGTATACTAAACTGGTATGCTTAAAGTCTGCTAAATTGGAACAACTAATTTTGTACTAAATCACTTTAATTGTGCAGAAATAGTGATGAAGTCCAACTAAACATATACTTAAGTATACCTGATTGTGCCAAAGTGGAAATTGCAAGTATACACTTTAAATATCTTGCATTTAAAGATTTTATACAAAAATCCTTTTTAATAATGATATTAAAACACATTGTAGGCTTTATGTTAAGAAATGTGCATTTTGCAATAAAGAAAATACTCCAAATAAAGTTTAATTATAATTTTATACTAGTAAGTCTTAAGTGATATGTCAATAAAAATGTTAACGGGTTTGAAGTAATCTTAGAATTAAATTAATGTATTTTAAATGTTGGTATAGTTTTTATTTAGGGTATCCATTATGAAGAATAAAAACAAAAAGCTAAAATACACATACAATGTCTTAGAAATGTACTAGTGAAAATTCTGTGAAAATTCAATAAAAGTTTCAATTAGCCTAACTAAGAAGCAGTTTACACAACATCGTTTTCACCTACAAATTGAAAATGTAAACTATAAAAAAAAACCTGAAATTGTGAAAAGAGATGACGTCAAACACTAAACCCCATTCTCTCAACCAAATTCTCAATAGCCTAAACCAATTTGTCGAATAAATCACTCTTTCTGTAAAACATTAAACAAGTTCAGGTTAAAACACTGTTTGCAAATCTCATGCAGAACTCAAAACTCTAAACACATTTTCACTCACAAAAACACATTTCGCACTCTGATGCACATATGTTTTATAATGCTAAACACAGACAGGCAAAAGTTAAACACTACTACATCACAGTTGTCATCGTTTACACACAACAACTCAAAATTGTTCTAATGATGTGACCAAACCAACTGTACATATTAAAAGACAGTTCAGAGTCCCAAAATTGACTCAAAATGTTGCACTGAATATTGATACCAATAATGCCAACTAGTGGCCTGGCAGCAGAATACAGCGTCATTTTCGCAGATACGTGTGAACGGGGATAGTTTTGACAACATTGTTGTCTGTAGGCAAAAAACGCAAAGGAAAAACTTGTGTTCTCATGTGAACGAACCCTTAATGACTACAAACTGTCATGTGGTATAACCACATTTCACAACCTGAACTAACCTTGCCTTGTCCTAAAAATATCTTCTGTTTTTCTTTTGCTCAGCATGTTGGTTGCACCACATGACATCTGCAAATATCTGCGTGCAAATCAAAGGGATTTTGTCATTGTTGTGCCCTTTAAATTGTACATTCTGCAAAAACCTGCTGCAGTTTGAAGCAAGTCAATTATGCTTTCAAGTAAATTACCACCTTTGGTTAAAACACTTCTGGAATAGCACATTTCTTAAGCCATACACTCATTGCATGGTCTTAATGTGTGGTAGAGCTAGTAACACCAAGATTGTAGTAGCAAAGTGTTGTTAGAAAACTCACCACCTCCTACATACAAGGACTCATGCCAACTATCCATCTTAAAAGGAAATTGTGAAGGAGTACTGGCTGTGTACAAAATGTATTTTGCACATACCGGTACTCATAAAACCTCCTCTTAGAGTGTGTAATGTACTAGACAGGTGCACTGTGTGAGCAATAGTTTCATAACACAACTATATTTTTATTGCTTTAGCTGCAGTAAACATTGTTCTTCCTCTGGACATTATTATTCATCATTGCTGCTGAATACTGCAGAAGATCTGACAGAACCGCTCGGTTTTTCCACAACACAGTGGTGAATTCAATTCAGGAATAGTGCTTGAGTAAATAATTTATTCTAAAATCGCATTTATTTCAGTTACAATGTAAACCAGAAGATTATTATTGTTGATGTTGTATTACCCCTAAAAATGCAAATGAAAGTGAAAGTATGAGATAGATCGATAAATAAATAAATAAATAAATAAATAAATCTTATTGAGATTTTCTGATTTTGAAACCAAATAAATTATGATAAATAAATAACACAACATCACTATTGCTCATATGATATTTCTTAATCATGTGTTAATATTAATGTGATATAATGTTGATTCCATGTATATGTTGATTCCATGTATATGTTGACAGCTTGCAGCAGACCTAGTTGTGATTTTTGTGATTCCAGCCATTCCCATCATTCCCCCGCACAGACGTGTCACTGTATGCACAGGCCCTTCTCAGTCAGCGTGTGCCCAAAACGGTCACATGATCAGCCTCTCACACTCTGCAGCATCTGAGCTATGTGTGAGGAGAGAGAGAGAGAGAGAGAGGAGAGGAGAGAGGAGAGAGAGAGAGAGAGAGGAGAAGAGAGAGAGAGAGAGAGAGAGAGAGAGAGAGAGAGAGAGAGAGAGAGAGGAGAGAGAGAGGAGAGAGAGAGAGAGAGAGAGAGAGAGAGAGGAGAGAGAGAGGAGAGAGAGAGAGAGAGAGAGAGAGAGGGAATCCAAACTGTTTGTGCTCAGAATAAATGACTTAATGACTGTGAGGTGTTCTTTGGGAGATGCCACACAAATTGTAGTTACCAAGCAACCCACTCATTATCATCCATCCAATTGTAGTGACTGTGAATTATGAGAATGGAAGAGACGAACCTAGCATACATACAAACATGTATATGAGAGAAGAACAATGCATCGCTTCATTGATTTTACAATTGGGGAAAAATGTAAAGTATGGAAGCTTGTTTCCGCCACAGAATAACAAATTACAAATCTTTTACAAGACTTTTTTTCTCACAATTGCGAGTTTACATCTCAGAATCTTTTTATCTCAGAATTGTGTGATATAAAGTCGCGATTGTGTTATAAAGTCACAATTACGTGTTATAAAGTCACAATTGTGAGATATAAACTCGCAATTGTGAGAAATAAATTCGCAATTCAAACTTTTTTTCTCAGTATTGCATATTTATATCTCGCAATTCTTACTTTATTACATGGAATTGCATGATATAAAGTCACAAAGTCACAACTACGAGAAATACATTCGCAATTCTGACTTTTTTTCTTGCAATTGCGAGTTTATATCTTGCAATTCTGACTTTACAAACACGCAATTGCGAGTTTATATCTCGCAATTATGACTTTATAAGCAATTCTAAGAAATGAGAGATGTAAATTCGCAATTCTCTTTTAAAATGTTTTATTTTGTGGCAGAAACCAGCTTCCATAGCAAAGCCATGCATGAGATCTAAGTATAGGCTACTTGTCAAATTTATGCAGAAGTGGTTTTGGATAGTTGCATAATGAAGGAAAATTGCACATGCGAATTGTTGTTCAACAGGTACGGACAGAATATCTGCTCAGAGATCTATCTGAAGTGCTCATGTTTTAGAGTGGTTCCCTGGAAATGGTATAATAATTAAGCTACAAAATAGCTGCATTATTACATTAAAAAAAAAATTATGTTAAAGGAATGTGCGAATAAAATCAGAATTACATTCGCAGGCCTATTCATTAACATATTTTACACATTATTTCAAACTTCTTCCCCTTTTTTTAGATTCGTGATCATCACAGCATTTGCGACCCGACAGATCTGGATGTTAAACGAAAACAAAGCACGCTTAGAGTGAGAAAATTATACCTTATGTCAGTTGTTTGCCAACTCAGAAATAAAACCCTTTGTATGCACCAGTAAACACATGCGGATTCATGTAGATTCGGAAACCCTTCTCTGCCCTTTCCATTCACCTAGATGCGTGATTCGCTGCCTCTATTGTTCTTATCTCTATCAAAGTGACACAGTTTTAACTCCCCTGCCTTGTAAATGCCACGTCTGACTAGCAGCACATGTTCAACAAGGCACTATTCGAACCTCAAAGTGCAAATTTGTTTATTTCAGTATGCGGTATTATAGTTCCATAACAACTAATGTTACTGGCAACAGAACAATTGGTTGGACTCCACAAGGATTTGAGAAGTGAGCTACTGTTAGCAGTTATGCCTTCGAATTTAAAGACCCAAGGAAATGTTTTGATGAGAGCAGTTTTACTTCCTGTATAAATGAAGGAGATATATAATACCTACAGTAGATGAAGCTATCTGTTTGCAATGCCATTCATCTCAACAGCAGTTGCTCGGCTAGCGCAGTAGAACACTGCCTGAGAGTTTGTATCATTAGCAAAAGCAAATGAAGACACATTATAATTAAGTCAATCCCTTTTCCACAAATTAATGGTTGTTAAATATATAAGCAGTATCACGACTAAAAACGACGATCTTTGATTTTCTAGCTGCTATTGTTAGAGGTATGTGGTGTTGATATATTTTATAGCAAAGAGGTGTTTTTGTCATTACATTAAAAAATAATAATAATATGATAAGCCCTCAATATTTATATATTAGAAATAGTTGCAATTGTAAGTAAAATCGCAATTGTAAGATATAAAGTCACATTGTGACTTCTGTTACAACAATAGTTACATATAGTCACATTGTGAGATCAGGGCTTGACATTAACTTGTTTGCTCTTTGTTGGTTTTTCAAATGTACTAGCCACTTAGGATTTTCACAGGCCACAAACATGGGGAAAAAAATGTCATATAGATATTTTTTTTTACAAATCTTAATAATAATAATTTGATTAATAATTTGGCAGCATGTATATATTAGGCTGCTTTCACTTTAAGACCTGACACGCGAATACATTATACTGTTACACGTATTTTCTTTCTCAACTGTTTAAGTTCACCTAAAACATAACTGACTGTGTTTACATGAATTTTCACCAAGACCGCCATTTTGACAATATTTTGTGTGTATTTGACTGTTCAAGCGCAATAAGCAGTGAAAAATGTAAAGTTTTGGCTCCATTATACGGATGCTAATGACAAGCCCTGTGTGAGATATGTCACAATTATGACATATAAAGTCACAATCAACGTTGTACTTTTTTACACTGAGGTGGAAATGGGCGTCCATAATTTAGAACAACAATGCTAAATGCTAAATTAGTTGTTTTGCTCAGATAGATTATGGGCTATAGAGGAATAAAGATACAGCATCTGAAAAGTGGAAGCATCACATGACTCAGGCACTTGTATTGCATAACGATGTTTGTTGACTCATCAGTGTTAGATCCTGTGGTCGATTACACATTGTGTGCTCTGCATAGTAGCAATCAAGTCACTGCTACATAAGGGGAGGTGGGTAGGATTAGTTTTACTGTACTCGAAAAAGGCTTCTTGTTTGCACTCTTTCAAACTGTGAAAACCGAGGCCAGGCACAGAGAAGCCGTTTAATGGCTTTCAAGTCATTCCTAGATCCTGCCCAATATGCATTACAGGCTGAACTGGTAACATTGCATTTATGGATCCAAGGTCAAAAGCACAAATGGGTGAAAAAAAACACATATCCTGCAGCATTCTGGATAGTGTTTTGGTGAAATGCGTTTGTGATATTTCAGCAGTGGGGGCAGATTAAGAGTTGTTTGAGGCCAATAAACCCTGAGTGACTCTTAGCTAAGAGAGGGGGCATTTTAGCTGTCAAGCATGTGCTTAATCTAGCATTAAATCATATGATCGGCATTAAGTATCCAGGCCAGACAGGATCTGATTGAAGAGCAGCTGGGGCAGCCTCTCTCTCTTTACCTCTCTCAATCCTGTTCCCACGCCATTATTGTTCCTATGATATTAGTCCTCATGTGCAGTGTCCATACAAGTAGCTAGAACCTATTTAAACATACTTTCACTCTGAATACTCGCTTTACCACCATTAAAAAGTCTAATCACTAAACGGCGACATTCTTTATCATACTGAAGGTGATGAGCACTGTTTGTAAAAAAGCTGTCAGACAAGCACGCTCCATTTCTCCTTTCCAATGAAATCGCTATATATAATGCAAGAAAATTTGCAACCGTTATATGGGTCACTGACATGATGAGTCACAACAACAAAGTCACTCTGTGACAGATTTAAATCAGAAATAAATTCACAATTGTAAGATTACATTGTGAGATAAGGTTACGTTGCGAGATATAGTCCCATTATGAGTCTTATGAGAAATAGTCACAATTGTAATATATATAACTTCACATTGTAACATATAAAGTCATAATTATGAGGGGGGAAAAAATCACAATTATTTGTTTAGAAAAATATATAATACAAATCAGGGTAATAAAACTGCCCTGAAATTGATTATGAAAAAAAAAAATGTTAAGTAGGCTACAGTTTGTTTGGGATCATGTTTTATTCTTATTTCTTTTTGACTTGATTATTTTTCTTTTGGAAATTTCATATATTAGTTACCAATTACAACATGTTTATTTAATACATATTTTTAAATGACAACACTCAAATGCGAGTCATGCAGTGTGATCAGCAAAGTCATGTGATGCACCAACATGCAGAAAAATAAATAAATAAATAAATAAATAACAGGAAATTATATCATAGAGAAGAACCCTGCAGATCTTAATGACTGTATGTCAATGTCAATTTCCCTTAAAATATCAAATAATAAGATCAGTTTTTACTGCTCTTGGAAGATTGCGTTGGTCATTATGGAAATGATCCGGATGCGTCTGTGTTCTTTACTTCGTCAGTAGATCACGTGCAGAACGTTTCACCCCATCAGCGCTTTTTTGAAATTGTGCTCTTATGTTAATTTGCCCTGTTTGGTAAATATGGCCCATGAAACGCTGCTTTCTGCAAAATTCAAATTTTTCGCACAGGTTAAATTCACAACTTTCAATGGAAACATAACTACTACTGTACATGCTGTTTTGATTCCTCTAGTCTATTTAAAAATAGTCAGAACTCTAGAAATACCCTCTCAGCCACATCTCATGCTCACATATAGGGGGTAGAGCCCTTATAAGACCAAGATTCTAGAAATCACCCCGAAACGTGTCGTTGTTTTCCCTAGATTACGGCAGTAATCTGCCATCGACCCTTTTGGAAACGTTGATCCGCCCCAAAGTGTAATCCTACCGACGAATACCCACAAAACACACATACAAAACATCCCTTGCAACACATCAGCTATATCACTTTCAATAAATCCAGAGCTCAAGAGAGAAGCCCCTGCTATGTAACCCTGAGCAGCACATCTGTATGCATTTGGGCAGAGGAAGGACTGGAACAGAAGCAAAGACCATCCCGCCGGATGTCTATATGAATCCCATAATCTGACCCGCCTCACCCGCCAATGAGAACAGGCAGATGGTCACTCAAAACATTTCTATTTTTTTCTGTATGGCATAGAAAGAAGCAAAGCTGAGCTTAGCTGTACCGAGAGACTGAAAGATAACTCCAGAGATGGAAAGAGAGAGAGAAACAGAGAAAGGTGTAGTCGAAGGTCATGGATGATTGACTTCATCACCACTGGAGGTGCAGCTGGAGACAATTGTGTCAAGAGAAAATGCTGATAAACACACTTCTCCATGCAGTTACACGCCAACCGGTTAAAACACTGCAGAGATAAAAATCCATTTCAGGATGCTCTGTTTTTTGGGTTTACAATATCTCACTGTGTATGACAGCTACTCACACATCTCAATGAGCTGGGAAATGATGTTACAAAAAATATAAAAATCAACGGGAAGCAGAGACAACTGTAAAAATTCACTTTGGCAACCTCTTTACTTACTCAATGAAGTGATAGCATACTGGGTATTTCCCATGCAGCAAGTAGCACCAAAGGGAACTGAAAAAAAAATTATCCAATTTCCAAAAAGGCTTCCCCAAATGCTTCCCAAAGCCCCTTCTGCCCATCACGACAGAGGGGCGCCCTAGGCGGAAACTGTTGTCTCTATCAGTCTGCCAAAAATGAAAGCTACTTTCAGCCTCAGAGATATAGTTCATATTAAAGCTATATCACCTATTATGAGATATAAAGTCCCATTGTGAAATATTTAGTAAAGTCACATTGGAATTATAAAGTCTCACTAGCAGATATAAAGCCGTAATTTTGATAGACATTGTGATATATAAATTGAATTGAATTGAATTGAATTGAATTGAATTGAATTGAATTGAATTGAATTAAATTGTTTATTGATTTGTTTATTGATCCAACAATCAGCTATCTCATATACATATGAGTGCTGTTCTTCCTGTGGTCAAAAAAATCACTATTACATATCAAGTTTTTACACAATAAGCATGCATTCATACAACATACAACCATAAACAAAGACATTTAGTAGAAGATGAACTGAAAATATTCATTACTTTAAGTTGGTTAAATTTTAAATCAAACTCATGAACCAATACCCATGTATACTTATACTTATAGGGTCAAAATCTTTCACTTATATTCACATAAGAAGTTCACATAAGAACTTGTGTAAATAAATACACTTTCAGTTTAATTTTAAAGACAATCTTACTAGCTTCATGGACCAAAAAACTAGGCAAAGAATTCCATGCTACCATGGCCCTATAGTGTAATGTTCTTTGTCCAGCTCCTGTTCTATAACCAGGCAAAAGAAATTTTCCTACTGATGACTGACGTGTAACATATTCGTGTCCATCGTGAGAAAACTTAAAATTATTAAATAAAATAACAGGAGTCCTTGTTGTTATAACGTTTCTTGCAAAACCAAGAAGAGAATAATATAGCCTACTTTTAACTGGTAACCAGTTTAACATATTCAACATATCACAAACTCTAGTTCTATATGAACAATTAAGCACTATACGGGCAGCTTTGTTTTGTGCCACCTGTAATCGATTCAGATTATATTCTGATGTATTGGACCATATAACTGTACAATAATCCAACTGAGAGAGAACCAAAACTTCCATTAATTGTTTAATCAAATGTCTTGGTAAAAATATTTTACAATATCTAATTGCAGCCATCGCTCTCCCCATTTTCTTCAACATTTCATCAATCTGATTTGTCCAGGATATATGGCTATCAATCACTACACCAAGTAACTTAACTTCTGTTACCTGTTCTATTTCTATATCATCTAATTTTAATTGCAATATTGGCTCTACTCTCCCTACCCTCTTAGAACATAATACAATACATTTTGTTTTTTCTATATTAAGTACCAATTTATTTACATTAACCCATCTCCTAATATTCGCTAACTCTTCATTCAAAGTCTCTCCAAGCTCTCTTGACGTAAACGCTGATGAATATATGGTAGAATCATCTGCGTACATAGCAATGGATGCATTGTTTAAAACTAAAGGTAAATCATTAGTAAATATTGAAAATAAAAGCGGCCCCAAACAACTCCCCTGTGGCACTCCACAACTCATAACCCTCATTTCTGAGAAACCTCCATTGAAATATACACAATATTTTCTATTAGTAAGATAACTATTGATCCATGCAACAGAATCCCTGTCAAAACCATAGCAGTGCAATTTCTTAGTTAACAATTTATGGTCAAGAATATCAAAAGCAGCACTGAAATCTAGTAAAACAGAGCCCACTATCTTTCCTGCATCGATTTCTTTCAGCCATTCATAAAGAGGGTTATTATAGTTCACCACAACTAAAACTGGGCAAAACAAGATCCACTGTCCATTGTCTATAGGGTACAGAAGTCACTTTCAAACCAAGAAGCTTTCTATTGGTCAAAAGGGCAACATTTGTATAATAAAATTGAACACTAGTGGAATCTGCATGGGTAACTTTTTCACCCTGATGCGAAACACCTGATCGCATTGATTTATATTCTAATCCTGCTGTAAAGTCACATTATTGGCTGTGTCAGAAGTTTAAGTCATTCGACCGCTCAAACAGAGCAATATAGAAACACCACAGATATAGTTTTCACACTCTTTGAGAAATGAACTTATGAATACAGGTTGTTGGCTGTTTTTGCACATAAATCCGGAACAGGGAGACAATATTTTAGGGTTTAAATGCTCTTCACTTCACGAGGCATATCTTTGTTATATTTAAGATAGGAGTGGCCTTCACACTTTTGGTCTGATAAGGGAAAGTGACTCTGTGCTAAAAATGTCCTACTATCTCAAACCACTGAGTCACTTAAACACTCTCGGCTCCAGGGGCATGTATGATTCGTTACTAGTATGAAACGAAGATAAAAAGAAGAGTTAGAGAATTCAACTTTATGGCTGGGTTTCTTAAGGATACGGATATGAAAAGACAAGTTGTCTTTGGTTCTGACTAGTGAGAACTAGAAATGTCTTTAAAGTATAGCCTAAAGTTTCTGAATGCCAACTTTCAAATACTGACACTGCGGCACAAAAGATGAAATTACACAAAACAGGTAAAAGAGCAAAATAAGCCACACAATCTGTGCTGAATGTAATTTGCATGCCACAGTTCCCAATATTAATACTAATAAGTCCCAATAAAATGACAAAAGTGAGCTTGACTACACTGCAAAAATGATTTTTCTTGAAAAGTTGTTCAACAACAAGATACTATTTCAGTCTTTGTGCTTCAAAATGTCATGTTTAATTTAATTATTGCTTGCAGTTATTGTTAAATTTACTAGCAATTTCTGATTGATCTGAGTATATGCCATCATGTCTCTGTTTTGTGGTCATGTAATCATGCTCCACCATTTCCTTATATGCCAAACTCCATCTCTTTATTGGAGGGCACATAACTGCTTATCAGTCCCGAATGAAGAAGGCAGAGCATTCACTGTAACTTAACGGCAGACCCAGCGTCAGTCAGGCAGCAGTGATCACGAATGTGCCGAGACACTGCCATAAAATTATTTTCATTGAGCCAAGGAAAGAAGAAGACAGACTGAAGGGATCGGTCATCCTTGAAAGGCCAAATAGGAAGTGATGGTTTCCCACAGTGCTGGATCTGTTTCTCTGCAGGAACCCCAGAATGGATTAGTAAAGGCTTTGGCTGTGGTTTCACTGGCTGTAACCGTAGATCAATGGAGGGGTTTGGAGTGCAGGACAAATACATAAAGTGCACTTAAGCAAACCTTAATTATACCAACAGAAACAATGTTGAAGATATACTGAACACTGGATTTGAACTGAGAGAGCCAAATGCTACATTTGCTGGGTCATATTTCATAATTATTATACATTTGGAATTTAAAACAGTTATGGTGCGAGAAGAACTGTTGGTGAGGACTGGATAAAACACTATCAACATGCATTTTTAATATATGAAACACTAGGAACCTTTTACAGTTCTGGGTTTTGGAATAAAGTTGTGTATATAACTTAAATTATTGAATAAATTTTATTTTTATTTTTACTTTTAATTTTACTTTTCTTTTATTTATTCTTATATCATTACTATATAATTACTATAAGAGCTTGTGACTAAACTTAGTAACTTCATCTAATCCTCAGACTGTCTGTAAAACCTCATTTTCTCCACACCGCCTGAACCGCGAATGATGTGTGGGACACAGTTTGGACTGTCTCTGCTTGCATTTGAACTTGATTTTGCTAAAATGTTATGACACACGCAAGAATATAAAGCCACAATATCAACTTTGATAACGCAGTGTTTAATTATTTAAAAAAATACAGTGTTTTTTCCATTTCCTGAAAAGTAGCATTATTCCTTCCCAGCTGGACAGTGATGTCATATAATAATAATTTAGAATGAAAATAATTACAATCAATATTATTTTAAATTTTTAAATATATAATTAATTATTCAAATAATAACCTATTAAAAAATTGGCTGGTAAAAAAAAAGAAAAAAGTACGGCACATTTTCTCTTTTCGCCTGCCATTGGTAGGCATGACAAACCGCTTATTTAGGTTCATGATTACAACTGGTTTCATACAAAAAGTAACTGCCAAATCCTTGTATTATTCCAAATGTGAGTACTCCAGTGAGAGCAGTGTTAACTGCATACTGTGAAAGCTCCTGTTCTTAAGCCCTTTTTTGGACACGACTAGTGTTCCCTGAGGAGGTCAGGTTCATTTGTATTTTCAAAGACATACTTTGTGATTTTAATCCTCTGGAAATCAAACGCGTCTGTGTTTTTTTTCTCACACAACCAAAACAATAGCAAATAACCTACTTGTTTTACCCTCTAACACAGGGGTCCTCTGAGAAATGTAATCCTGTCCGAATGGGAATGTCTGTGGAATGACACTACGCTTATCCTCATTTATTTTGACCTTCAGTGAAAACCGTAACTAAAGTCAAATTTCTCATTGCTCTGCCTGCTGCACCTTCATTATGGATTTCAACCCTTTTGCCAGCTTTCTGGGAGGCAGTAACAGTTGGTGGTTCAGGATCTGCTGGCATCCTATCCGACGTTAAAGGAAAATTAAGTCTGATCGCTGACTCATATTCTTACAGTAAAACAAAACAGACAAAAATTTGTAGTGAGTTGTCGCTAATACCAAAGATAAACACATTAGCCTTTAAAACCCACAAGCTTTAGTAGCTTCCTCAGGTCTAGCAGAGAGCCATTGATTTTGCTGAGGTGTGAAATGTTTATGAAGAATATTGATGTGCTTACAACATATAGGGAAGAACAAGCCTGACCTCCTCCATCCTTTACTCCGCTTCACTCCCCACCCATATTACAGCCTCGCCTCCATCTCGCTGCCCGCATTGTGTATCCGTGTTGGCTTCCCAGACCAGATCAACTGGAAAATTACACGTCTGGCCGTTTAAGCTCCATTGGCGAAAAGTCTGTTGTCGGGCATCAACTCAAAAGTGGCAAGAGTTCATTTAACGCGGTCGCCGGCAGAGTGGGAGGAGGAAGAGTAATAGGTAATAGAAGAGCAACACACAGGCTAATACATCGGAGCAATTAGCCGCAAGCCGAGGCTTCTGTGGCGTGTCGGAGGCCTGAGGGTAATTGCAGACCCCACTCATCACTGCCTCTAGTTAATACAGAACTCTGCACCACAGGGAGAGAAAGAGAGGGGGGACTTCCTCTTCCTCTGCCTCTTCCTCCCCCTGCTCTCTACTTCCATTCCAATCATCCCTGAGCACCACTCTGCTTCACAGTGAGCCCACTCTCTGTCTTTCTCTCTGGAGATTGGAGTGTGCACCCTGGTCCTACCACCTGCTGAAAATATCACAGTCTGTTTGAAAAGCCCGGGATGGAGTGTTCAATCTTGAGCACACACTTGGAATACGGCCTCGTCTGCATATTTGGTGTGCGCTATGATGGATGGCAGAGAAGGAGGGGAAAAAGGAAAAATCTGAAATATTCCTCTCAAAACGCACTTAACACTTATGGAATTACGCAACAACCGGTGGTTAAATTACATTTAGTGACACCAGGAAACCAATAAAGCTGACTAATGTAAAACGCTTACAGTTGACGTGGAAAGTTTTGATAACACTTTAGTTTAGGGTCCAATTCTTACTATTAACTAGTTGCTTATTAGCACAAATATTACTAGGATATTGGCTGATTATTAGTACTAATAAAGGACATATTAATGCCTTATTCTGCATGATATTCTACATCCATTAATTCTACCAAATACCTAAACTTAACAACTACCTTACTACCTATTAATAAGCAGTAATTATGCGTTTATTGAGGCAAAAGCCGTAGTTAATAGTGAGAATGGACCCCTAAGCTTAGGTGTTAATAATTAATATATCTTTACATAAATAAGTAATTAATAATCTTAATAGATCATTTTCTTTTTCCTTTTTAAATCATGGTTGGTAATTAAAATCATGGTTATTTGATCAAACTACAGTAAAAAGATTAGTATTGTGAAATAGTATTACAATTTAAGATACTGGTTTTCAATTTGAATATATCCTAAAATGTAATTTATTACTCTGATTTCAACACTGCATTTTTATCCAGCCATTACTCCAGTCTTCATTTTCACATACATAATGATTAAATAAGTAAATAAATGTGCAAATAAATGACTAATAACTTAAATAAGTACATAAATAACTTAATTACATAAAAAAGACATGACTGATTTCCCCCTCAAAACCATTAGATTTGCACTGCTCGGTTGGAGGAATCAGGATGAGGTTATTATTTCTCTAGAAGATCTTTTGCTAAAAAAAAAAAAACAGTCCCTTTCTAAAAGGATCATTTGGACACTGATAAGCTCAGAAAGGTTTCAAGAGGAGAGATAGAAGTCCAATCAGTGCCATTTTAAGCTTTTAGTGAGCCATTTTCTGCCATGTGTGTTCACACTGCTCATTTGACACCAGCAGAAACTCTAAAATGCTGTTAAAAAAATCTTGCAAATCAATCTAATTCAAAAGTCACTTCTTCATTTCACGCAACAGGGAATGCATCAGGATGCAGCAGACAGAAAATAGCCATACTGTGTTCGCTGTGACAGATGCAGCAAAACCAGACTGTTCTGCCAGCCCAGTTCTCACAGTTAAATGGTGACTCCTTAAACAAATGACAGTGCCATGTGCCTATTAACGGGATGTGCTCCTCTGGAGATTTGTACAACACACATGTATTTCATTTGTCCTGCAGTGTTATATTCGAATGTCATCAACCATCCATCATCCAATATCTTATAAGGGAGCATACAATAAACTAGCTGCATGTGGATATTCTAGAAATAATTCAGAATAAAAAAAAATAATAATTTGCATATCAACGTAAAGTTAAATATGGCAAAAACACAACTTAGATGGTGAAGGACGTTAAAGGGAAAGAGAAACGTATGTTTGCTAACAGCACATACAGATTAAATTAAGACCGGTTATGAAATAACCACCTGCACCTAACATGACTCAAATGTTTTCAGGCTACATGAGCTATAGGTGACACAGAACACGCATGCATCTACACCCCCTACCTGTGGAAAAGAATAAGACATTACATGAGCCTTGCAACTTGACATTCAAAACTCCTCCAATTTCTGGTCTTTGGTTGTGAAGAGACAATTAAAGGCGTTTATCTTCATTTTAAAGTAAAACACTAAAAATGTTTTATTGAACTAATGTAGAACAGTGTTTGTTAATGCATCAGAAAACAATAATGACACATGCCACCTAATGGCTTGATGATAATTATCGCAGGATTAGAATGAAATCCATAAGCATATTAAAGACAAATTACATGGTTTTGATGACCTGGCATTGACTCAGAATACTGTATACATATTGTTTTCCCCTGGTAATCTAACACATCTTTGCTATTTAATTAAATCAGTGTTGTAACAGAGGTCTGGTGTATTTAATACATTTAGTAATCTTTAAAATGGTAAAACATCTAGCCAAGGAGAGAAAAAAACAACTGCTGAAAACGTGGGTAGAAGATCTTGTCATGCAGAAAACCCTATCAGGGAGTACTGCCATCGTGGGTAAAATATATTGTCAGGCAGAACTAACCCACAACCCTAACCCTAACATTAGAAAGACTGTTAGCATATCGTTTGTCTAAACACAATTTCGCATCATTTCAAGCCCGCATTTAAGTCATTGCACCGCTGCAAACCATTCAAGTAGGCTACTTGCATATGCAAATAAAGAGGAGAAAGTGAGCTATCAAATTCACGATGGGGAGAATCGTGGCTCTGGTGCATTGCTGACCATTACTCAGCATCGAAAGAAACATATCGAGATATTTGCACTGGGACGCAGATCACACTACTTATAACAACAACCTATAGTCATCAGATTGTGCTTGAGATTAATCTGAAATCAAATGATCGACAGAAGAAAAAAAAAAAAAACGTCCAAGACAAGCCGAACAGAGAGAAATAGTTTGTGCTGCATGGTCAATTAATTCCAACAATCTAGAGAGTCTTTTAAGAAACGGTTACCTTTCCTCTGCGATGCTCCTTGTCCTCCGGTGTAAAGTGCCAGCCGGTGGTCGTTTGGTGAGGACAGGGTGGGATAGCTCTAATTAAAGCGGCATTAAAGCCGGGGGGAAAGATCAGACAGGATCGGTACGGTTGCACAGTACCTTAATGTTCTTCACAATGTGAAGCAAAAAACAAGATGCTTTCATTTTCTTTACGCGATACAATTTGTCGTTACTTTTGGTTTCTCGCAAAAATAGTTCCCATTCTTGTGCTCGACCCTTTCCCAGGTGCGTCGAATCAGATATCTAGTTTCCTTGGCTTTTCAGTTTCACCTTGCAATAAAGAATACATATCCATATGCTGCTGAAATACAGGACAATCCAATCCGTCAGAAGTGTAGATCCTCGAGAAGGAACCCTCTTGCAAAATCATCCTGATAGATGGGTGAGTTAGAAGACAAATACACACGGAGCGTCTGCTCGTCTTGGAGCATGCTGGAGAGTGGGCGTTATTGGGGTAGATCTTCACGGCTCACTGCCAATAAGCATGCATGCCTCCGCCTGAAGCGCTGCTCCTCTACATGCACACAAACAGGCTTTCTGTCAGTGCGGATGGAAGAAACTTGTGACTTTGAGCTTGTTAAGAGGTAAAAACGACACATCATTACATAGAGTACGATAGGGGAACTGAACTCAGTTTAAACTAACGGATAGTGCTGAAATGGTTACCTAGCACGTGAGCGCGGGTGCATAAATGATAATCTGACCAAAGAAGCACAGGCGCGGTGATTCAAATGCGTTGCGCGCTTTGGTTTCTTTGGCCAGTGCCAGTGTCAGTGCTTGTTCAGCACCAAGGACAGCGCTCAAGAGCTCGGAACGTTTGGAAACAGATTTTGTGCGTGATTTGCAGTCATGACTATGTTTGTAAAAGAAGCATTTAACAAGCGTGTCTCCTGTAGAGGGATTGGAATTTTGTCACTACGATTTCTATTCCTTAACGATTCCATAATGATTCATTAATGATTTGCTTACTATTTATTTAATATGTAAAGTCATTTATACAGACTTCTTTAATTTGTGTAGGCTAGTATTTCTTTCCTAAATACCTCTTTTAGATAAAGCCATATTTATTTCAGTTGTCTCTTTATTTTGTTTACATTTTGTTTGCAATTATGTTTATTTCGGATGTTTGCTTGTCATCTTTTTTTTAAAATCTAGTTCAACGATTTAAATAAAGCCTTATATCTATCTATCTATCTATCTATCTATCTATCTATCTATCTATATATATATCTATAATGATCTGTCTGTCTGTCTGTCTGTCTGTCTGTCTGTCTGTCTGTCTCTATCTATCTATCTATCTATCTATCTATTCTATCTATCTATCTATCTATCTATCTATCTATCTATCTATCTATCTATCTATCTATTCTCTCTCTATCTATCTATCTATCTATCTATCTATCTATCTATCTATCTATCTATCTATCTATCTATCTATCTATCTATCTATCATCTATCTATCTATCTACAGTATCTATCTATCTATCTATCTATCTATCTATCTATCTATCTATCTATCTATCTATCTATCTATCTATCTATCTATCTATCTATATCTATCTATCTATCTATCTATCTATCTATCTATCTATCCATCTATCTTATCTCATTAACTTATATTACAACACTCTTCAGTAATGTGCTAAATAACCTGTAGAATACATTTACAAACTTAAGTGAAAAACTTTTGGTCCCCTTAATTGAGGTTTACCAGGTACACACACACTGTGATCACATGATCTCAAAGCCTTATTTTCCACATGACCTCAACATGCATATTTAAACTCAACAAGTGGTGTCCATGTATAATTTTGGAAATACAACTGTTATTATGAATTCTTATTTCTTTTTTTAAATTTCTTCACATTTGCAAGTGCAGTCAAATAATAAGTCAAGAAAGTTATTTAAAGTAATTTCAAAGTCTGATGGCACATAGAGTTGAGAACTTGAGAACACATGCAGTTTATAACAAAAGTGTTAACAAAAGTGTCAAATATTCACAAAATAAACAAAGCAAAACCAAATAAACAAGTCTTGACTTGAACAAAACCTGGAACCATGAACTCACTAACAGCAGATTACACAAACAAATTTAGACAAGAGACAACAGGAACTATATATAGCCTACACCAAAAAAAAAAAAAAAAAAAATGAATGACTAACAAGATACACGAATAATAATAAAAATAAAATAAAAAAAATATCAGATCAAAACACATGAAGCAAAGGAAGCACATGACAAGATCACATGCAGTGGCAAGGGAATCACATGACAGTTAAGCATTTAGCTAAAGTTAGGAAACTTGGACAAATACGTTTTATGATTGATTGTTCCTTAAATATTAGGAAAGATTCAAATGTAACTGTTGTTAATAATTGACACAAGAGTATTTTCAGTCATTCAGAAAATAATAAATAAATAAATAAATAAATAATAAATAAAATAAATAAATAAATAAATAATAAATAAATAAAAAAACACCACTATGCCTTCAAGTCTGTCTGATGTTATTATGAAAACTTAATATGCTCACCCTTGTGTCACAGGATAAATAGGTTACTGCAGCTAATATGACCCAGGGACCTTGGGAATGTCACTTAACCCCAAGACACCCTGAGAGAATAAGGAAAACGGATGTGAAATCTAACAAAATGGAGGTCTGGTGGAGGGATGAAAGAGAGAGCATGCCTGCTGCAGTACTCCTTTGAGACATTAAAAGCGATTGGCGGCTGATAAAGAGAAGTAGGAAAGTCGATAGGAGACTGAGTGAAAAGAAAAGCTGAAGGGTTAGTGTGAAAATACACAAACACTCCGGAAACAAAGCGTGTGTCTAAAGGGTCGATCACTGAATCAGAAAGAAAGCAAGAAAGATGAAAAGTGAAACGGGTTGGTGTGTGCTGTAGAAATAATAGAAATAGCTGACAGACAGGAAAGAATGTCTAAAGCTGAATAAATAAGAATAACTACCTTGCAGAGAGTCAGATGTGGGGAAATCATTTCAAGACTTCTGCATAAGTTAATTTTTATTGCAGGCATTTATTCTGTCGAATCACCTTCTGTGTTTAATACATTTGGAAGCTGCATGAAATCAATATCAGCCTTATTTAACTGGTCTTATTGTGAACAATACGTCACTTTTACAATCCAGCACAGCCATATAAAACTCAAGTCCAATAGATAACTGGTGGATAAAATCCGCCCTCTTATATTTTTTATTCTTTTTATTTTTTATTATTCGGTAAGAAGTTTCACTTAGAAGTATTTCCCAATACAGCAGTTAAGCTGGTATTCCAATTCATGCCGACTTTAAATTAAGACTACAATTGCTTAGAGACAACTTTTGCTAATCTAAGGAAAAATACAAATATGTTTGTTACATAGATGTACAAGTATGGTTTTTGACTTGACTTTAGGTAACTTGTCAGAAATACAAACTTGTGTTGGCCATGTTTTCACATAAGAATTTTTACTCCTAAATAAATTAAGAGTCAGCTGGCCAGCTGAATACTCAATTTTTTTTCTGTATTAAACTCTTTAATTTTGGAAAAATAATGATTGTAAAAAATATATTTCTGGCATTCTAATATTTGCCATTGTTTGATGCATCCATACCAATATGTGTAAAAAGTCACATCACTGTTAACTAAATACATTTCACTTATCCTTGTTTGTTTGTTTGTTTGTTTGTTTGTTTATTGTTTTACAATGGATTTTGCTGTTCATTGGGAGTTTGTTTTACCATCCATGGCATGATAAGTCTTAAGTTGTCAGCAGTGTTGGGAGAAGTTACTTTTAAAAAGTAGTGCGTTAATATTACGTTACTCAATAATACTCAAAGTAACCAATTGCGTTATGTTACTTTTGTGTTACTTTTCCTCATCTGGGCTTGGCTTGCTTGTTTGTTTTTTAATAACAAAAAAAGTTATTTCACACCACAAGTGAAAATAATAATCCTCAGGCTTGAGATAATGCAAATTCACACGTGTACATTAGAGGGCGCAGCTCAAACAAACCTTTCAGCAGTTCTGCCATTATTCTGGATCGCAGAAGAATAGGATAGCAGGACAAGAAAGTTACATGCTGCATCTCAATTTGCCTGCTTAAACTACGCCCTAAAAGTATGTACTCTTTCTTTGAAGAAAAAGTACATAATTTTGAGTGTAGCAGAAGAGACAAGCTTTGGGTCATACTACAATTGCGTCTGTAACGGTTGCTCTCTGTTGCATCCTGACACAGTTAACTGGCCTGTCAATCATCTTGTCAAAGATAAAATCCTCCACATTTCATTTCATATGTACACTTCAGGCAGCTCCATATACCACAATGCAACACGATTGTGACGTCAACGCATATTGCGTTTAATTTACCCCACCACAAACAACTCTATGATATATTAATTATTTTTTAAAAATTAACAACTCCAACACACCTATTTACATATAAAGACAGAGGGAAGTTAGCGAGTGAAGGGAATGACAATTATGGACTGGAACGCAGCCATAGTGAGCATGGATCATCACTTCGAAAATCTACCAAAAAATAGACCATCCGGGACGTATTGGCATACTCTTTTCAACATACTATGCTTTGGGACACCCTTATGCACAAAACCTGCATATTTTATCATTTAACCTGCATAGTGTTATCATTTGATAGCATGTCACTGTATTTATGTAAGATGTATGACTTATGTAAACAGTTCAAGAAAGTTTCTGACATCATAGAGTTCACAGTGCAGGGCAGTCACTGCAAATCACTCAGACCTAAACTGACACTGCAACACGGCCTGAAGGCATTCTAAATATCAGTCATATGTGTACACATGGATCCGCAAGAGAGGACAGGTGTGTGTAGTGCCTGCTGCCATGTAAGTAATCTGTTTAAACAGTCTCAACCCTGAGGGTGAACATCTTGTCAGTACCTCTTCTGTTTTACATATATAAGATCTATTGCGCTCGTCTTCAAATGTGCTATCTGGAGCAAACTTGTATGCTAGACAAGATCCATCTCTGCTTTTTTCTAGAACATGCAGTGACTCTCAAATTGAAAGTCTGCCAAGGATTGGCTGATTGTTAATAACTAAATGCAAAGTAATTGCAAGTGACAAAAAAAAAAAATAATTGACTAATCAATCGCCTCATAACAACGAATTAAACTGATTGTGTTTACATTAATTCTATGATAAAGTGTTTTTGTTTCACTTCAGTAATGTATCTGTTACTGTATGTGTACACACGCATTCAGCCCAACTTCTTGTCTGGGGTCTTTAGCAGTGTATATATCAGTAGTTAATTTCAATATAATAAGAACAAAAACAGTCTAGAGATAATGCTATTTATTCCCGTGATGGCAAAGCTGAATTTTCAGCATCATTAATCCAGTCTTTAGTGTCACACGATCCTTCAGAAATCATTCATATATGCTGATTTCCTGCTCAAACATTTATTATTATTATTTTGGGAAAACTAACAGATTTTCAGGACTCTTTGGTGAATACAAATCATTTATTTGAAGTAACACTTGCAGAATACAAATATTTGATTCTTTAAATATATTAATATGGTATTGTACAGTATGTAATTGTAGATTTATATTGTTTAATGAAGCGTTCACAATATTGTGCATACTAACAAGGTTTTAATATAACAGCACTCCCAACAAAACCATTATGGCTAATGAGTAACAAAGAAAATATTAACCCAACCAAATGCATATCACTAAATCCACTTTAAAAAGGCACTTCAGTGCTTGTAAAATGGGCTTTTGATAAAACTTGGCTGATTATACAGAAGACAAAAAAGAAAGAAAGAAAACCAGTGCTACCTAACTAGAGAAAAACTAGATAACAAACACTAGATAACAAAAACTACAAAAAAGGGTCTTTGCTTTTACTTTTGCCAAATAATTAGTAAAACTTCAACACCAATAATGCACTGGTCATGTTGTCGTCCAAGGCCACTCCCACCAGTCTGCTATACTTGACCAGAGTCAAACACCGCCTTGCTTTAGAAGGAAATAGTTCTTAGCAAACTTTTAGTTGTAATGTTGTAGCCTTGTATTGTTCCCGGTGTAGGAATCCAAAGAGTGAGTTACTTTCAGTTTCCAGTGAAGGATCCAGCGCAGTAGTTGTATTCAACATGTTAAACTAGATAGGCTATTCTACAAAATAACTCAGTAAATTAATGTTATTGTTTTCTTTTTCAGTTTCTTAAAAAAAATAAAATGTGGGAGAGGTTATAAAATGGGAGGGGAAATGTGTTATTCTGATACTCACTCCATACCAATCGGTGGCAGTACTTGGTGAAATCACGTTCACACCATTTCCTTGTTTGTCAACTGCCAAAAAATCACAAACGAAGAAGAAGAAGAAGAAGAAGAAGATTTCATCCATCCAAGCAAAATGGCGTCGAGTACAGATAAGAAAGCTGTTGCCATAGTGTTCTGTTTTTACCATAAATGTTGTTATAAAGAGTTGACAAAGTATGATATGATTTTAGTGTTAGACATACCTTTACAACTGTTCTTATATAACCCTTATGATCCGACTGTCATGAAGCCCTGGAGCTGTCAAAACAAACGTGAATTTCTCGGTCCAGATAACACAGACAACGATTAAACATTGTTAATTTTCTACCGACATTGTCACAATACAGAGTGGAAAATATGCGAAATTACACTTTAAGATTCTGAACAGATACTTTCTCATCACAACCTTTAGCAAGAAACACCTCTCAATGTTATAATTCCATCTGGTCAGTTTAGGTCACAAGTAGAGCTGCACATTCAGGATAAATTGAGAATCATGATTATTTTGTTTCAAATGGAGATTATGATTCACCAACGATTCTGAACAGTGAACTAAACGTCTCTGGTTACGACTGTAACCCTAGTTCCCTGAGAAGGGAACGAGCCACTGCATCGACAATGCTTTGGGAACGCCCCTGCGTGATTGCGTCTGAAGCACGTATGTCAACTAGTCCAATGGCGAGAGTGAACGTCATGGGCAGATGACGTCATGACCAGGAAAGGAGAAAAGCACATCTGGCACATATAGGCCTTCTAGGACTATAGCAAGGTCCCAAGTCAGAACCTGGGTATGAGTTGTAGGTCTCAAAGTTCCACGGAGGAAAGGAATAATCAGAGTAATTATGTTAATTAATTAATTAATTAATTAATAATCCTTTTTTTGGAACAATGAAGTAGTGGCTGTAAAAACCAGATTCTCTGCCGGGTGAGTATGCCTGCTCTATAGCTTAATTTGCTCCATTACCAGAGCCTGCTCGGGATGTACTAACGTGAGCAACACCCCGTTGTAGCGTGGCGGATGAGAACCGAACTGGATTATGTAGCCTAGCTCTACGATCTGCAGGACCCACTGAGATATATTCTGTAGATTCTTCGACTCTGTCAGATAATCTACTAAGGATACTAGCCTCTCGAGACTGGCCTCTGGTTTTAACTGGAACAGCCACTTCGGTGACCTGAAGCATACTTGCAGGAATCAACTGAAGTGACTGTTTTTGAACACTCCTCAGAGGGTGCGAGTTTGACGCAGCGTCAAGTTGACACTCTGCTGTGTGCTCGCTGGAGACCGCTGCCCCGAGGCACCAAGGGTGGTGGGGTTGGCAGAACGGCCCCCTGATGACCCTGAGGTGGAGTGGGCACCACCCCCTTAGAGGTCTGACACCGCTGACGTCAGGACCTTTTTTGAGCCGAAGCCTTCTTAGCTTGAAGAACGGTCCTCAGATCCGGCATCTGCTTCGAAGGCTTCAGCTGAGAGTGTCGGCCCGGCCCCCATGATTTTTGTGGAGGAGCATGAGATGCAACACTCTCCTTCTGTTGCACCCTGTATGAGGAGCTAGACGGCTGGGGCTGCTCACGCCCAGCAGCCCCAGGGAATTGGGAACGGGCGAGGGAGAAAAAAGGCTCTATCTTTGTCTTTGATTTCAGCTAGATTGAGCAATAAATGACACTCAGTGGCCTCCAAGGCTGCCATAGTCCGTCCTATTGCTCTAGTGGTCTCTTTAGTGGCCTGAGAGAAAGATCTGTGGTCTGACGCAGCTCTCGAACTGCATCGGGCCCTACCCCCTCGCTCTCATCCAAATCCCCCTGCAGGTTAGCCTGATATGCTTGCAGACTGCCACGGTGTATAAGCACGCTCCTGCCTGACCTGCTGCCGTATATGCTTTCCCACTACTGGGGCCTTCAGGGATGATGCTGAACCAGGGGCCAGAAAGCTGGCTAATGTCTGTTCAGCCCTCAGCATCATCCCACAGCTGTATTCTTTCAACCCTCTCATATCGGAATAAATATGTACTTGGGGGCTGAAAAGTCGGGATGAAATGGCTTATTCCATGATCTGGACAGCTCACTGTGCAGATCAGGAAACAATGGAAGGCCCTGTGATGGAGGTGGCACATTAGTTTGTCACAAAAACTGCTCTTCTAATTTGCTTTTGGGACGAGCGCCCTGTTTCTCGGCCGGCCAGTCAATATTAAGTTTAGCCAGGGCATGAGTCATCACCTCCACCAGCTCCTCATACACTGGGGAAAGAGGTGGCGAATCCTCTTCCCCCTTATTTTCACTTTCAATGCTCAGCACATCTAATTCCTTGGAACTAGAGCACTGAAGCCTTGGGCTCTCACCCCGGGCGGGATGAAGCCGCTGGGCGGGCTTCCGGCACCGGTGGGAGAGCGCTGGATCCCTCGGGTAAAGGAAAAGAAAGGACGGACACTGTCTTCGCCGAGAGATCCATTTGCGATCCCCAAGAATGCCTTCTCTTTCCTCGAAAAGTGACAGACGAGAGCGGAGCGTGTTAAGCGGAAGCCTCTCACAATGCTGACAGTCAGCCCCCTCGAAGGCTGACATAGCATGCTCCGCTCCCAAACCCATAACACACAAATCATGTGCATCCCCACCTGTTAAATAACGTGGGCATGGAGAAGAGCACAATTTGAATGATTACATTTGTTTCGCCACATTTGCATTTGAACAGACAATACAACAGTAAATGCCCCTCGAAAAGGTACATGCAATTTACTAGAGGTTCTGACAAAATGTTAATTGCTGCTGTCTATTTAAAAAGATTATTTTTTAAAAATCGTTTTGAATAAATGATTGAATGACTCCCTCATAAATACTTCACTTGTTTCATTAATGGATGAATCAGCATTTTTGAACGAATCTCTTGAATGAGTGATTCCCTTAGAAATACATTTTTTAAGTCACTTGCCATTACATAGTGGTGTAATGATGCAATTGATACTATCGTTAATTGAAGCACCAAATTACTTTCAAAAGGTGATTTGCTCTATTTTTATTTATATACCGTAGACATCAGTGTTTATATCCCAACTATAAACTTTTATCCCAGTACTTTCTGTGATAGTTTGCTCTTGTCTCAGGTATGCTAAAACCTCTGGAGTGGGGTAATGTGTGTTAAATGCTGAAGCAGTCATGAGCACTAATACTCACGAGGCCTGTTGTTGTCAGCATTAACAGAACTAACCCTTGGATGCTGTCCAGCTGAGAGTGTCAGTGTACTCAAGGCCAGGCATAATCTGTGTTGCTGTGCAAGGACCCTCTGAATCCCTCTGAATGTACAAGAATCAAGCTTTACAGTGCACAGGTTCATGCATCTTAAAACACTCTACAGATCCCCGGAGTAAATGGATAAAACACAATAGGCCTTACACGTACATATTTACTCTAAAGCTGTCTGACACAGCTGAACTTCAGTTTGAGCCACACTGATACAAGCTGAAAGCATACAGTATAAACACATACTACAGCAAATGTATAGCCAATAGTTAGAGCTTTTACTGTGTTTATGTGTTTAATGTATAAATAAGCTATATTTAGCTCTAGCTTTAGATGTTATGTTGAAAATCATATTTAATATTTATTTAATTTAAAGTAAAATTGATATTACATTACATTGTTTTTTTATCTACATATGGAATAATTAAACTTAAATTTAATA